>BSBM01001138.1:16857500-17440000 GCA_027924585.1 Larix kaempferi | reverse complement strand
GGCCTGATAGTTGTGTTAAAGAGACTTTTGGAGATGGGAAACCCACGAAACGCAAAAAAACAAAATAGAAGGAATCTGCCCATTGAAAAGGTCAATGACTTAAGAGAAAAGGCTAGGTTGGAAATGGAAAGATTGAGACATGGTCCTATCATTGCCCCGGATCATGCCATTGATCCTAACACAGTTGTTGACACAACAACCTCTTGTTCAGAACCACAAGTAAAGCGGTCGCGTCCAACAGACCCAACTCAAATTCCAACATCAACACAATCTCCAACCAACAATCCATCAACGAGTCATTCTGAAGTTCCTCACGACACAAGAATTTCGGGAGATGCTACATGTGTAGAGATGGACATACAAGCCTTGCTTAATTTGAAATCTCCCCAAGAAGACCACAACCCTGTCGACCACACTCCCATTATGGCCCAATCTATGAACCAAGCACCACAACAAACAAGCTCGGGTAGTCATGTATATTGTCCACCCTCCCTACCTCGACTTTCCAGTGCAAGAAGAAGAAATCCTAGACGTATTCATGTGGATGAGAGTGCTATGTCGGGGCTTGAAGGCAAGTTGCCAAAACGCACTATCGAATGGCAATGCAACAAAATTGTCAAAGAATATTTTGAATCCAAAGGTGATGCAGGTAAATGTCAATTATTGCTTTGTTTGTTAAAGTCATGTTCTTTATCTGTTGTTAGGAGAATTTTGGGCATAAAGATGGTTAAAAGTTCAGAGGCCAGCAATCATATTGTTAGAAATATCCAATCTGCATTTAATGTGATTGGGAAGAAGTCTCGTACAAAAGATCTTTGTGCGGCTCGTCGTGTTTTAGCAGAATCAGTTGTAAGCAAGTCCACAAGGCAACGTCGCCTACTATCACACACTTCTCACATACTCAAATTAAATAGAAAAACTATTAAAAAGTACTATGTTATAAGAGAAAATCTTGACACTCCGGGTGGAAACGATTGTTGGGATTTTGTTGGTAGGTTGCCTCGTGTAGAAGGAAGCTAATTGATGCTGTTAAAGAGTTAGTACAAAAGTTTTGGCATGATCATACTAGACCTTCATCAAACCAAAGAGACGTGCTAAAACTGAGAAAAGGTTCTACTGAACGTGAGCCCCATGTTAAACACTTCCTTGACACCACACAGACTGAACTCTATGAGAGATTCAGGAACGAGCACACACAATTGAACCTGGAACAAAGGTCCTTTGAGAAATGAAAACCATGGTATGTTCGTATATGCATTGATCGGAACACTTGTTGTTGTAGATACCACATAGAATATGAATATTATTATGACACATATAAACATATATTTTGTGATTTGCATACTAACATTGTGAAGGGCTGCAATGAATCCATACTACCACCGAATGCATCAAGAGACTTTATCCACAACATCACGTGTCCAAGGCCCGAAGGACAGAAGTATTATGAAAAATCCTGTCTATATGGGACATGTTCTATGTGCAGTGGGTTTTCTCTTTTGAACCGTTGCATTCATGAAAGCAAGGACAGAATTTGGCATGATGGGTGTGGAGATGCAGAGCTTCAAGTATGTGACCTATCAATTAGACAGGGTCAGAGAAAGTAAAAAGATTGCATTCGTAAAGTCACAGTTACAAATGAATACTGCATATTTTTCATATTACATGTTCAATTTATGGCATATACATTTTTCCAAAGGCCACATTGTAATATTTCCCTTGTTTCCATGGTAACAGGTACCGATATGTCACTTCTTGATGGAATTCTACGAGAAAACCGAGCAGTATGTTCAACATGTGCATGTAGTGCGATGGCAAGATGAGCAGTACAGAAAATGTAGGGACACATTTCTCATTGGAACCATAGTGTCAATTGTGGATTTTAAAGAAAATTACACCCTTCAACCACAAAATGAAATCCAGAGTCAATACAACCATTCAGACCAAGTCAGCATCATGGTACATATTATGTATAGGCATGGGCCAGAGAGCAGCAATGACAAGAGGATAATACTGAAGGAGACAAACTTTCACATAAGTGATGATAGAACCCATGATCTGCATTATGTGCAACATTGTTTTTGAATTTTCTATGATCAGTTGAAGGAGAGAGATATATGGATCGGCATTGGATATGGTCGGATGGTTGTGCGGGCCAGTTCAAAAATGCCCGAGTATCCAATGGATGAGTACTTTACATAAGACTTATAATGTGCCGCATATCTGGAACTATTTTGAGACCGGGCACGGCAAAGGCAAGCATGATGGGGCCGGTGCATGCATCAAGACCGCACTACGAAGGGAAGAGATGAGGTTTGACAAGGAACCTCATATCCGAGATGCACGGTCCACAGTTCAATGGTGCTCCGCAACAATGTCAGAATGAGCAAGAGATCAACAAACATCATCGGTGGCAGGATGTGTGGCGAGAAATTTTTGGCTAGTGGAGTGACATAGATCGATCGCGTTCCTATAGTTGCGGCATAGTACAAGGAACACATGGATTTCATTCATTTCGAAGCTCAAACAACCACTTATTTGAAATATGGACGTGAAAGCTTGCATGCTTTTGCAACCCTTGCAGCAACGGCGAATGGGATGAATGTGAATGCATGGACTGGGCTGATGAATGGGATCATGTGTCACTTGCAGTGGACCAACGTACAGTTGTTGAAACAACCCACTTAGAGGAGGGCCAGTCAGTGATTTCTACAAACTACGACCATATCTCAGATCTTGTACAACCAGGACACATATACACAGTTGTTGCACCAAAAGACAATGAATGGGGCATGGATTATTGGTTGGCACGGTGCATCCAAGGTAAGCAAACCCTCTACGGATAATTAATTGACGATGAAGGAATTGAATTTCCTACTGGCTCAATGGTGGTTAAGGGGGAATATATTACACTAGATGGGAAGTCAAGAAAGCCTAGTGGGCATGTATTCATGGATTACAGACCAGGTTCAGTGGTGTATCACTTCACAAACTTGATCGTTGGCACAAACATCCATCTTCAGACAATGTCAAGCAAGAGCTCAACCAAGGTACGCTACTACCTACCTCATTCAGAGCACGAGAGATTGATGGAGACAATTAGCAATAGAGAGGATCCAGATGGATTTATTGAATGAGGCTAGTCAACTTTACATAAGAGAAAGAATTGCATCAAAGAATGTTATGTTCTACATCGAGGTATGTGTAGTTTTATGTTATTTTGTTGGTACATGCATTTTTCGTTGATACATACATACATACATGTCTTTGCCTATGTTTTTTATTTTTCCTATATGTATTAAACTGTTCCATGCTTCTCTTTTATGTTGAATAAAATGGTGATGTGATTTGGATCAAATTTGAGTAAATTGAGTTAGTATTTTCTTAAATATATCTATTTATGTTTGTAGCATTTGAAGATAGCGGTTTTGATAGGTTCTCAAGATTAGAATTACCTAGGTTTTAGGAAAATTTTTGAAGTACATAATCTATTACAATGGTATTGAAAATTTAACTTGGTAGAAGAAACCTTCTAGGAATCCATGTATGGATAGAAGGGTCTTCCACTTGGGGTAGGGAGTTATCATAAAATTTCAGGGGTGGTATTTTTTAGATCTATACTTGAGAAAAGCATTAGGGAACTGTGAAATTCCTTATTGATCAAATATCTCTTTAGTTTCTCTCTCTTTAGTTTTGTGTCCACCCAAACCTTTTTCATGCTTTGGGTACCTTGAGGTATATCCCCAACCCAAAAAACTCTTATATTATGATGATTATGTTGGTTTAGGTTTTTGGTTCCCCGTGCTCTTATAACCCAAAAAACTCTTATATCCCCAACATTTTTCATAGATTTGGTTCCCCATGCTCAATGCTCACCCAAATCTAGCTAGATTTTGGGTTTTTGCCCTTGTCCAAGCATCATGTCATCAACCTACGGTTTCCACTAATATATTTTAAAACATGCTCATTTATGGTTGGAGATTGATGCTTTATTCCTATAGATAACCACTTAGAGGGACTTGTCATCATCATCACCAACATCATCTCTAGGCTCCTCATCAACATATCCATCATCATCATCTTCTTCATCATCACTATCACCATCACCACCATCGTCAACGTCTTCATCATCGCCACCATCTTCATCATCATCATTAACTCTAACTCTAACCCTAATTCAATTTTCTTCTATAACTCTAGCCCCAACACTCACCCAAACCCTAGCACTAATCCATCTTCTTCATCATCGCCATCACCATCACCATCACCATCACCGTCACCATCACCGTTGCAGAGTTGACCCCCGTGTGCAAAAATTGCACACTCCCTCACTGAGCAAAACCCTAGTTTCCAAGATGGACATACAAGATGGCACTGAGGCCATGGGACCGGAGGAGAGGGGTGCCCCTGGCACTATCCCGGCGTCCTGAATCCAATGGAGTCGACGGTTCATCGATCGGAGCCACGGTCGTCATTCTATGGCTCGTTTTGTCTCGCATCCAAAAGGCCTTCAAGGACACCTGCTGGATACCTGTTGGGGGCATAGAAGTCCAACCGTGCAACAAAACCGAGTTTCAGGGAGTCGTGTAGGTGTGTCTAGGAAATTTCTGGCTGGGAATGCTAGCCATAAGTGCCCGCTGGACGATTTTCCAAAGTTGACCCCAATGTGAGGGCCATCCAAATTTGCTCAAGGGGGCCATTTCTCGTCCGGATGCCCCCGGGCGTGTGTGGCCACCGTGGATAGGTCCACAATGGCCATGTGGACATGTGGGAGGCGATGGAATCCAATTCCTCTCACCGGGTTGGGTTCCGTGGCCTCGGGGCAAATCCTCCAGGTGTCCCTGAACGACCCCAAGGTGCCCGACTAGAATTCCTGTGGCACCCGACTCGTGGCTCGGTTCATGAATCCGTCAATTCCAGTGGGTCCGGGATGGCGGTTTTCAGCTAGGGGACCCCCCATAGCATCCCCCGAAGACCGGGAAGCGGTGCCAATGAGCCATCTCCGGAGCTAGGGTTTGCTTAGTGAGGGCCATCCAGATTCGCTCAAGGGGTGCATTTCTCTTCCGGAGGCCCCTCGGGTGTGCGTGGCCACTGTGGACAGGTCCACAATGGCCACATGGACCTATGGGAGGTGACAAAATCCAAGTCCTCTCGTCGGTCTGGGTTCCGTGGCCCCGGGGCAATTCCTCGAAGTGTCCCTAAACGGCCCCGGGGTGCCCGACTAGAATGCCCGTAGCACCCCAACCGTGGCTCGGTTCGTGAATCCGTCGATTTCGGTGGGTCCAGGACGATGGGTTTCAGCTAGGGGACCCCCCACAGCATCCCCCGAAGACCCGAAAGTGGTGCCAACGAGCCATCTCCGGAGCTAGGGTTTTGCTCAGTGATGGCCATTCCAGGATTTCCATTTATGATACAGGGATATTTTTTACTGGTTTCGTCAAGAGAAAGTATCATTTTCAATAACAAGTGGAACCAGGGAATCCTTCGTTGTGTTCCATTAGCCCTTTGTTCAGCATTTCATGCTCTGGTAAGTGGTAATTCACCTCTATCATCGAAAACTTGGGTCTATAGGTACCTTCCCTTTCATATTCCTCGTAATGCACACATAGTCCATCCTTATCTTGATAAACAAGAGTTTTATAATAGCTTGAATTTTTTGGGCCTGGTTATCTCCCTGTATTCGGTTGTCTGATTGGATGACAAGCTTGCCTGAACATCTATACGTTGAACTTCTTTGTTTTATTGCTGAAAATTGGAAGGGATTTTCAAGTCACCTACAAAACGCTCCTTTGTTGAAATATGTAAGTTCTTCCAACAACATTGATCTGGCTAGTGTATCAAATGCTGCCTTCAGAATTCATCTTTTGTCAAAGGAGTCGCATAATATTGTGGGTGACCAAATGGTCTGGGGAGCTTGGAAGTGCTGCCAAATATTATTCCATGCCTGAATCTACCCAGAAGGCAATTATAAATTTAGATCCTCGAGAAGGTGAGAAACTGTATGAGTGGTTGAATCAGTATCCTAAAATTACAGAGCTTTCTATCTCAAAGTTTACTGAGCAGCTCCTAGATGTAGTATTAGACTCAACAGACAATAAACTTGTTATCACCACTGCACATTTTTTGCACTATTCATCTACAAATAACTACGTTTGGCCCGAAGAGCTTACCAGTATTTGCAAGAATATTCCCCTAGTGGATGAAGGTGGCAACATCATTAGGGTACGAGGCTCTCTAAAATTTCTCTAGCCTGCATCCACGAGTAATTGGGCCAAGGTGTCCCTGAACGGCCCCGGGGTGCTCGACTAGAATGCCCGTAGCACCCGAACCATGGCCCAGTTTGCGAATCCGTCGATTCCAATGGGTCCGGGACGACGGGTTTCGGCTACGAGACCCCCCACAATGCCCCCCGAAGACCCACAAGTGGTGCCAACGAGCCATCTCCGAAGCTAGGGTTTTGCACAGTGAGGGCCATCCAGATTTGCTCAAGGGGTGCATTTCTCGTCCGGAGGCCCCCGGGCGTGCGTGGCCAACATGGACAGGTCCAAAATGGACACATGGACCTATCGGAGGCGACGAAATCCAAGTCCTCTCGTCGGTTTAGGTTCTGTGGCCCTGGGGCAATTTCTCCAAGTGTCCCTGAACGACCCCGGGGTGCCCGACTAGAATGCCCGTAGCACCTGAACCGTGGCTCGGTTCGTGAATCCGTCGATTCTGGTGGGTTTCAGCTAGGGGACCCCCCACAGCATCCCCCGAAGATCCAAAAGCAGTGAAAATGAGCCATCTCCTGAGCTAGGGTTTTGCTCAGTGATGGTCGTTCAAGGACACTTGGAGGAATTGCCCCGGGGACACGAAACCTAGACTGATGAGAGGACTTGGATTCCTCTGCCTCCCACAGGTCCACGTGGCCATTGTGGACCTGTCCACGGTGGCCACGCACGCTCGGGGGCCTCCGGACGAGAAATGCACCCGTTGAGCAAATCTAGATGGCCCTCACTGAGCAAAACCCTAGCTCCAGAGATGGCTCATTGGCACCGCTTCTGGGTATTCGGGGGGCACTATGGGGGGTCCCCTAGCTGAAACCCACCGTCTCGGACCCACCAGAATCGACGGATTCGCAAACCGAGCCACAGTTCGAGTTCTACGGGCATTCTAGTCAGGCACCCCGGGGCCGTTCAGGGACACTTGGAGGAATTGCCCTGGGGCCACGGAACCCAGACCGACGAGAGGTCTTGGATTTCGTTGCCTCCTCCGGTCCCATGTCCCCGGTGCCATCTTGTACGTCCATCTTGGAAACTAGGGTTTTGCTCAGTGAGGGAGTTTGCAATTTTTGCACATGGGGATCAACTCTGCAAAATCTTCCGCTGTGCACTTATGATGATGATTATGGTGATGATGATGGTGATGGTGACAGTCATGGTCATGGTGATGAAGATGATGACGATGGAGAAGATGATGATGATGGAGATGTTGATGAGGAACCTAGAGTTAGAGTTAGAGTTAGATTTAGAGTTAGGGTTAGAGTTAGAGTTAATGATGATGATGGATATGGTGGTGATGATGAAGACGTTGATGATGATGGTGATGGTGACGGTGACGGTGATGGTGATGGTGATGGTGATGGTGATGGTGATGGTGAGGATGAAGAAGATGGCTTAGTGCTAGGGTTTGGGTGAGGGTTAGGGCTAGAGTTATAGAAGGAAATTGAATTAGGGTTAGAGTTAGAGTTAATGATGATGATGAAGACATGATGATGATGGTGACGGTGACGGTGATGGTGATGGTGATGGTGAGGATGAAGAAGATGGCTTAGTGCTAGGGTTTGGGTGAGGGTTAGAGCTAGATTTATAGAATAAAATTGAATTAGGGTTAGAGTTAGAGTTAATGATGATGATGAAGATGGTGGTGATGATGGAGACGTTGACGTTGATGGTGATGGTGATGGTGAGGATGAAGAAGATGGTTTAGTGCTAGGGTTTGGGTGAGGGTTAGGGCTAGAGTTATAGAAGGAAATTGAATTAGGGTTAGAGTTAGAGTTAATGATGATGATGAATACATGATGATGATGGTGATGGTGACGGTGACGATGATGGTGATGGTGATGGTGAGGATGAAGAGGATGGTTTAGTGCTAGGGTTTGGGTGAGGGTTAAGGATAGAGTTATAGAAGGAAATTGAATTAGGGTTAGAGTTAGAGATGAAGATGGTGGTGACGATGAAGACGTTGATGGTGATGGTGAGGATGAAGAAGATGGTTTAGTGCTAGGGTTTGGGTATCCTAAGAGTGTAAGACTCTAACTCTAGAGCGCCTTGTTTGCATGGATAAATGGGCCAACTAAGTGCACTTGTACTAGGATTATCTGAGGCATGCAAGCATGTATCCTCCTAGAGATTTCCCCCCCTTAACTTAGACTGTAATCCTCACCTATGAGTGCCTAGGGAACTGCACTCTCTCACTGTGCATGCAAAACTAAATAAAACAAAAAATGCAGAATTAGAATTGAACTGCTAATTTAGGAAAAACATCTAAACTGGAAATTAATGGAGGATGGCGCATGCATGTGCTCCCTATCTCTCTCATCCATAAATGCTAGTGCATCCTGTTACATCTTGTTTTCACACCCAAGTGGCAAAGTCATAATCCTCTAATGCTACAAGTGCGACTTCCGAAGATGATTGCCAATGTCACCTCAGCAAAGATTTTCCCAAGTTTTAGGCCTACTTTAAAGGCCAAGGGAGGCTTCTAGATCAAGGTTGGAGAAAAGGTATTAGGATTTCAAACTTGTTTGAAGATTAAGATGTGTTTTCCATTAAGTTAAAGTCCCATGTGAGGGCTTAATTCAGAAAGTTGCAAATGAATTAATCCAATAGACACCTTTCAGAAATAAATATTTGCTCATGTGTAAAATGAAAGATCATTCATGGATAAATAAATATATTCACAAAACTTAAATCAACAATGAAACATAATGTTGTAGAATCAAAATTCACATTAAAACATGTTGGATTATTTCCCAAAATCATCCACAAATGATATTATCTAATAATTCCAAGGTTATAGTTATTAGTTTACGAGTGATTATTGAATGAGACCCTCTTGGAGAGAGTAAAATCTTTGCAAGAGGGTGTTACCCAATCTATTAAGGGTCCAACTAGGTTGTAGTGATTTGAATGACTTCAATAAAGATGGCTGAAATCTTATCTTCACAAAATTAATTAATTAAATGTTTTTCCATATGATCCATGAGCATATAAATATAAAAAGATGTGTTGGAAATAAAATCAGTAAACCACTTGCGCAGGTTTGGTAACTTCTAGAATGTAAATGATTAGATGATTGTAAACATTCATTCAATAAACCATAAACATTTAGGATATGTTGTGTGTAATTGCTTAAGACAAATTTGTGAAATAATAACCATTCAAATAACATGCAATTAACACTATGATTCATAGATGAGAGTTGTGAATCGAAGACAAAATCATGTATGCAAAAATGTAATCAAAGAAAAACTCATATACACAAGTGCAGATCCATCTATTAATATGCAAAAATGATATAATCATGTACACTTTTTGGAAAAATGGAACATCGTTCCCAGCGTCTATATAATGGCAACTCGTGCCCCGTACAAAAAAAGGCAACTCGTGCCCTATACAAAATATGGCCCATGGTGCCCTGTGCAAAATATGGCAACTCGTGCCGAAAATGCCACATCGCGGCTACTGTACATAGGAGGGTCTCTCAATCCTCCTGCCCACCCTCGGAGCTCCAAGGTGCATCTCCAAAATCAATCTTCCTCTTCTTCGTGCTAGAGGAAGCTAGGTCCTTCCGGCATCTTTGAGCACGTCCCCTTGAGCCCTGAAACGACAACAATAATACGTCAACTTTTCCTGGTAATTATACAAGTATAAAACATAATTTCAAAATAAAAATAGTTTTCAAATCTTGGATAACTCACCGCATGCGAGACTGTAAGTCGTGAGGAGTTCTCCCTCCTCCGTGATCCAAGTCTCTCAGCAATGCCACCCTGCAACATTTAGAACAATCAGATCAATGCTGAAACTAGATGCATATAGTATTTTCCGTTAAAATTGAACGAGATTTTGATCAACTAGTCAATCTCACCATGAACAAAATCGGCTGGTCTTCGAGGCTAGCGGATGGAGCACTCGGCTGGACAACCTGCTCCGATGCTAGGGTGGATGGTAAAGGGGAGGATGTAGCCACATCAACAGTGGCTACACCACTAGGGGGAACAGTGGAGGAAGGGGGGGGTGGCAGGAGGAGGCATGGACTGGGGTGGGCGAAGTGGAGATGTACGTCTAAGGCTATAAACCCCAACTAGCTGTAGTATGGATGGGTGCACCCTGGAAGGGGAAGCAAGTGTGGTGGGGGATGTGGGGGGGGGGGGGGTGAGGTCTATGTTGCGGTAGAGGGATGGGTGATTGTGGATGGGTGGCGTGCCGTGGTCGGATGGGGGAGGGTGGGAACATGGGAAACTGATATGGAGGTGGAGCTGGATATGATGCGTAAGGGGGAGCTGGATGGAAATGTGGTGCTATATAGGAGGGGGGGGATGGATGGAAGGGGTCGGGGAATGGGGCATGTATTCCAGGGGATACAACTGGCATATAGGGTGGCCGAAAGGTCAGGGAGGGAGGAATAATGGCACTGGCAGGTCGAGGTGCTCGCACCTGCATACACATTTATAACCTCATAGTTTAATATACAAAAACATAAATATACACAGACAAGTCATCGTATTTGAAATTAAATTTATGCTTGAATACACACGATACCTGCGCATGGGGAGAACTGCTGGTCCTCGGTGGCGGTGGCTGGTCATTGGAGCCCGCGAACACCTGTGCGAACACTACAATTTTTAGACTGAATTTATAAAAACAATATTAAACACAATGAAAATGAGAATGACAACGATGGTACTTAAAAAACATGACTGCAATAAATTTATATTCAAGTTAGATGATATTCAATATTCTGAAAGGATAGAAGGTGGCATGGCATGAAATTAAAATTAAATAAGGTGAGAGGGCATAGAAGGTGACATGGTGAGCTTTTCCTTTTCTAGAGTCATCCCCATGAGTAGGTGAGCTTTTCCTTTGGCCCTAGAGAGATGTGCAGTGTCTCATAAGAGAATGGAATTCATGTCCATTTACAAATTTGAATTGGAAACCTATGTAATGTGTTTGGGTTCTTGATGAAGAGTTCCTAGGTTTTGATGTCTTCTTATAGATTTGTAGTTTCCTACAAGCTTGATTCACCAAGTGGAAAAGTATTTGCATCCCTAGAGTGAGGATCTTGAGTCCCTTTATTTCCATAACATTTACATAATCAAATAAAATGGCATCTCATTGTTTAAATTTGCAAAGAGGTGCTAAATAGCAGTTAAGTTAGTGTGCATGTTATTTAATACACTTTAGAGTGTTGATCATTAGAAAAAGGAAGAAAGAGAAATCTTTTTCATGATTAACTTACTTACAAGCTTGAATGTGCCATGTTCTTTTGCATTGAATGAGTAATTATGTGTTCTTGATTGAATAGCTATGTTGTCAGAATGATATCACTTGATTGAAATCAAAGAAATCTTGAGTGAAATGAGTTAAATGAGTATTCTTGATGCCAAATATTTTACCAAGTTGAATTTGAATCAAGATAATAGCAAGGCCCCATAGACCATATTTGTAAGATTATCGCTCTTCCTTATGGGCCTTACATCATTTTCAAAAACTTTAGTGACAATACATGTCATAAGTTGTTTTACGTTGTTTATATGTCTTTCCTAATAGCATGTTCTAGGAGTAGTAGTATGATTACTTTCAGTCTCAGGTATTAGAATAAATTGGAAATCCCGTGATAATAAACTAGGGTAATAAGGACATGAGAAACATCAAGTTCTTGAATTCTAGAAGCTTGACCACTATGATTCTCTTTGGGCAACTATGAAGACATTGACGGTGATGGTGATGGTGGTGACAACATTAATGACAAAGGCTTGAGGAATGGCAAAGAAGATGATGATGTGGATGGCTTGAAGAACACACATGGCATGAAGAACCATGGAGGTGGGCATTGGAGCCATTGGAACACCTAATGAGCCAAATGACCCATTCTGTGGTCATTTGTGGTTTGATGGGGCAATGGAACCCTTGGTGATGGTCCATGCTACCATTTGATGATGGGCTTGATGTCCATTGAAAGCTTGTTGATTAAATACTAAATGATTGACTCTTGATGGTGGAACCCACATTGAAACCCACATACAAATTGAATCATCCCTTATCTAATGGCACTTACGATGGATGTTGAAGCCCTTGAACCTTGAAGATGTCCATATGTGGAATCCTTGATGTATGGTGATGAAGACATAATGTATTGTTTCCTTGGGGTTCTTGGAATTGTTTGTGGTCTATTATTGTGGGTGTGATGGAGCCCTTGCCCTTATAATTGCTTGACGAAACCTTTGATGCTGAAGTATTTAAACATGATGATGTAGAAGCCCACAAAAAAAATGAGGAAGCCCTAAGTTTCTAATGTGGCCTTTGATGTGGTTGTGTGAATTCAAACCAAAACAAGCATGCAAATAAAACATTGTATGTGAACTATTATGTGTCCATTCAAAGGACAAAGTCGGCTCAACAATTAAAAATAAAAATAAAATGAAAATTACATAGACAGGTCGATTGAATATCCTGTGATATGATGTGCATGTACAGCAGAAAGACATGATGATGTAGATAGTATGAAGAGACTATGATATTTTGGGCAGTAGTATGGTGAAAGGAGAGAATGATGTATTTGTGTATATGCTGGTTAAAATTATGACAAAGTGATGATGAGTAGAAAGTGATATAAATGTGGATATGTTTGATATCTTGACAGCAGAATGATAATTTGCCTATGGTTAATGACAGTTTGATGACAGGTTAAAGATGTGCATGTAGATAGAATATCGATATGTTTGAGAAGATGCTGGACATGATGAAACATGGATAGAATGATGATTGAAGACAAGGTGCTGGCAGTAGATTGATGAATGAGATGATGTGAATAATGACATGACTGTGATATGTATGATATGTGACAAATATGTAATTGTAAATACAAGCAGGGTCTTGTATCCATTTTCTTAGTAGGATCTAAGAAAAACTAGGATGGGTCCTAGATGATGAGTTGGTGCTCATTGTATCAGTTGGTGCTGAATTGCCTCACGGTTGTAGCCGTTGAACCAAATACAAAAGATTACAAAAACTATAATAGTTTCATTAGTTGATAGTTAGTTCATTGATGAATATGATGTGAATGTGAAATGATGATATAAGAGTTGGTGATTGAAGTTGAAATTAAATAAAGTTTAGGCTCACTGATTCACCCCCCCCCCTCTCAGTGAGCATTGTGTCTAACACAAATGTTTATAGTTTTCTTAGGTTTTCATGTTTTATAAGGTTTCATTTTTTTTTGGGTGGGATTATAAGAATTTATAGCTCTCAAATAAATTAGACAATATTATAAACAAAACTGTAAAATACGATGATAATATGGTAATTACTCATTGCTAATTAATTTGTAATTATTGAACACAAATTACTTGTAACTGGATCTAATTATTCAAAGTAAAGAAGTTACCTGTGTGTATGGTGCCGCAATCTCCTCTGCTGCCGCCATGGCTCCATCGAGGTCAAAGGAATCGACGTCCTCCCACTTGGGGGATGGAGACCCGGCACCGAATAACTGAACATTAAAACAAATAAATTCAACAATGTGTAATTCAAAGTTAAGTATATTAAACAATACAATATCAAATAAAATACAACAAATACTTGAACATTAAATAAAACAATAGTAAACCTGATCCATGGAGCTCCCTGTGGCATGCTTCTGCATATCACCATGGCAAGAATGACCACAGTGAGAACAATGATGTGTCGTTGTTCCAACAGAACTAGAAGGCCCCGCCTAGGTTCCACTTGTACCCGGCATGTCTCGGCCACCACCCATAGACTGTGCAGTTGTCTGTGTCTCATCGATGTCCTACCAGCTCTGGGAAGACATGGTCATAAATTTGGTATGTCTAAGCAAGTCATGTGTGGCACGTCTGACAGAGTCATGAATCTCATCTAGACCGCTACCAAACCCGGGTGGCTGAGGAGGGGGGTTTGGCTCTCTCCTGGGTGCAGGAGGTCCTCTAAGTGGGTTGCGGTGCACCCGAGGTCGATCTTGGGCAGAGCCAAGACCGACACCCTGAAACTCAGTGATGTCAAAATAGTTGACATGGTACCCTAGCTCAAACTCATCCCAGAATTTCTGAAGGAAATACTGTGGGACCTCCAAATTGTTGCACGGGGGCCTGTCAAACACCATGAACCACCTCTTTCTCCAATTATCTCTCCATGGCTGGTAAATGCACCAGTCCATGCAAACCCGAGCCCTCGTCACAGCTGGAGGCTGTCCCATCGAGGGAACTATGAACTTGCTATACAACTGGGCTTTGGTGATGCGGAGGTCTTTTATCTTCTCTTTGGACAACCCAGTGGAGTAGTGTTCCCTCATTCAAGCCCCGTATTGGCTCAATTTTGTTATCTCACTGTGTGCAATATTGATTTATTCAATAATGTTTTGAAGTGATGAAGCCAAGGAAACCCGAGAGGGTTCCTTGGTACTGTTCAATTCATTACTTAGTGCCCTCAATTGATTTAAGTCTTGGTGTAATTGATCTTCAGGGTTTTCATTGGGTTCATTGTCGGTTCCCATATTGTCTTCTGGAGGTTGGGTTTCATTGGTTTCATCGGATGGTTTAGGTGTGTCTGACATCTTGTTAGGTGTGTAGATGGCCTGCAATTAAATTTCCTTGGTTTTTAATGGATTGTAAAAAAAATTTAAAATTCAAATTCAAATGGAAAACAAAAATAAACACAAATTTGTGCTTTGAGGAGCACCTACCTGGAGAACCGGATGGCACCATGGTGTAGGGGTGATTGCTTGCTATTGAGGACGACTTGGGTGCACAGAGAATGCATTTGAGGGGTTGAGAGTGTGCTCGCGGGTTGGAAAATTGGCTCACGGGTCTGTCGAAAATAACAGACCCATGAGCTCTATTTTTTTTATTAAAAAATAGATGCACGCACGCGCCACTAACGCGTGCGAATTTGTGCATATGCGTCAAAGGCGCGTGTGCGCCCCTTTGTCCATGTGGACGTTCAGCATTGCCGAAGCAGAGATGCGTGCACGCCTTTGGAGGCGCATGCGCATCGTTTTATTTTTTCTGCTCACGCGCTGTTGTTGCAGTTATTTTGGGTACCAGCTTCGTGCGGGTACCCATATCATGTCACCTTATTCCAGTTCTAATGTAATGGCATGAACAACCTGTTGATGTATATGTAACTTCGGAATGTATTTCATCCATGTATTTCATTTATATATTATTTTACTCCTATAGAGATGTGTCATTCCTCTATACGGAAGTGTCGTCATGTGTATTGACAAGTGTCGCAAGTGTGTGAACTTGCCGATGTGTTATTAGACCACCATGTGTGGGGTCGGCCCTGAATTATATATTATATGGTTGATGTACCTAGCTAGACAAGTCGGCCCCATAAGGTCACTGGGAAAACAAACAAGTATAAATAGAGATCGGGAGATCTCTATTTTGATCATTCGAAAACTCATACTTCCTTCACTCAGAAAGTGGCGCACTAGTGAGGAGGAGGATCATCTGCTACTAGGAGACTATCTCTGTGTATTTTGGTTGTACTTTGGTTGAGCCATTGCTCTCTCTATCTCTGAGGAAGGTGTGGGGTTTTTCACCTTAGGGTTTTCCCCATGGAAACTCTATGTCTCTTGTCTCTCATGCTTTTGATTCTTGTGATGATTGACATGCTTGTTATGATTGATATGCATTGATATACTATACATGTTATTCTCTCATTAAATATCCTTGAGTATTGTGAATTAATGCTCAAAATTTAACATGGTATCAGAGCTAACCTGAGAAGACGACATTATACAGTGACGAAAACTAGGGTTTCTTGTTTATTGGGTTTCTCTCCACAAACTTTGGAAAAGCAATATAGTAGATTGACTCTACTCATCAAGGAGAATCTATCTGTCCAATCAGAATTCAATTCTGAGCATTTTCAGATTTGGCCCTAAAAATTAGGGTTTCCACAAAAATAGCAATTTCTGGAATCTGAAGACATAGTTGGAAGCTCCTTGCAAAAATCGAAGTTTAGAGCTTTGGATCAAGATTTTGGGCTGGGTAGATCTCTGGGAAACCCAAACCCTAATTTAGGGTCCTCCTTAGTGAACCCGAGAAGACAAAAAGGCATTTATGAAGGGTAAAGCTTTGCAGATCTCAAAGTCTAAATACACCAGGCTGATCAGCTCATCAAGGCACATCTTTATATCCTTTCAGAAAGTTGAAATTCACATTTTGAATTTTTAGGGTTTTTCCGACAAACCCTAATCCGGGACCAGATCTAGTTTTTAGCAAAATAAGTGGTAAGACCTAAATCTTTTCTATTTCCATTTGAAGTACTCTTTAAAGATGTCTCACCACACCAAGCTTGAGGATAAGCTTGAAGGGGCTAATAAATTCCGAGCCTAGAAGTATAGGATTGGGTTAATCCTGGAAGAGAATGAGTTGGACTCATATATAAAAGAAGACATCCCTATCCCAGAGGATGAAGAAGCTAAGGTATTTCATAAGAAGAACTTGGTCAAGGCAAAGAGAATCATTGCCAATTCTATCAAAGACCATCTCATACCTCACGTGTCTTCTCTAAAGACACCCAAGGAGATGTTTGACTCCCTGACCAAGTTATTTGAAGGGAAGAACATAAATCAGAAGATGACTCTGCAAAATCAATTGAAAGGGGTCAAGATGTTGAATGGAGAGACCATTCAATCTTACTTCTCCAAGGTCTCTTAGATCAAGGAACAACTTGAAGCTGTGGATGAAGTAGTGGACAATGGTGAAGTTGTTATGACCACTCTGAATGGCCTACCTAGGTCATGGGACTCCTTTATTCAAGGAATCTGTGCAAGAAAGAAATTCATCTCTTTTAGTAAACTGTGGGAGGAATGCTCTCAAGAAGAAGCCAGGCTTGTAGCTCGAGAAGAAAAGATGGGAGGTGAAGATCAAGCTCTCATAGCTCACACCAAAAGAAGCAAGCCCAAGAAGGAGCACTCTCACTACTAGAAGTCCACTCACTTTCACCAAAAGAATAAGGAGGATCTAAGGTGCTTCACATGCAATGAGAAGGGTCACTTTGCTTCAGATTGTCCCAAGAACAAAAGGGACAACAACAACAACAACAACTTCAACAAGAAGAAGAAGGGCAACAAAAGAAGCTACCATGCTCATGCTGTCGAGGATGATGAACCTCCAAAGAAGAAGGCTAGGGAAGAAAGTGATGATGACTCATCAAGTAAAGAAGAATATGTTCTAATCTCTGCTCTCACAGGTACTATCTCCCATGGTTGTAATGATTGGTTAATTCACAGTGGAGCTTCCAAACACATGACTGGGTTTAAGGAATCTTTTGTAAACCTATCTGAACATGAGTCACCCCATAAGGTAAAACTTGGGGATGATTATCAATACGCTAGAAGTGGTGAAGCCTCCTACAACCTAAATTATGGAAAATCTTTGAAGATGAAAGAAGTCCTTTATGTACCTGGGCTCAAGAAGAACCCACTCTCCATCTCTGTATTGGATGCAAAAGGTATGAGGGTTGCATTTGTAGATGGCCAAATCCTAATGTGGCCAAAGGGTAAAACATTCGATGATGCAGTAGTGATTATACAGCAAGAGGGAGGTTTGTATAAATTGAAAGGACAAAATGAACATTCCATGGTGCATGACTCCATGGAGCCAAGTGAACTTTGGCTTCGAAGACTTGCACATATGCACTACAGGGAATTACCAATTGCAAGTAAGGCTGTAGAAGGTCTTCCTGAGATTAAGACTAAGCATGAAGGTGTTTGCAAAGGATGTGCAAAAGGAAAGAACATTAAAAAGGCATTTCCAAGCAGTGAAAGCAAGGAAAAAGGTATTTTGGAAATCATCCACTCAGATGTATGTGGTCCTATGTCATCCAGTTCTCTGAGTGGGTATGTTTACTATGTCTCTTTCATTGATGACTTCTCCAGGAAGACTTGGGTCTACTTCTTGAAGAACAAAGATGAGGTGTTTGATAAGCTCAAGGAATTCAAAACCTTGATGGAGAATCAAACTGATAAGAAGATCAAAACATTCAGATCCGACAATGGTGGAGAATTCACCTCAGGTGACTTCAAGAAGATTTGCAGTGATTCAGGGATGAAGAGGGAGTTGACTGCTCCTTACAATCCACAACAGAATGGAGTTGCAGAAAGGAAGAACAGAACAATCGTGGAAGCAGCAAGGGCAATGCTGCATGACCAGGATCTACCTGTGCACCTATGGGTAGAAGCAGCTAGAACAGTTGTATATGTACAGAATAGAACACCTCACAAGATATTGGACAACAAGACACCAGAAGAGGTCTTCTATGGTAAGAAACCTGAAGTTAGCCATCTCAGAATATTTGGTTGTCCAGTATACACTCATGTCCCAAAGGAAAAGAGGACCAAAGTAGATCCTTCAGGAAAGAAGGGTATCTTTGTGGGTTACAGTGAAAGCTCGAAGGCTTACAGAATATACTTTCCAGGGTTCAAGAAGATTGATGTCAGCAGGGATGTGACATTTGATGAAAAATCAGCATTCATAAAATCAAGAAAGACACCTGTTGAAGATTATGAGGAACCTAAGGAAACTAGATTTCAAGACACTACTATGACTAAAGCAATTCCAAATATTGTTTGTGAGTTTGAAGATCCACAAGAACCTGTAGATTCACCCCGTGAAGATAACTCTCACAAGAGGAAACCTGCATGGGACAGAGAGCTCATTCAAGATGCAGAAAGATTCGGTATTCCAGAAGAACACAGAGCAAAGAAGCGAACTAGATCACATACCAGCTATGTTGCTTTACTCTGTGATATCATGAACAAAGAACCTTCCAGTTATGAAAAAGCAGCGGAAAAGAAAGAATGGAAGGATGCCATGGTCGAAGAATACCAATCAATAATGAAGAATGATGTTTGGGATGTTGTCCCAAGACCTAAAGAGAAGTTTGTTGTGACTTCCAAATGGATCTACAAAATCAAGAATGCTGCAGATGACAGTGTAGAGAAATACAAGGCAAGATTCGTAGCTCGTGGCTTCTCTCAGAAAGAGGGAATAGATTATGAAGAAACTTTTGCTCCTGTAGCCAGGTACACTTCCATCAGAATAGTACTTGCCCTGGCTGCAGCGATGAAATGGAAGATACACCAGATGCATGTCAAGATTGCCTTCTTGAATGGTGTAGTTGAGGAGGAAGTGTATGTGGAGCAGCCACTCGGTTTTGAAACACGTGGCACGGAGTCATATGTGTGCAGATTGAAGAAAGCCTTGTATGGCTTGAAGCAAGCTCCCAGAACTTGGTATGGTAGGATGGACAGTTTCATATCTAGTTTGGGCTTTACCAAGAGTAAAGTGGATTCCAAAATTTAATACAAGGTTGAGGAAGGGAATCCTATGGTTTACTCCTATATGTGGATGACCTATTTGTAACAGGAGATGATAGATTGATTGTCGATACAAAGAGGAAGCTTGCTGCCGAGTTCGATATGAAGGACTTGGGGATGATGCACTATTTTCTAGGTATGGAGGTGTGGCAGAGTACAGTTGGGATCTTCCTTGGACAAGGGAAGTATACTATAGATATCCTGAAGAGGTTTGGGATGATGGATTGCAAGGCATGGCCACACCTATGGCATCGAATCTGAAGCTTCTTTGTGATGCTTCATCTGAGCCGGTGGATGTCTCTATGTATCGTCAGATGATTGGGCCCTTAATGTACCTGATGAACACGAGACCATATATTTTCTTTGCGGTGAACACATTGAGCCAGTTCCTGATGGATCCGAGGAGTGTTCACCTGATTGTTGTAAAGCATATTTTGAGGTACCTGAAGGGTTCAGTTGATTATGGGCTCAAGTATGAAGCGAATCAAAAGTTTAACCTGCAGGGTTATGTTGATTCAGATTGGGCAGGTAGTGCTACAGATAGGAAGAGCACTTCTGGGTGCTGCTTTAGTATGGGATCAGGTGTGATCTCTTGGTTTAGCAGGAAGCAATCCTGCGTAGCACTGAGTACAGCTGAGGCAGAGTATGTTGTAGCCTGTTCAGCTAGTTGTGAGGCAGTATGGCTTTGGAAGCTACTGTCTGAGCTATTTGATCTCCCGTTGGATGCTACTGGTATCTTCTGTGATAACCAGAGTTGTGTGAAGCTGTCTGAGAACCTAGTGTTTCACGACAGATCGAAACACATAGAGATCAAATATCACTATATTAGGGATATGGTGCAAAGAGGAGCAGTGAAGCTCCTATATGTTGCGACAGACGAGCAGATTGCAGATGTGCTAATGAAACCACTAGCCAGAGTGAAGTTCGAGTACTTCAGGGAGAGGCTTAGTGTTCTTCAGATCGACGACACTTTGAGGAAGAAGTGATGGACACATTTGCGGAAGCCATTCCAAGCATCTTGGAAGGAGGATCCTTCACATGGATGTGGATGTAAGCACTGGATGATGAGCATCAGGACGATGCTTCAGTTACTGCTCTATATATGCATCAGGATGATGCTGGATATGATCAGTTGGATCATTTATATGTATATGTATGTACGCATCATGTTGGATGCTGGATATGATCAGTTGGATCATTTATATGTATATGTATGTAAGCATCATGTTGGATGCTGGATATGATCAGTTGGATCATTTATATGTATATGTATGTACGCATCATGTTGGATGCTGGATATGATCGGTTGGATCATTTGTATGTATTTGTATATGCATCATGTTGGATGCTTGGACCATGTATCTGTATATGTATCAGGAGGATACTGTGTATGATCAGGTAGATCATGTATGTTGATATGTATCAGATGGGTACATTGTGTGGATCATGTATCTGTGTATGTATCAGGTGGATACATTGTATGATCAGGTAGATCATGTATGATGATATGTATTAGGTAGATACTTGGTATGCATCAGGTGGATGCAGTGTATGATCAGGATGATCATAGATGACGAGCTTCAGGATGTTGCTCCAGATGACATGTAGCAGGATGTTGCATTGATGATGATCAAGATGATCATGTGTACATCAGGATGATGTATGATGAGTATCAGGATGATAGTTTGTGGCCGTGGATCAGATTGTGCAGATGAGCATGTCTGGGTGATCCTATAGGTCGGAGTAGTGTACCCGTAATAGCCTGGGATGCTCTTTCGAGACATTGCTCTGGGAGGACATGTAATTTGTGCCCTGGGAGATTTCAGGTCGGAGTTGTGTACCCATAACATCCTGAGATTCTCTTGCGAGGTTTTGTCCTATGGCATGTAATTTGTGCCCTGGGAGATTTCAGGTCGGAGTTGTGTACCCGTAACATCCTGAGATGCTCTTTCGAGGTTTTTCCATGACCACATGTAATTTGTGCCCTGGGAGATCTTTCAGGTTGGATTTGTGTACCCGTAACATCCTGAGATGCTCTTGCTAGGTTTTGTGGTGACCACATGTAATTTGTGCCCTGGGAGATCCTTCAGGTTGGAGTTGTGTACCCGTAACATCCTGGGATGCTCTTTCGAGGTTTTGTGGTGGGGTCACATGTAATAAGTCCTGGAGATCTGGACAGGATGAAAAAGGCCTCAGATGCTCTTGAGGGTTCTTGCTAATCAAGAGACTCTTTTAAGGTTTTGTGACGCACGTAATAAGTCCTATGAATTCCACAGTATGGCCAGTGATGATGAAGACCTGCAGGTGGTGGGCCTACATCCAGTATGAAAAAGGACTGGCTCTGTAGAACTTCCTATGACGAGTAGATTCAGAGATTGGTTGAGATAGAAGCAGCAGTGACGATGACGATGATTCAAGGTTGATGCATCGATGCCGATGATCCAGAGAAGAAGACTTGTGCTAGCAGATCTGTGTCAAGAAATACCTTCCTAGTTAAGAGGGAGTGTTGATGTATATGTAACTTTGGAATGTATTTCATCCATGTATTTCATTTATATATTATTGTACTCCTATAGATATGTGTCATTCCTCTATACGGAAGTGTCGTCATGTGTATTGACAAGTGTCGCAAGTGTGTGAACTTGCCGATGGGTTATTAGACCACCATGTGTGGGGTCGGCCCTGAATTATATATTATATGGTGGATGTACCTAGCTAGACAAGTCGGCCCCATAAGGTCACTGGGAAAACATACAAGTATAAATAGAGATCAGGAGATCTCTATTTTGATCATTCGGAAACTCATACTTCCTTCACTCAGAAAGTGGCGTACTAGTGAGGAGGAGGATCATCTGCTACTAGGAGACTATCTCTATGTATTTTGTTTGTACTTTGGTTGAGCCATTGCTCTCTCTATCTCTGAGGAAGTTGTGGGTTTTTTCACCTTAGAGTTTTCCCCACGGAAACTCTGTGTCTCTTGTCTCTCATGCTTTTGATTCTTGTGATGATTGACATGCTTGTTATGATTGATATGCATTGATATACTGTACATGTTATTCTCTCAGTAAATATCCTTGAGTATTGTGAATTAATGCTCAAAATTTAACACAACCATCTTCTATAATAATTTCATGACGATTATCTTCTTAGCAAACATTTTAATGGATAGGTCATTCGGGTCTTGTATTCGTAATGTAATCTTGAGAAGAGTTCTTTGGTTATGAATATTGTCTATTGGAAACATTTCAACGTATAGATTTGGGATCTTGTATTCATGATGAGTATATTGCAAATTTATTTTAGATATCAATTGATTTATGGTTGTGATGGTTGTCTACTTACCACATATTCTGTTATATTGACCATCTGAGGTTTATGTGCACTGTTGTTTTTTCTGCAAGAGTTCATCATACAACTTGGTTCATATGCAATTTCATGATTTAGTGAGAAGAGGTTGTTATCTTCATCAAAATCCATGAGGTGAAGTGTGTTTTCATTTGAATCTTATGGGGAATTATGGAATTTGTCATCAAGGGGGATGTTAATGTGATGCCATCTTCCTCTATTTGTATTATTTCTCCCATTCATCATTAAGGGGGAGTGTTGGAATATGTAAGGATGACTTGTGTGGTATTGTTGGTTAAAATGCATAAATAATTCTAATATTATAAAATAGATTTATCCCACGTGTATCATGTAATAAAATATCTTATTACCATTCTTTATAAGGGAAGTGGAAAGCTACTTATCCCACATGTGTTAAATGGGATGTAAATATTCTATATCTTTAGCTATATAATAAAGGTGAAGGAGACCCTTTCGGGTATGTTGTAGAAACACACATGATATCTATGGAGACACCATGTTGTGACATGTAGTAATTATGGAGTGTGATGTGATGCGTACATTAGAGCAAATTTGGGGTCTAAAATGGGCCTCATAAGAATACAAGTAAGAAAAAGACCCATTGAATTCAAGAACCAATAGAATTTCAAGAAAAGAGTCAACCATAATGGTTGACATGGCATATTTGACATTAAATAAAGTACTTTTTTAATTCGTATTTTCAACATATCTCCATGTCATTTTACCTAAATTTCGAGCGGGAGCACTCGTTGGATGTGGAATTTAGTTTGGATATGCTGAAAATATGAAGAAAAAATGTAGTTTTTTTCTCTTTTCCTCCAAAATTCATAAATAGTATTTTATTATTTTCCTTAGGAGGCCCATTTTAGACCTCAAAGTTTCTCTAATGTGTGAGGATTCCATGTATTTTATGGTGGATATTTTTGAAGAATAAAGAATACCATACCTTCTCGTGGATGTTTCCTCATTTGGGGTTTTACCACGTAAATATGGTGTATCATTTCTTTTCTCTTTTCTCTTGTTTCTTACTTTGATTAAATTTGTTGTTTGTATGGATATAAGTCTAGACTAGTATATCCATGCTTTTTTTTTGTATGTTAACAAACATATTGTTGTATGTTCATGCGTATTCTCAATATTTTAACACTGCCCCCACTAATGCTGATAAAAAAGTAAAATGGGATAATAAAAATGAAAAATCTAATGGATTAATTGGGATCTTCATCTCTAATGACTTACGATTCCATATTCAAGGAATTGATGCACCATATGCAACTTGGGAAAAATAGAAAACTATAGTTGGTAAACACAATGAGATTCGAGGTCACTGACTTGAAAATAATTTGGTTTCTTTAAATCCAAGTGATTTCTCTTTCATTCAATACTATCTATATCAATTCAACACCCTTAGAATCTTAGTTAAATAATGCAAGACATCTAATCCATAAAAAAATGTATTTATGCTTTTCCTATTAAACTTGGTCCTCCTTATTCTGTTTTTGTATCTACTTTTTACTCTATCAAATAAGCTCTAGGGAATGCTTATAAAGAACCCACTCTTAAATTTTTTGTGATGCTTTGATTAGAGACAAATATAAGCTCTTTGTCCTTGGAGTGATCAACATAGAAGGTACATCTAATTAATCCTTAGTGGCACAATAGAAGGATAATTCAAGCATCCAAAGAAGCAACACTCTCACGACAATAAGTAAAACAAAGGTGCCAAACACTCTCAATAAGACTCTACATCCAATGGTGATAACGGAATTAATTGAAAGGAAATGAGGCTAAATGACATTGCAAATTTTATGGGAGAGATAGTCATGTGGAATCTAAGTGTTTAAAGAAGGTGGAAGCCTTGTAAGTAGCAATGAAGAAGCATATAATCAATATCGATTTTTCTTCTAACTCTTCTTCTCATGGACATGCACTTTTTGCTTATTATTTTTCCTTTAATGCATCATCATTTTCTTCTTCCTATAATGATTGACTCATTGATTTTGGAACATCCTATCATATGGCTAAGGATAAATCTATTTTTTCCACCCTAAATGAATGTAACACCAAACAAATATTTGTTGTTGATGATAGATATATTAGCATTGTAGGATATAGAAAAATTAAGTTAGATGGTGGTCATTTAAAGGATAGATTATGTTCTTCAAGTTTTTCTTGAAATTTAATGTGAGTTTATCCAATCACTCATTCTAATGAAGGTAATATTGTAGAGTTTACACCTCATCAAGTTGTAAGCAAGGATTTCAAAGATCATAATCATATCCTAGCAATCAGAATCATTGATGATATGACTAGGTTGTACATATTTAACTACATTGGGTATCATCTTTTCCCTCCATTTTTGGTTCTCATAGAAATCACTAGATAAAATTTTAACATGAGTGATTTGGTCATTTAAACTATCACTCGTTGTAGTAGCTACGTAATAAAAAATTGGTGACTAGTATTCCTCTCATTTCTTTTAGACATGGCGTTTTTATTAGGTGTGTTCTCAGCAAATATCATCATGATAGTTTTGAAAGGTGTTCTCAGCAAAACTAAAATTTTGTTTTTTAGTTTTATTTACTTTCAATATATATATATATATATATATATATATATTTCATTCTAACTTTCTAAAAGTTATAAGGATTCAAAAAAATGTATATAATTTTTCATTATAACAAGCTACTAAATGCATATTTTTTTGTAAAATTTGAAAAAACGTAGTTGTAAATAAAAATTATAGTTTTTTATGACCAAGAAGATTCAAAATCACAAAAAAATGAGATCAAAATAAAAAATGGTGCTACCAATATACACACTTTCTGAAACAGAGGTAAAAAAAGCTACTAAAATTGACTCCCAAAAAAATGAGAACAATGTCAGTTCTCGTCAAGTTGTATAACTTGTTTTTCTCCAAAGCATCTTCGTCTATCTGAACATCAAATAAGGGAATGTCGAAGTTAAATTGTATCTTGAATTGTGTCGTACCTCTTAAATGAATGCTCATTAAAGGTGCTTCCATCGCCACCATTTAGAGAAAATTTTAAGGATCCATAATTTTCTTAAAGTTTAGAAACCTTAGTGAATCTTACTAATTCTTAAGTTTTGAACCATAAAATTTTGGGTTATATTTTTCTAAACATATTCAAATTTCTAAGGGTTTTATATAGTTTATGAACAATTTTGGCAATTTTTAGAGTAAATTTTTTTTATTCCATAGAATTTAGGTGAATCTCTTTAGAAAAATGGAAATTGACAAATCCTTTTTCAGGAAAAAAATGTCAGAAATTAGTCCATGGGATAAATTTCGTCCCTAAAATTTTCCCTACCACCGTCAATAGTTTTCAAAGGATCTAGGAGAAAGTATCCATCATCTCATTCCTTTGTTGCACGTGGGATTTCTTTAGCAACAATTTAATAGGATCTCCTACTATATCATCTCTCTTTTGTTTTCCCACCATGTGATGCTTCTTAGGTCAACGAGAGTGGCTCTCTCAAAACTCAACTAGTTCGAGAGCCAACTCTTTAATATTTAAATCACATTGGGGACATGCACTAAGAAACAACAAGAATAGATTGCTCTAATACCATTGGTCTTGATTATTTGCATAATGAAATAAAGGAAACAATATAAAATGGAAACACACACACACACATGTTTTGCAAAAAACACAATAGTACAATAAAACCCAAATTCTATTAATGAATGGAATGGACAAACATTGTAAACCACAAAGTAATACAAACTAGCTCAGATGGTGGTAGCTTATCTTTGAAGAGTGATGTGTTGGCTATGCTCACTCATAAGAGATGATGGAATGGACAAACATTGTAAACCACAAAGTAATACAAACTAGCTCATATGGTGGTAGCTTATCTCTGAAGAGTGATGTGTTGGCTATGCTCACTCATAAGAGATGATTACAAAGAGAGCATAAAGAGGAAAAAAAACCTAACATCCAAAAATCTTAACACTAAGAGATGAAGTGACAAAAGGATTTGTGGACCCCAAGGTGGCTAGTTGATACGTCAATTTCCAGGGAGCACAGATTTTACATATGATCTCCATTTAGAGTGCTCGATAGCTTGTTGGAAAGAACTAACTGGGAATTACAACTTTTGATTAGGGCTAGGGAATGCCATGGAAACCCTTGCCCCCTTGATTATCTAGTAAACATCGTTCCAAGAAGATGGATAACCATTATAACTTGGTGGAACAGGTGGATGGCCACAAGTATCCACCTCGATTTTTCTTCCAAACTCAAAGATTATAATTTCCCAAATTTACATTACCATTATCTCATTATTAAAAACTACCATTAACTTGCACTCATCTTTAATCCATGAAAATTCATATATCTATGAAAGAGCATTGAAATTAAAAATGAAAATTCAACAAAACGCTATCTTTTACGATTTTACTAATAAATAAAGCTTGAATAAAAAATCACATATAACTAACTAACTAACTAACTGTGGGTGGGAGTTGATTTAGTTTTATGTTCATGTATACAATGTATTTGAACGACTTGATCATTAATAAGAAAAAAGGGCACTAGATACTATTATACTGTATTTAAGTAAATAGAACTATGACACAAATATTGCATGCCAAATATTTAGTTAAAATGTTGTTCATCAAAGTGTTGTATAAATATTTTTTTGGTATTGGAGATAAAAAAGTATAAAAAAATAGCAATTTTAATAAAACATGGTGTTTTGGAAAAAAATTAAAAAATGAAATTTTGGTGATTTCTGTACTGGATATTATGCATCAATTAAAGCTATTTCAAAATATTTTTGTTGATGAAAAGGTATTTATTTTTTTTACTAAAAAATTTGAAGACTTTTTTTTAACAATAACAAGTATTTAAGTAAATAGAATTGCATGGACTAGCAGTTGCATGGGATCCAAATGTGTTTGATTTTAAGGTTTTCTCAACCCCCTGGGGAATGCTATTAAAGGGGTCTTTCTGTGGGAACCACCACTCACTTTCCATACTCAATTGTTATGCTCCCTATAGGGAGAGACAGAGTTTTTAGGTATCTCTCCAGGGTTCTGGGCTTATGAACTTAGATGACTTGATTATTGCAGGTGATTTAAACTTCACTTGTCATGCTTCTGAAATTTGGGGATCTTCTGCCAGGATGGATGATTTAGCAGATTTCTTTGCTTAGCTAATTGTGGACACAGATTTGGTGGATGTCCAGCCGCATAAATTGGTCCCCACCTGGACTAATGGTAGATTTGGATGTGATGGAGTTCATAAGCATCTGGATAGATTTCTTGTCAAATCGGATTTGTTGGGCATCTTCCAGAAGCATAGGTATTGGGTTTTCGACTGCAAATTTTTGGACCACTGGCCCATTGTCCTCCAACTAGATGAATTGGGCCACAATCAATCTTTGCCTTTCAAGTTCAATTCCTCCTGGCTCGGTGATGATTCCTTTTGCTGTATGGTTAGAGATTTTTGGCTAAGCTATGATGTTTCTGATTCAAATCTGATTCAGACTTTCTGCCATAAATTAAAGGGTTTGAAAGAGACTATTTCTAAATGGATTAGGGATAAAAAGAAGGCAGAAAAAATGGAGTTATCTATGTTAGAAAAAAAGCTTCAAGTATCTATCTCTGCAAATGTTAATAATTCCCTATCATTTGACTCTTTTGAGGTTATGAGATAGCTTGAGAAGAAAAAATATGAGTTACTTATTCAGGAAGAAAAAGAACGACGACTTAAAAGTCGAGCCATTTGGATTTCTCATGGTGATAAAAATACAAAATTCTTTCACACTTTTGCATCAGCTAGGAGGAATTCGAAATACATATGGGAAATTGATGATGACAGAGGGCATCAACATTCTAGGCTTGATAACATTAAATCAGAAGCTGTCTCCTTCTTTGGTCATATTTACAGCGACCCTAGTGATTGTTGCTTAACAGAGAAAATTAAAGTGGCTTCTCTATATCCACGTTTCTTTAATGAGCAGGAAGCTGACTGTATTCAAGAAGAGGTCTCACTGGAAGAAATTGAACAGACCCTGAAAATTTTTGCTAAAGAAAAAAGCCTCGGGCCTGATGGGTGGCTAGTGGAGCTATACCTGCATTTTTTTGACCTGATGGGTCGAGAACTTAAAGATATGGTGAATTTCTCCAAGATCAATGGATATATCTCGGGTGGTCTTAATTCCACTTTTGTTACCCTAATTCCCAAAAAAGACAAGCCCAGGTCTTTTGGAGATTGTCGTCCGATTGCTCTCTGTAATTTACTTTACAAACTTATTTCAAAAATTATTCCTGATAGACTAAAGTCTGTTCTATCACAACATATCTCAGTTGAGCAATTTGGATTTTCAGCTAGAAGATAGATACATGATGCCATTGGCATTTCCCAGGAGCTGCTGCATAGTATTAAGATTTATAAGAAAAAAGCCCTGCTACTTAAAATGGACTTGGAAAAAGCTTATGATAGGGTAAACTGGTCCTTTCTCAGATTGATCCTCATCAGAATTGGGGTGCCTCCTTTGATCATTAAGTGGATAATGGCTTGTATTTCTTCTATGAATATCTCTGTGCTTGTAAATGGTAGTCCGTTTGATTTTTTCAACTGCTCTAGGGGGATTAGACAAGGGTGTCCCCTATCTCCTCTTCTATTCATATTGGTCATGGATGGTTTCAACAGATTGGTTAATCAAGCCTTAATGAGAGGGCAGATAAAAGGTATTAAGATAGCAAAGGATTGTGTGATCACACACATACTGTTTGCTGATGATGTTTTAGTGGCTGGTGTGGACTCTGTTGAGGAGTGGTTTATGTACAACGAAATCATCCAGACTTTTTGCATTGCAACAGGTATGAAAGTCAGTTCTGCTAAATCCAACTTTTATCATTTATCTTTAAATGATGGGCATCTTAGTGACATCCTTTCGATCCTGCCATTTAACTGTTGTCCCATGGATCAAGGTTTCAAATACCTGGGTTTTAATCTTAAGCCGAACAATTATCAAATCAAGGATTGGTATTGGTTGTTGAGAAAAATTGAGGCACGTATCGCGCATTGGTCTTACAGGTTATTGTCCATAGGGGGTAAGCTCTTTTTAGTGAAGTTTGTTCTCTCCAGCATACCTGTTTATTGGTTTTCATTGCTTGAAGTGCCATCATTCATCATCAAGACCATCAAAAAATATTTCTTCAAATTTCTTTGGTCTGGGACTGCAAGCAGTGAAAAGATTCCTATGGTTGCTGCAGACACTCTTTCTAGACCTTATAGATTTGGTGGTTGGGGCATTAAAGATCTGGGGATCTTCAACATTGCTCTCAGATTAAAAAGTCTTTGGAGGGGTATTTTTGGAAAAACACTTTGGTCTAGTCTTATTCATAGCAAATATATAAAATTGGATGTTTTCTGCTGGATTAGAAATCCTAAATTAGTAAGTTGGAACTTCTCTCCTATGTGGAGGGGCTTTATGAAGATCTTTCACTGGATCAAACATGATCTTTTATGGCAGGTGGGGACTGGAGAATTGATACGTGTTGGGATAGATCCCATCATTGGAATGGAAGATGATTATATTCTGCCTCCTACCATCTCTCAGTATCTTCATATTTTAGGGTTGTCTACTTTGAACAAAATTCATCTGCTCAGATTTGGGGATGAGAATAATGCTAAGTGGATGTTTGCGAGAGACCTTGGCCTATCTGGTTATTTAGCTCGATCTTGGGATGCTTACATCACGAACTTAAATTCAGCGGGTGTCAAATTGAATCAAGACACAGATCATCTTGTTTGGGGTGGAAATCCTGCTTCTGGTTTTGTTACAGCACAAACTGCTATTCTAAAATTGTCCAAGATAAGTGCATCTTTCCTCAGGATTGGTGGTACAAGAGGCTTTGGCACTGGTCTATCCCGTTAAAACTGAAATGTTTTAGTTGGTTATTATTGCAAGATAAACTGAAGACTTGGGAAAATCTGTGTAAACGGGGTTGGATTGGACCTAGTTTATGTGTTCTTTGTAAAAGTGAAACTGAAACAAAACAACATCTTTTTGTCAAATGCAGTTTCACTAATAAGATCTGGGATGTGGCTTCATCTAGTTTGAATATTAAACAGTGCTAGGATGTGGGGGACTTTAATAAGTGCTTACTAAATTGGTTCAGACATTGTAAGCATCATTTTTATATTGCTTTATGCATTTCGTGGGCAATTTGGTATATTAGAAACTGCGCCATCTTTCGGAACTCCACTCCTGATACTTTGCAATGTAGCATAACTACTTTAAATATGTTTGCATCATGTAAGGAAGATGAGCATAAGTTGAAGAAAGACAGAATTAGTTATTTTAATTTCAAAGTGGATCAGCCTGTTCTCTTCTTCGATGGAGCTTCACAATATGGTTTATGTGCAGTTGGGGGTGTCATATATCTGAACGAGTCTCATTATTTTTCTGTTAGACTCAATTGTGGTACAGGATCAAACATGAAAGTGAAGTTCATGGCTCTCTGGTGTGTTCTTAAAGTTGCTAATATCTTTGGTTTGGTTAATATCAAGGTATATGGTGACTCCAGGGTTACCATTAAATGGGCTGCGGGTGAATTCAAGCTTAATGTTATGAATTTGAGACACTAGGCCCTCCGGACTCATTTTGAAATTTCAAAGCATCAGAATATCAAATTCGAGCATATCTTTAGAGAACATAACTCACTTGCAGACAAGCTATCAAAACAAGCGTTATCTGGTTTGGAAGAGAAGCTGATTTGGGAGGAATGGTGTGACAACTGTATCCTGGACTGTGGCTCCACTTATTTTTTTTACTGATTCGAGTTGGTGTAAATCTCTGTGACTTTTTTGATTCGGTTGTTTCCAGATTTTGCATTTTGCCTATATGTAGTGATGTTTGTATCTTTCATGCCATAAAGGTGGTTTTGAGATCGATGAAGGGATCCTGAACTTTATGCTGTGCAGACATTATTGTAATTGATTCGGCAGCTGAATCATGAGCTTCATTGTACTATTTGATTCATTTTTGAATATCAATAGTAGTTTTTTTTCGCTGGAAAAAAAGTAAATAGAATTGCATGTCAAGAGAGTACTATTATACTCTATTTTAGTAAATAGAACTATGACACAAATATTGCATGTCAAATCTTTAGTTAAAATGTTGTTTATGGTATTGGAGATAAAAAATACAAAAAGTTAGTCAAATTTTGTTTATTGGAGAACAAAAAGTTTAAAAGCTTAATCAATTTAATAAAATCTTTTTTTACAAATAATGTTTAATGCCATCAAATTTTTTTAGAAAATGAAACTGAATCTTTCTTTGTTTGTGAAAATTAAAATTATTATTTATTTGATTTCCAATGCATAAAAAGGTAATTTGGATTATATATTAATAATAGAAATTATAATATTTAAAAAAAATCAAAATATATATTTTGTTTAAAATTTTAAAAGATTTTAAATAGTTTATATATATATAATAGAAATTATATTATTTTGGTTTATAGATTTAATAATATAAAATACATGTTTTTTTTTCCAGCAGAAAAAAATCATACTATTGCTATTCCTTTGAATCAAATAGTACAAAGATAGTGAGAATATCTTAGCTCGAGATATCCAAACCAGAACATGATCTCAAAAAAGATCTTCAGTGAAGCTGCTATACATAAATATAATCGACCATCAAAATGGTATTACATACAAAATTTAAGTTCATCCCAAAAGTACAAAATATCTTAAAAGAGATATAAATTACCCCTGTCTAGCAGACAGGCCTCCATCCATTCTTCCCAGAAAAGAACACCTATAGGACTAGCAAAAGCATCTTTTGAAAGTTGATCTGCAAGAGAGTTGTGTGACCTATAGATATGATTGAAAGAAATATGATCCAACTTTGCAATCTCCTGACGAATACGGACACACCAATTTTCAAGTTCCAAAACATTGAGAGAGTATTCATTATTGGCCCATTTAATTGTAACTCGAGAGTCTCCAAAGACTATTGGATTCACCAAACCAAAGGAGTTTGCCACCTTTAGGACAAACCAAAGTGTCAGTAACTTAGCTTTCATATTGGTGCCTCTGCCACCATTAAGACGTAGAGAAAAGTGATGGCAATCATTGATGTAAATGACCCCACCAATAGCACACAAACCATCTTAGGCAGCCCCGTCAAAAAATAAAACCAGCTGCGAGACAACAAAAGAAAAGGAACTCTCATTCACAACTTTCATACCATGTTCCTCTTCATGATAAGTCTGTAATAAATAGCAAACAGACTTTACACACTGCACAGCATCCCGCTTCAAGTTCTAAAAAATCACTTCATTCCTTGTAAACCAGATGATCCAAGCAATAAAAATAGGGAGGAAAAGTGGCTTTTTATAGTCTCTAACCCAATTGAGCAATCCAGAGCCAAAATCCAAATCATCCCATACCAATTGCAAATTGAGCTCTATACAGCACATAGTCCATATTTTTTGCAGAAAAGGGCACTTCATCAAAAGATGATCAGCAGATTCGGAATATAAATTGCACAAACAGCACCAGCTAGGTCCAATCCAGCCGCGATTAAGTAAATTTTCCCAGGTCTTAAGACTGCCATTAAGTGCATGCCAAAGAAAACACTTCACCTTCAAAGGTAAAGACCAATTCCAAATTCTCGAATACCACCAATGACTAGGATAAATACACTGATTTTGAATAATCCTATCATATGCAGATTTGGCAGTAACATAACCTTCTTTTGCATTACCAGCCCATATTATCTTGTCAGGTGACCTTGAAAGAGCAATACCAGCAGATCGAAGTGCCTGAATAAAAAGATCCCATTCCAGTGCATGATCCAGATGCAGCCAATCTAAATCAATTAACTAACCATTACCTGTACTATGAAAAAGTTCCAAATCATAAATATCCTTAAGAGTTTTATACCCCAGCAAATTTAACCGAGATACCAAACCATCAGAAAGACCATAATGTTCCTCCATGCCAAGCACAGGATCCACCCCGATTAGTATACTGCTACCATTACCTACCTGCCAACATATATCCTTGGAAATCCATTCATAAACTTTCAGAAAACCTCTCCACACTGGAGACTGCGAGCCAGAAAACCTCTTGGGCTTCCGCAACCAACTGATTAAATCAGATTTGATATATTTGAGATGGAGAACCTTCGACCAAAGAGACTTACTGAACAGACCACGCCATAATCTCTTCATCCTAAGAGCTTTGCTGAAAACACTAATATCTTTGATACCCCACCCACCAAACTTCACCGGCCGAGCAAGAATCTTCCATTTAACCATCACCAGACTTGTGCCATCACGTTTTCCAAACCAGAGAAAATTGAAAATAAGCCTCCTGAGCCTATTAATAATATAGCCCGGAACCTCCAATAGAGAAAGCCAGAAAACCGGAATGCTAGTGAGCACAGCTTTAACTAGTACAAGTCTGCCACCCGATGATAGCAACCGGAAAGACCAATGGTCTATTCTTCGTTCAAACTTGTGAATGATCCACCGCCAGTCATTTTCCTTATAGGAGTTAGGTTTTAACAAAAAACCTAGATATTTCAACCCATCAACCAGATCAAGACAATTATAAGGTAAAAAGGAAGCAATTTCACTTCTTCTTTCTGCTTCCACCTGATGCTGATAAAAACAAGACTTAGAAATGCTAACTTTCATTCCAGAAACCTTACAAAATAAATTAATGATATTTGAGAACACCTTCCACTCTGTGACCGAGTCGATGCCAGCAAGAAGGACATCATCAACAAAAAGGAGATGCGACAGAAAACAACCTTCACCCATCTTGATACCTTTTATCAATCCCCATTCTTTTGCTTGATGAATGAGCCTACTGAGACCATCCATAATCAGGAGAAATAACAGGGGAGACAGAGGGAAACCCTTTCTGATCCCTCTGGTGCACTGAAAGAAAGAAGTGGGATTGCCATTTACCAAAACAGCAATGCATGGCGTAGACACACAAGCCATTATCCAGTTTATCACCAATGGAGGAGTACCTATTTGAATCAGGATCAACCTAAGGAAAGACCAATTAACACGATCGTAAGCATATATTACTTAATATAATTATAAAATAAAATTGAAAATAGAAAATGATGAGAAGGAAAAGATTGAGGAGCCTTGTTGTTTTAATAGGGTTTTGTTCATGGAGATGGAGGCTCTAGTTTGCTCATGGTGGCTAGGGTTTTGCTGGACTAAATGGGCCCAGACTGAGGAATAGTCTCTCGTTGCGCACAACAATGGCATTGACAACCTCTGTATTGGGATTCGATAGTCTCGATGCACTTGAACTTCGGCACATTCCACACCTTCACCCTCTTATCCGACGCTGCCGAGTACAGCAAATCGTAGTTTCCAATTATATTTGTAAGACAGGTCACGGAACCCTAGTGTTTCACCCGGTCAGTGCCGTGGTCGACTACCAGGAGCCAAATAAAACTATAAAGTTGGGGGGCGTGGCCTCGTGCGCATCATGTTGTTCCCATGAGTGCTCAAAAGTTGATCGATGGCCACAAGCAGAGCCTTGACGTTGTCTCCATACCCTTGTGCTTCTGCTGTCCAGGTTTATTATTTCCCCTTCTTCCCCCGGCCCCTCAACTTCAACTTTCTTTACTTTATAATGGGGAGCCTTTCTTTCAGGTGACATATGCAGTACACCACGTTCTCTTGTAGTAAATCATAAAGTGAATATTATTAATGGCCGTCACCGCGTGACAGCTAAATTTTATTCATCTCCACGTTCTCTTCTCCAAATCAGGACTTTTGCATAACCCTATTCAGGGCAGCATAAAGTCAATATTAAAGGCCCTTACCGCGTGAGAGATAAATTTTTGAACGTGCACTTATTGACTATTAGCCAAAAGGAGTAGCACGTAATCAATACAAATATTTTGCAAAAGTAGTCATGTTTTAATGAGCTCTGTGTGAATGCAATGTGAATAACTCTTATAATCGACTTGTCATTATCTGTTTCAAATAGTGTGTACACGAATTCATGCAATTCATATATTTATTTCACTAAGTTTCTATTCAAGTATTCAAAACACCATTTTTTAAAAAGTCATTAACTTGGACTCTTAAGTTGGCTAAGAGAAATCCAAAAGCAAGTTGATCCAATCTTAAGTGTACAAAATTGGATAAAATATTGAAAATTGTATAACATATTGAAACACAATGGAACGTGAATTAATGTTAAGGCTAACTATAACATTACCTCTTCAACCATATATATGTTTGGATATCATAGTCTTGATTGTTAATGGTTGGCCATCTTGGATTCAAGTTACACGTGGTCTTATTGTGGTTGTTGGCATGTTAGCCACTCGTATAAACTTATGTCACTCCATCGCCATAGTTCAACATAGTGTTAGAATTCAGCATTGCGGTGTCCATTATAAGAACTCATCTCCTTTTTCAACTACAACGTTGGTTTGGAGCAAGAGATTCTTCAGCTACAACACTTCTCCTAGAATGCAGAAGTTGCTTCATCCTTAGCTCTATCTTACTTTCGCGAAGAGAGTCAAGCATAACTGATTTTGTTTCAGGGACCTCTTCAATATCATCCTCCTCTGTAGCATCCTCCTCCATAACTTCAGGAATTTATTTTCTACAACACTTCTCTTGGAATGTAGAAGTTGCCAAAGCTGGAACAATAACTATAGAGGCAAGAACTGGAACAACGGTTACGCTAGCTAAAGCTCGAACTGGAAAATCTATAACAGCCGTGACTGGACAATCTACAGGGTCCTACCAAGCTAGAAGAACCATGGGCTAAGGTCTATACTATATCTTATTCCATTGGATTCTCTTTGTAAGAAATCTAACAACAAGACCAATAGAGAGAAAGCCAAAGACAACAGAGGAACTAGCATAGGAGATCAGGGAAGCGCAAAGACGAAAGCTGAGGTGGCTAGAGGAAAGTAGGTAGAAAAGTCCGCAGCATCTAGAATAGTAGCATCTAAGATAGGAACAACATACAACTATTGTTGTGGAATCTCTATTAATCAACCCAAAAAAGAGAGACAAATGAGACTTCCCTGCATCCACTTAAATAAACCATCACAGTTGTTCTGAAATATGAAGTTCAACATACTAAAAAGTTGCAAAAAATAAAATTGTATTTTACTTGTAGACAATCTTGTTTTATAGTCATCAATGCACAGGATCGCCTCTAAAGAAAAAGGAAAACATTTGCAGAGTAAACAAAAATGATCATTTAAAGATTGTACTCTAATCCTTGTAAAATTGCCAAATACCTCATTTTCCCACCCAAAAAACACTTGCTTGCGTGTAAAACCAGAAAAAATTGCTCACGGCGTTCAAACTTGGAATTTGTATGTTGCATTAATGCTTGTTTATCTCAAATATACCTCAGTAGCGTCTGCCAAAGATAAGGAAGATGTCAGAGGATTGTTATTAATACAGACGATCTACCTTTACTAGTTATATCTACAATTACCAGTTAAACTGAGGTGCGTCAATCGTATATCTAATTAGAAGGAAACATTGCGTCTTCTATCTTTTATAGAATTTTTAACTCAACTCTTGAAAAATGCAAGTTGCATTGGTACTGCGAGCTTCATAACTATGCTAGTCACTCGGCGTCCAAGCTTGTAGGAACATATGGAAGATGGAGGAACCACATTTCTATATAATACATGATGGTTATGGAAATATGGAGCAATGGCTTCCACCGACGTCCATCATGATTCCTTGGACATGCACCCGTTCAAGTTTTATGCATGGTTTAAACGTGGCAGTGTTGGTTCTAGTACGTGGTTATGTCGCATTGCATTTGCATGATCGTTTGCAAATACTAGATAACATAAATCAAAATATGCTCTGCAATTGTACGATACCAACCTCTTAAATTACAAACATGAAGCCTTTTGTGTCGGATTTTCTCTCCAACCCAATTGAGCAAATAGAGCTTGTTGGAAATTCCCGTATTTACATGCAAATCAAGACTTTCAGCAGTTGATCCAGTGGGATATTTTCCTATTTCCATACAAATCTAGACTTCCACGAACAATAGATTAGTCATTGTAATATCCCGATTTGCATTTCATTTAACATGTAAATGATGTAATATTGATATGAAATCGTGGTGAGGAGCTCAAGGCCAAGTCCCCACCATCGATTTAGTGTTAAAATTGATGCATATGGTTTGTTTGCTAGCCAGGCACAATAGAAATTGTAAATATCATGTAAATATGCATTTTAATAAAATACCCACAACTAGCTATGCAATGCAACAAGAGTATGGGGGAATGATTTTTACAAGGAATTGGGAGGGTAATATTCAAACCCTTGGAGCCAATAAAGTCAAGCCAAGTGTCAATGAGAGAACCCATGAACCATCAACTAACCATGTTGACTTTTGTACCCAATCATTTATTTCTCTCAAGTATTGGTTGAAATAGTTATTATTTTGGGAAATGGTGAGGTATGGCTCTCCAAAATTCGGGTATGGGCAAGCCACCATTTTTGGGGAAAACGTGTTTTGGCTTCTTGGGAAAGAAAGGAGCCACGAAATTTCTCCCCAATCCATTCTTCATGGAGGTGTTTGGCTCTCTCACGAGTTTGAAGCTACCTGAGCATTTCCCCCCACGATTTTCTAAGTTTTCCTCCATTTTCTCTAGTTGGGAGGGCGTTTTTGTGAAATATAATAGTGGGGAAGAAGAGGAATCTGATTTTGGTTCCCTGGGGTTTCATTGAGGCCATATTTTGCCATTTGGATGCTCAAATACCCATGGAAAAATCGTTTTTCTTCCCTATGGACGATTTTCCCCTTCCCACAATCCGTTTTTTATCGGCCACGATTTGGGGAAAACCCATGGACATCTTGTTTGTGAATCCCATAGTTAAAAATGTTTTCGCTATGCCCAACATATTTGTTTTGTTGTGTGTGGTAGAGAATGATGTGGTTTGAGTTATGGGTATCCATTGTTTTGGCTTGAGTTTGAGTGCAAGCATACAGAAATGAAGAGGGTTCAATTTTGGCTTGATAAACCCCAACTATGGACTGGATTGGCTTATCTATGGTGTTCATTTTGTTGTGGATCAGTTGTAGGTTCCATTTCCTTGTATAAATCATGCCCAACTCGGGGGTGGCAATTGTGTTGAGAGATTGATGAACACAATTGGCCTATGGCTGGGTGGAAGGCTGCAGGTGCATAGCTAGTTGCTTGGGACAACTTCACCATCAAGATAAGTATTCTCTATGTGTTTTACTTCTTCAATGTTTTAATTATTTGTTGATTGTTATTGATATGTTGAATGCATGTGAAATGTGTGTGGATAGTTTAATTCCGTTGTGCATTTTTTGACATATGCACACATGTGTTTTATTGTATGAATCTGATGAATGGGGCTGATATTTTGTAAAATCCCAGACTGTTAGTGTCATGTTCCCTTCCTTACGTTAGATCGATGGGAGGGGACATGACAGTCATGCATAGTGTTAACGTAGAAGCTGGGGGATTTCTGAGTGTATGTACTGGGTTGGATTTATGGGTAGGCTTATATCATTGCAAAGAGTTGTCTTGAACATGTCTTGCATAGTTATGTTATGATGTCGGGTGTTAAAGGAGTTCTCAAGGATGAATTTATAGAGACACGTGGTTTTTCTCGAGTTCAACGATTTTTCATTTGGAGGATTTATTCGAAGGGCTGTTAACTTAACCTTTTACAATTTCATGTATGTATCATAATGTCAAGTTTAAACAAATAAAAGACTTCAACTTACATTTTTAGAAATTATTATCAACCCAAATATGTTCTCAAATCTCATTTTGATCTTGAGTCAAGAGCGGAAACTATCTGGTATCTGAGGATAAAACATTTATGTATAATTTAAAAGAAAAAAAGGTATTCTAGTGAATCCAAAAATGACCAACAACTTGATGCTCAACTCTGCAAAAAACAATTTCAATAAACTAATGAAAAGCAGATGACCATTCACAGTAGATCTTGTATGAATGCACAACCTCTTCATGTTTTAAATGGTTTTGTCCTTATACAATTTCTACCATTCCTTTAATTAAAATACTATTTTTTTCAAAATTTGTTAAGTTAACTAAGTTGTTGAACCACTACAAGTAGACATGCTTAGTTTGGGCGCAGAGAGGAAACTTGATCCCTGACCCATACCGGTGACAACATGCTCTATACTTATAATAATATATAGTCTTATTCGTATTCATATAACGGCCTTCATTCTCAACATATATATATATATATAGAGTGTTGAATATTGTAACTTCTAAGAATATTATATTTATACATTATTTATTCCGGAGATGTTCCATCCCTTCGAGGTGATTTTATTATGTATCCGGAGATGTTTATTCCTCCGAGAAGTTGTGGTAACTAGGGTTATTAGACCCACCATGTGGGGGTCGGCCCAGTCAGTTATAATAGGGTATTTAACCTAATGGTTAAATACGAGCCTATATGTACTTATGTAAAATATATGTCAGAGTAGTGTATAAATAGAGGAGGTGTGTTCCTCATTTGACGCAATCACTCACTTATGAAAAGAGGCGCACTTGTCTGGGAGATTTGTTAAGGAGGATTAGAAGGAGGGAGCACATCTTGTATTTTGGTTTATCATCTTATTGAGGAAAGCTTTGCTGGGTTTTCTACCCCATGAGGGTTTCCCAGGGTAAATACTGTGTTTATCTTGTGATTATGCTTCTTTCAGTGATCTTGCTAGTCTATTTGGTTTAAACTTATCATGGTATCAGAGCTAGACTGAATAGGACATCTTTCACAAGGTAAGAATCTCTCTCTCTCTTTTCGGTGAAGATTAGGGTTTCAGCAGAAAGTTGATATTATTGAAATCTGATTGCATGGCTGGATAGCCCTTCTCAATACCTTTCTTTGGAACCCTAGATCGAACTTTTTGGTTGTGTAGAACTCCGGGAAAGTCAAACCCTAATTCTACCAAAAGTGCGATAAGTGAGAAATTGGTGTCAGCAGAAATTTGGTATTATTGAAATCGGATTGCATGGATGGATAGCCCTTCTCAAGACCTTTCTTTTGAACCCGAGATAGAACTTTTTGGTTGGGTAGAACTCCGAGAAAGTCAAACCCTAATTCTACCAAAAGTGCGATAAGTGAGAAATTGGTTTCAGCAGAAATTTGGTATTGTTAAAATCTGATTACATGGCTGGATATCCCTTCTCAAGACCATTCTTTTGAGCCCTAGATCGAACTTTTTGGTTGGGTAGAACTCCGGGAAAGTCAAACCCTAATTCTACCAAAAGTGCGATAAATTTCTGTCTCAGGTTCCAGAAAAGTAAAAGGTAACTTTTCAGGTAAGTACTACTTTGTCTCTTGGACTCCCCCAAGAGAAGATGGCTCCAAACACTAAGCTTGAAGACAAGCTAGAAGGTATAGAGAATTTTCGGGCATGGAAATACAGAATTGGTCTCATTCTTGAAGAGAATGATCTTGCTCATCATATCAAAGAAGAAGTTGCAGAACCAGAAGGATATGAAGCCAAAGAAAAACACAGAAAGGATTTGATTAGGGCAAAGAGAATCATAGCTGATTCTATTAAAGACCACTTAATTCCCCAAGTGGCCTCCAAGAAGACTCCAAAGGAAATGTATGATGCCCTAGGAAGAATGTATGAAGGAAAGAACATCAATAGGAAGATGAACCTAAGGACTCAATTGAAGAGTACCAAGATGCACAAAGGAGAATCCATTCAAGACTACTTCTCAAGGGTTTCACAAATCAAGGAACAACTAGATGCAATTGGTGATACTCTCGATGAGGATGAACTTGTAATGACTGCCCTCAATGGTCTCACTAGACCTTGGGAATCATTCATACAAACCATGTGTGCCAGGAAAGAGAGTATGAAGTTTGATATAGTATGGGAGGATTGTGTTCAAGAAGAAGCTAGGGTAGCCAACAAAGAAGCTCTTCTCAAAGAGGATGACCAAGCTTTGGCCACCCATACCAAAAGAAAAAGAATGAGTCATTTCAAGAAAGTTGACCACAAAGGATCTCAACACTTCTCTAGATCTAACAAGAGAAAAGGACCCAATCCAGCAAGAGATCTCTCCACAGTCGAATGCTACAATTGTCATAAATTAGGACACATCTCCAGATTTTGTCCTTCTCAAAAGAAGAAGTTTTTCCACAAAAAACATCATGCACATATGGCAGAAAATGACAGTGAAGAAGAAGAAGAAGAAGAAGAAGAGGTAGAGGTAAGACCTAGAAAGAAAATATCTAAAGTAAAGAAAGAAGATCCAGAAGAATATCTTCTATTCTCTGCACTCTCTGGATCCGTATCTCCTGGAGAAGATACATGGCTCATTGACAGTGGTGCTTCTAAGCACATGACAGGTCAAAGAAAGACTTTCTCAAATCTTGAAGAAAAGTCTTCCTCACAAAAGGTATCTCTAGGAGATGACTACCAGTACCCCATCAAAGGAATTGGTGAAGCTAGCTACAAGCTAGATTCTGGAACACCTTTGAAGATGAAAGACATCTTATATGTACCAGGTTTAAAGAAGAACCTTTTCTCTATCTCAGCACTAGATAAGAAAGGTTTTAGAGTGGCTTTCATAGATGGACAAGTACTCATGTGGTCCAAAGGAAAGACAATTAAAGATGCAGTTGTCATTGGTGAAGAAGAAGGAGGTCTCTATAAGCTCATGGGTCATCCAGAAAATGCCCTTGCTCATGAGATCTCTATCCCCAGTGAGCTATGGCATAGAAGATTAGCTCATATAAACTATAAAGCCTTACCCTATGTAAGCAAGGTAGTCATAGGACTACCAGATTTGAAAGCTGATCATGATGGATCATGTAAAGGATGTAAGAAAGGGAAAAATATCAAGAACCCCTTTCCAAAGAGTGAAACAAAGACTAAGAACATTTTGGAGCTAATACACTCAGATGTATGTGGACCAATTCCCACCACTTCTCTAAGTGGATTTGAATACTATCTTTCATTCATTGATGACCACTCAAGGAAAACTTGGATATACTTCCTAAAAGGTAAGAATGAAGTTTTTGGAAAATTCAAAGAGTTCAAGGCTCTAATAGAAAATCTATCAGAAAAGAGAATCAAAATTCTCAGAACAGATAATGGAGGAGAATTTACCTCAAAGGAATTTGAGGACTTCTGTAAAGAAGCTGGAATTAGAAGGGAACTAACTACTCCCTATAATCCCCAACAAAATGGGGTGGCTGAAAGGAAAAATAGAACAATCATGGAAGCTGTAAAGACTATGATACATGACCAAGATCTCCCCATGTATTTATGGGCTGAAGCAGCCAAGACAACAGTATATGTGTAAAACAGATTATCCCATAGTGCTCTTGATTTCAAAACTCCAGAAGAAATGTTTACAGGAAAGAAGCCTGAGGTAAGTCATCTTAAAATATTTGGGTGTCCTGTGTACATCCATATTCCAAAAGAAAAGAGAACCAAGTTGGACCCTTCTGGTAAGAAGGGGATATTTGTTGGTTATTGTGAATCATCCAAAGCCTTCAGAATTTACATTCCAGGTTTTCATCACATAGAAATAAGTAGAGATGTAACATTTGATGAAGAAGCAGCACTCAAGAAATCCAGAAAGTGCCAACTTGAAGAATTCTATGAAGAAGATACTTCTCCCAAAATCACAGAGGCTGTGCCCATTCCTGAAAATGATTCTCCAGAGGATCATGACATGTTGGAACCACAAGAGCCTCCTATTTCAGACTTATCTAAGAAAAGAAGGCCAGCATGGGCTAGAGATATTATTCAAGGGGCTGATAGATATGGAGCTCTTGAAGGCTCCATTAGAGAAAGAAAGAAACCAAAACTAGTGTCCAACTATATGGCCTTGATGTGTGATCTTGTGGATCAACTACTTACTAGCTATGAAGAAGCGACCCAGAAGAAAGAATGGGTAGAAGCAATGACAGAAGAATATCAGTCTATAATGAAAAATGATGTTTGGGATATAGTTCCCAAACCAAAAGATAAAAGTGTGGTTTCTTCCAAATGGATCTTCAAAATAAAACATGCTGCGGATGGAAGCATTGAAAAATACAAGGCAAGATTTGTAGCTAGAGGATTCTCTCAGAAAGAGGGAATTGACTATGAAGAAACATTTGCACCAGTTGCTAGGTATACTTCAATTAGAACTATCATGGAACTTGCATCCATGATGAAGTGGAAATTACACCAAATGGATGTTAAGACAGCTTTTCTAAATGGTGTAATTGAAGAAGAAGTATACATAGAACAACCACAAGGATTTGAGATCAAGGACGGAAGGACCCATGTATGCAAACTGAAAAAGGAATTATATGGATTGAAGCAAGCCCCCAGGGCTTGGTACGGAAGGATTGACAATTTCTTAACAAGCATGGGCTTTACCAAAAGTAAAGCTGATCCCAATCTTTATCTCAAAGTGATGGATGATGAACCAGTTATTTTGTTGTTATATAGATGATCTATTCCTAACTGGAAATGAGAAACAAATTATTGAAAGCAAGAAGAAGCTTTCTTCAGAATTCGAGATGAAAGATCTCGGATTAATGCACTACTTCCTAGGCTTAGAAGTATGGCAAGAACCAGAAGGAATCTTTCTAAATCAAGGTAAGTATACTGTGGAGATTCTCAAAAGATTTGATATGTTGGAGTGTAAAGCCATGGCCACTCCCATGGACTCCAACTTGAAGTTATTAGTTAATGATTCATCAAAATTAGTGGACATAACTCTATATAGACAAATCATTGGATCATTGATGTATTTAACAAACACTAGGCCTGATATATGCTTTGCTGTAAATACCCCAAGTCAGTATCTAGTAGAACCTAGAAAGGTTCACTTAATAGCTGCAAAGCATGTAATGAGGTACCTAAAAGGTACATTAGATTTTGGCCTATATTATCTCGGAGGTCATGAACTCAGATTACATGGTTACTCAGATTCCGACTGGGCATGTAGTGTCTCAGACAGAAAAAAGTACTTCAGGTGGATGTTATGGTCTTGGATCTGCCATGATCTCATGGTTCAGCAAGAAACAATCTAGTGTGGCACTCAGTACTGCTGAAGCAGAATATATAGCTGCCTGCTCTGCCAGCTGTGAAGCAGTATGGCTTCGGAAACTTTTATCTGGAGTGTTTGACTTAGAAATGGATCCCACTGTGATTATGTGTGATAATCAAAGCTGCATCAAGATGACTGAAAATCCTGTGTTTCACGATAAGTCAAAACACATAGAGATCCGATACTTTTATATACAAAATATGGTGCAGAGAGGAGCTATCAAGCTCGAGTATATAAGCACTTAGGATCAAATTGATGATATCTTGACCAAACCTCTGTCTCGAGTAAAGTTTGAACACTTCCGAGACAAGCTTGGTGTAGTTCAAAAGGACCCTCCTCGAAAGGGGGAGTAGCATAGTATCTGATAACAAGTCCATCTCATCAATGATGAGGTTACCTATTTACTGCATTTAGTTACCTAGAATTATTTAGATTTAGGACTCTTATATTTTGCTTTTGATACTAGATATACATGCTTTTGATGTTAGATATACATGCTTTTGATGATAGATGTATATATGTTTTGATGATGATGATACATGTTTTGGTTATACATGTCTTGATGATGATGATACATGTTTTGGTTATACATGTTTTGATGATGATGATACATGCTTTGGTTATACATGTTTTGATGATGATGATACATGTTTTGGTTATACATGTTTTGATGATGAGGATACATGTTTTGTTATACATGTTTTGATGATGAGGATACATGTTTTGTTATACATGTTGTGAGGGGATTGGATCATCCCTGGACTTCAGTCCTAAAGAAGAGCCATAGACATATGTCTTCGAGAATGAAGTTCTTGGTGAACATGTGAGGGGATTGGATCATCCCTGGACTTCAGTCCTAAAGAAGAGTCGTAGACGTATGTCTTCAATAATGAAGTTCTTGGTGAACATGTGAGGGGATTGGATCATCCCTGGACTTCAGTCCTAAAGAAGAGTCGTAGATGTATGTCTTCGAGAATGAAGTTCTTGGTGAACATGTGAAGGGATTGGATCATCCCTGGACTTCAGTCCTAAAGAAGAGCCGTAGACGTATGTCTTCGATAATGAAGTCCTTAGTGGACGGTTGAGGATTAAGTCATCCTTGGACGTGGTCCTAAATGTACGGTGGAGGATTAAGTCATCCTTGGACGTGGTCCTAAATGTACGGTGGAGGATTACGTCATCCTTGGACGTGGTCCTAAATGTACGGTGGAGGATTAAGTCATCCTTGGACGTGGTCCTAAATGTACGGTGGAGGATTAAGTCATCCTTGGACGTGGTCCTAAATGTACGGTGGAGGATTAAGTCATCCTTGGACGTGGTCCTAAATGTATGGTGGAGGATTAAGTCATCCTTGGACATGGTCCTAAATGTACGGTGGAGGATTAAGTCATCCTTGGACGTGGTCCGAAATGTACGGTGGAGGATTAAGTCATCCTTGGACGTGGTCCTAAATGTACGGTTGAGGATTAAGTCATCCTTGGACGCGGTCCTAAATGTACGGTTGAGGATTGAGTCATCCTTGGACGCAGTCCTAAATTTATGGTAAGGATTGGATCATCCTTGGACTTTGGTCCTGTGAACTGAGCCGTAGACATGAGGTCTCCGAGAATTGATAGGACTGGATTGTCCCTGGACTTCGGTTCAAAAGGTACATGTTAGGACTGGATCGTCCCTGGACTTCGGTTCAAAAGGTACATGATAGGACTGGATTGTCCCTGGACTTTGGTTCAAAAGGTACATGATAGGACTGGATTGTCCCTGGACTTCGGTTCAAAAGGTACATGATAGGACTGGATCGTCGCTGGACTTCGGTTCAAAAGGTACATGACTGGATTGCATCATCCTTGGACATAGGTCCTAAAGAGAACTGGATTGATCGTGTGATAATGATGTTGCTGATCGTATGATGACGATGCTGATGATCGTGTGATGACGATGCTACTGATCGTATGATGACGATGCTGATTATGATGCTGATGATCGTGTGATGAAGATGCTGATGACGATGATGATGATCGTGTGATGACGATGCTGCTGATCTTATGATGACGATGCTGATTATGATGCTAATGATCGTGTGATGACGATGCTGATGATCGTATGATAACGATGATGTTGATCGTGTGATGACGATGCTGATGATTGAGTACTATAAACTCTGATGATGTTGATGTTCCAGTAATTAGTCAAGTTACTGATGATGATGAATTGAAGAAAGCTTTCAATGATATATAGATGATGTAATGAATGACTCCTTACTCCTACAGATGTTGTTATAATATCCTTCTCGTTAAGGGGGAGTGTTGAATATTGTAACTTCTAAGAATATTATATTTATACATTATTTATTTCGGAGATGTTCCATCCCTTCGAGGTGATTTTATTATGTATCCGGAGATGTTTATTCCTCCGAGAAGTTGTGGTAACTAGGGTTATTAGACCCACCATGTGGGGGTCGGCCTAGTCAGTTATAATAGGGTATTTAACCTAAGGGTTAAATACAAGCCTACATGTACTTGTGTAAAATATATGTCAGAGTAGTGTATAAATAGGGGAGGTGTGTTCCTCATTTGACACACTCACTCACTTATGAAAAGAGGCGCACTTGTATGGGAGATTTTCTAAGGAGGATTAGAAGGAGGGAGCACATCTTGTATTTTGGTTTATCATCTTATTGAGGAAATCTTTGTTGGGTTTTCTACCCCATGAGGGTTTCCCAGGGTAAATACTGTGTCTATCTTGTGATTATGCTTCTTTCAGTGATCTTGCTAGTCTATTTGGTTTAAACTTATCATATAGATAGATAGATAGATAGATAGATAGATAGATAGATATATGTTTCCAAGGATGCCATGAAGGAGCTTCATATTAGATTTTCAATAATGTCACTTGGAAAGCTGAGCAAAATAAATTTTTAAGTGGTTAAATGGCTTGAAATTCCTGTCTAACCTATGCCATAATTATAAATTCATTGGGAGAATAGTATTTTATTTGGGATTTGAAGTTGCAAAATGATGCAGTAACCAAGTGTAATGAGAAACTTGATTGCATACTTGACTAATTTGGAAAACTTTAATTTTTGAAAACTAATTTTAGTTTTGGAAAACTAATTTAGTGTGTAAATGAAAAATAACTTTTTTAAATGTAATATTTAAGAAATCTTTTCTAATTCTAAATCTCTTGAACCAAAGATCTACAAATTACTATTTCTAAAAGCATACTCGAGCTGATCATAATGGTATCACCACTATTTCTACCATCTGGTGGTGGGTTCATGAAATTTGTGCATGTCCTAAATGTGGCAAGCGATGCCCATAAACTGTGAGGGATTTACGTGTCTCATACGAAATGCAATTAAGAAATCCACCCACCTGACAGAAATCAAGCACGACCAGTAGAAAACACCAACACGTGGAGTCCAAAAGGAACTGCCTCGATGACTGAGAGAGATGGAAAATACTCGACTATGTTAGCGTTGGTTACAAAAAGTTAAACAACTGGGGTCCATGCGAATATGCATCTTCCAGTCGTCATGATCTCTCAACACCATGCTAAATGGTTTATCGCCTAGGTGTTAGCTATCTCTCATCTTCACTTGCTCTGTAGTAAACCTTTTGTGTAACTCACTTGGTTGAAAGATTCTTTATTAAGTAAGAGGTATTTGGGTTCAATTCGTTATAAAGTTTTGAAAATTTTCATGTAACTTTAAGTTATAAAGTGACATATTTATAAAAGTGAGCTTATAGTCAAAGTTAGCAAAAGGGAGTTTTCTGCCTTGTTTTAAAAAAGATATAACTTTGACCTCCAACGTTTATTTTCAATGTCTTTTTTTAAATTGTTTTTTTTTTTAGATATTTGCATCTAGACCATAAGTTTATGTTTTTGAAGTCATATTACATGCACATTACAATATGTTCGTTCAAAGTGATATTATACTTACAAGTACCAACTACTTCTCTTAGAGAGCCAGTGTCGAGGATGTCTTACAAAGTAGAGGAATTTACTAGATTATGTGATGCCATCTTCCTCCATTTGTATTATTTCTCCCAATCATCATTAAGGGGGAGTGTTGGAATATGTATTGATGACTTGTCATGTGGTAGTGTTGGTTAAAAGACATACATAACTATATTATTATAAAATAGAGTTATCCCACATCCATCATGTAATAAAATCTCTTATTACGATTCTTTATCAGGGAGGTGGAAAGCTATTTATACCATTTGTTATGGGATATAAATATTTCATACCTTTAGCTATATAATATAGGTGAAGATGACACTTTTGGGTATGTTGGAAACACACATCATATGCCAAGTAAAGGCATCATGTTATGACATGTAGTGATGATGGAGTGTGATGTGATGCTTATTTGAGGATGCCATGTATTGTAAGATGGAAATTTTTGAAGAATAAAGAAGACCATAACTTCCCGTGGATGTTTTCCCATTTGGGGTTTTACCATGTAAATCTAGTGTATCATTTGTTTTCTTGTGTCTCTTCCTTAATACTTTGATTATTTGTTGTTTGTATGGATAAAATCTTAGACTAGGAGATCCATGCTTTTGTTTTGCATGTTAGAAAACATATTGTTGTATGTTCATGCATATTCTCAATATTCTAATAATATGGTATCGGAGCTAGTTACTTTGCTCTATCTTCTTTGGTAAATTTTGTTAAAAAAATTACAAGCAACATTTTCTTCAATTTTTTTGGGCACTCCATATTTAGTATATTTTTCGTCCAATCTATCAAACCATTGTGGTTATTTTTTTAGATCTAGGCATTTTCTACATGTTTAAGAATTTTTTTCAAACCCTAACCCTCATCATAAGTTTTAGCAATTGAGCGCGCGCACAAAGTTGGTTCCACTTTTTAGTGCCACTTTAGAAATAAAAAGCGCACATCTGAAACAGAAATCCATAACGCATATGCGTTATTGTGGCTAGGTTCGGACAAACCCAAGCCGAAAACGGAGGCTAAGCTTAGTTAGCCTATATCGCATATGCGATATATCGGACTTGCGTTTTTTAAGAGTTACAAATCGCAAGTGCGATATATCGCACTTGCATTATATCGTAAGTGCGATTTGGATCATGTGGATCATCTTAAATTTTATTTTCTTTCACGATGATCAAAATACAGTCTAAGAATCATGATCTGTAATGGTATATGTACTACCAATTCCTCTCATTACTCTAGAAGGATTGAATCCCTCCATATCTCTTCCATATTTCAAAGTTGTAGTCGAACTAGGGTTCGATTCATATGGTCTTATTATTTCACCATCATTTGTGTTTTTTTTTTCTCCATTTGTTTGAATGATTAGAGTTTCATTTATTGCACTAATTTTTTTGTTTCTATGCAAATAATTTTACTTGCAAAGGCGTAGTTAGAGAGATTCAATTGATTTATGAGAGAGGGGACCATATACAAACTTTGTTTGTTCTATAGATGTGAATACTAGAGATGATTTGAAACATTAATTTTCTTGTCTTATATCCGTTCTTATTTGAGATGTCATCCTTCTGTATAAGGACTTCTACAACTAATGTCACATGTACAATTTGTGCACTAAATTGATTTCTTGTTTCGATATCTTCTCCTCTAATTTTTTTTCTTCCTTTGATGTCTTCTATCATACCCTTCTCCATATAACTCCCTCCTTGCTTATCCAACCACACCATGTCACCCATCCATGCACCCACTATTTCAACTAAAGTTATTAAAATGGAGGCTAATATGTCTTATTATAGATCATAAAAATAAGCAACCCACTTCCTCTCTTCTACCATTTCCTTTTCTCCCTTCAAACCTATTTGCCCCTATACTACGAAGATATAAAATTAGACATTTGAAAAAAACTATTCTCTATCTTTATCTCATTATTCACGTGATCTCTTTATGAAAATATATTTGATGACTACAACTATGGTAATTCAATTACAAATAAACTCCATGGAGATAAAATAACACATTTTGGTAATGATGTTTTGTAATCAGTACTTATAATGAACATTACTAATTTATAATACATATCCTAAGGTATTTTGAGTTCTTTTCTTCGATGAAACTTTATTTTGATTAATTATGTATTCTACACAAGCATACGATAATTAACATGAAGGAGAAGAGCATTCCTCAAATTACTCTATATCTAGTAAAATTTTATATGAGGATGTTGATTGTTGGGTAAACCATTGGAAGATAAAAGGGGCTCCATAAATTTATATAATATAAATACCATTAATAGAAAAGGAGAAATTGTGACACAAAATCCCAGTGGGCTAGCTCAAGTGGTTGAGTGTTGTAATCGCAAGCAAAATAAATCCCTAGGTGGCTATGTAGGGCCTCACTTGATGTCCAAGCTCAAATGGTGCAAACATGATTATCGCTCCCCTAAGGCATGACATAGAGTGAAAATGTTGTAATTATCACTCCCTAGTAGGCTTGCAAGGAGTGACAAAGTTGTAATTGTCCCTCCCTAGTCAAGGAGAAAGGGGTGAAAATCCTTATACATTGGCAAAAATGAAGGTCCAAATGATGGGATTTCGACCTACTAATTAAGGATTTGTAGAATTCAATGTGCCCTTGTCTCCCTCGTCCTTGGTCCAAGGAAATCCCCAATCATTTATTCATTCATATATAAAGGATTAATAAAGTTAAAAAACGCAACTGCAATATACCGCAAGTGCGATATATCTTAATTTCGATATATCGCACTTGCGATACATCACAAGTGCGATTTGTAATGCAAAAAATATATATATATATATAAAACAGAGAACCCGCGGCCTCATTTTCATTCATATATAAAGGATTAATGAAGTTAAAAAACGCAACTGCGATATATCGTTAGTGCGATTTGTAATGCAAAAATATATATATATATATATATATATAAAACAGAGTGCCCGCGGCTCATTTTCCCAATCTACACAGTGAAGGCCGACGATATCGGGAAGGCAAAAAAACGCACAGTCGATTTGCGTTTGAGAGAAGGAGGAGGCAAGCCAATTCACAATTCGGATAAAATGGAAGGTGGGTGGCAAGATTTACTAGTTTGTTAATTCCTTTTGAATTTTTCGTTATTGTGTTTGTTAATTTACTAGTTTTTGTTTTTTTTAAAACCAATTTAATAAAATTTGTTACATGTATTAAAAAAAAACAATGAAATTGATTAATTAAATTTTGAAATTGTTGTTTTATTCTTAACAGAGAGCACAAACCCAAACACAAACCCAAACCCAAACCCAAACCAAAATCCAGACACAAACCCACACACCGAGGAGGAACACGATCGTAATTCAGAGATTCTGGCTCATTTGGGTTCATTGAGGCGCCTTAGCTCACTCTTTAGGGGGAGGGACCACTTAAGACAATCATTAGCCGAGGCATTAGACTCCATAACAAATACAATTTCCAATACCTAGGGAGCACTGTACAACATTAGCTCGTACAGAGATTCCTATAGGCAATACTATTCCACTGGGTTGAGATACAAAGATGTCAAAAAAATAAAGATAACCAAAGACCAATTGTTTTCATTATTCTGGGACCCTAGCACCGGATTGGTTCCACCCACCAGTCGACCACACATTTCCATAGACTGGTGCGTGGAACCAAATATTAAATCCAATTGGATGGATCGTTGGTATATGGTCTTCGATGAAGACCCTCACGGGAATAGAGACATCCCATTTTATTTCCTTAGGAAGCTGTATGCAGAATTTATCCTGGGGAAACATGTGAACTATTTTGACATTCTAGAGTTCCAGAGTGTAGGTCATGGGATGCCCCAAGATAGGGAAGGGGCTAGGACCGATCCTAACCGTGTGTGACGCCCTCTACGCACACCAAACCCCCCTCAGGTATATCCTCCAGCGGGTCCCATTCTTGATGATGCACAAGAGGCCTTATTCGATTTGGATGATACATTGCTTCGACATGGGACTGTCGTTGAAGGCAATGTAGGCTAAGGGGTTGGCACTTTCGAGGCTGGCCCATCTGGGGTTGGACCATCTCACAGTCAGGATCCACCTTTTAGGTCCCTAGACCAAACTAGAGCTACACATCGCATCGGTGACATTGGCGGTACTGTACTTGATCATTCCTACACATGGTTAGGATGAAAAAAATGGCATATATGTGCAAATGTATGATAATATAGATCAAACTCTATGTGGTGTCTACAATAGCAAGTGTTCCGGATTCTATTGATTCTAACATACCAAGGCTTGCATTTTTGAAAAGATCTTTGCCTGAGCCTTAGCTCTACATGGGAAACTTTAAACATCTTGAACAGTTGAGTTTGTGTCATGTCAAGGTAATGTTTAACATGCCCTTCATTGTTCATAGAAACCCTACAGTGTTTTAACACATCCTTTGTGTTAGAAGAAGGCCTAGTGTTATTGTGCCAAAAAGTGTGCACTAGTCCCTTCACTGCTTCAACCAACTTCATGTCTTTGCGGGGCAACCTACTGCTAAATGCCCATAATGTATCCATTTGTCCCTCTACATCAAGGTTGTCTCTTCTTACTGAATATTTTTTAAGTGTCTTTGGATGTAAAGGGACAATTTCTGATGTGCATTTAAGTAAACGATGTTGTCTTGTGGATCTAGATACAATTGACTCAGCCAATACGTGGCGAGCCACATTACAGTCTTTTGAACGAGTTTTTTTACCAATTGATGTGAATGTAGCAGCAAGAGATTTAACAATGTGATTACTTGATTCGGTATTCTTCAATGTTCTTATGCCTAACTTTTTTCTAACATTTTCCATACTTCTAGATTTAATCAAAGCTAAAAACAATTGACATTTACCGGCTTCAGATTTTGGTTCAAAATATTGTTTCATTATTTGAGAACAATGACGAATGATTGTGCATTTAGCCACCTTACCGGCTTTAGATTTTGGTTCAAAATATTGTTTCATTATTTGAGAACAATGACGAATGATTGTGCGTTTAGCCACCTTACCATCCATGGAAGTCAATTCGCTCTCATCCACTTGTATGCGTTTAGGAGTTCTCTTTCGTTTTGATGCGAGATTTCTTGTCGTTTGAAATGCTGGAGAGACGTTTACATCCACCGCAGGCTGACAACTTCGATTAGGAGATTGAACCACCTGGCATGGTTGTTGCAGAGTCTCGTCAGGAACATAATGATTGAACTCTACAGAGGGCTATCCGGTTAATAATGGACCAAGATTTTCATCTTGGTTATAACCAGCTTGCATTAAAGTTGCAATATCTTCCTCAGCCTCTTCGTCAGGTATCTATTGAGCGGGAATGGGAAGTATTTGCTCATCCAATGAATGCCGATGATTTCTTGAATGTTCCCTCTTCTTTTCTTTTTTAATTTCAGCTTCTTCGGGTGTAAGCATCTTCCTCGCTGACTTCCGAACTCTATTATGTGGATTCCCCATTGAAATCCACCCAAAATTGTACAAAACCTATGGATCTGTGTAATAAATGATTAAATTGCAGGTTGAACAGTACGCTCTGCGTGGGTTTCAAAAGAATTATGCCTTTTCCTGTACAGAAAAAATAGCCCACGGCCCGCAACCCAAGATTATTTATTAAACAAATATCGCATATGCGATATAACGCATCTCCGTTTTAATGCATATGCGATATGAACTATATGCTTTTTATGCTTTTTACAAATGGTCAATTTGTTATAAACGTGATCACTAAATCGCATATGCGATTTAGTGCATATCAACTATTGAAACCTCATTTAACCATGAACCATTAAAACATAATTTAATCCCTAGAAGATTGGATTTATCCTTGGACCATGGTAGTGTCTTCAGAACTATGTTTTGCCTGGAAATATTCGTAATGGTTCCTATATGACCATGGTCAATCAAGAACAATATTCAATGCATAAAATAGTCTAATGGCACATATATCCCATATTAAGGCTAAATATCCCCTTTAAAGGGCATGTGTAGTGGTTTAAGACTTGTTTATGTTACACTTTTGTCCCATTACCATGGTTAAGACCCTGAGACCCATCCTTAGTGCATAAAACCTCATAATGACACCCATATCCCACTAAAGGCCAACTATTCCATCTATAGTGCATGTGTGTTGATTTAGAGACTCATTGGACCATCTTTTCTTCCATGACTATGGTCAATGTCTAGAGACCCATCCCTACCATCCAAAACCCTATAATGTCACCCTTATCCCCTTATAATACAATTTAGACACCCAAGATTCCATCCAGACGATCTATGGGGTGGATCATGCCCCAACATTACATTGATTAAGCTAAAAGAGGTGTGTGGGGAGTCAAAGGAGGGAGAGGAAGTTTTAGAGGGAATCATGGGAGGGAGGGATGGGTAGGGGAGAGATATGGGGGGGATGAAGGGAGGAGAAATATAAGGGGAAGGGAGGGATTTGTCTATGGACATTGATATGAGGGGGAAGTAAAGGGAGGAGAAATATAAAGGGAAGGGATTGGTGGGAGGGGAATAAATATAAGTGGGAGGGAGGGAGGGAGAGATATAGGGGAATAAATATAAGTGGGAGAGAAGAGGGTGATATATAAAAGGGAGGGATGATTGGGTGCAAGAAAGATATAGGATAATGGATGGAGGAAAGATATATATCATAATGGATGGAGGGAAAAATGGGGGGGGGTCATTAAAGAGTGAGAGGGAGGAGAGGGATGGATGGAGTGGTGGTATAGATAGAGGTATAGAGTGAGTGAATGAGAGAGACAAATGGGGGGTGGTTAAAGAGTGAGAGAAGGAGAGTCAGAGAGAGAGAGAGAGAGAGAATGATGGATGGAGGGATGGTTAGAGGGTGAGAGAGTGGGATAATAACAATGAGAGAGTAGGGATTTAGGGAAATGAAGGATGGTCAAGGATGGTTACACCGAGGGATAGAGATGAGGGATTGTGTGTGTGTGTGTGTGTGTGTGTGAGAGAGAGAGAGAGAGAGAGGGAGAGATCATGGATATTAAGGAAAGGAGAGAAATATGGAGAGATGAAGGAGGGATGAAGGCTTGAAGGTGGAGAGAGGAGGTAGGGGGAGAAATTGAGGGATGGAGTGAGTGATAGGATGGAACACATGGGAGGGAGGGGGGAAGAGAGAAAGAGTTTTGGTGGGAGGGAGGAGCAACAAAGGAATTGTTTTAGAGGGTGTGTGGATGTGTGTGAGAGAGAAGGGGGTGGAGAAAGAGAGAAGGAATTATGGGGGGAGAGAGAAGGGCGTGGAGAGAGGAGGTGGGGGGTAAAGTGAGGTATGGAGTGAGTGAGAGGATCAATCATCAATATTTCTCATTAAATTATTTGTTGAAAAATTTCTAGTTAAATGATTTGTTGTTTTTGAATCAATAGTGTAATGCGATGAAACTATTAAAGATCATATAGAAACAAATCACATTAAAATGTCATGTGTACACCCACATTTCATCCCAAATTCAAAATATTTGTTACAATACCAACCTTCCTAACATTTTAACTCATCAAAACTATGGTGATTTATGAATGTTTCTCTTAAAATTTTCGAGCACAGAAATATAATTCTGAAGAAAACCAAGTGACTCCTTACCTTTTTAAAGGTTTGATAGATCAAAATTGGTCTCAATGGACATTAATAACAACCATAATCATCATCAACTCAAGTAGAGCATTATTAAGTTATATAATAAATTTGTCATTAAATAAAAAACCCTACTTGAATCCATTTAACTACACTAATATCAAAGAAAGTTTGATTAACAAAATAAGTGCAAAGATATGTTGGTTCTCATCAATAACATCAATCAATAGATGCATAGTGAACTATAGGTCGAAGCCACAAACTTCAACTATCTTAGTGTAGTAAGCTAAAGTTCTATACTAGGAGACTACACAATAGTGAAGATGGAATTCTCGAGATATATTTGAATCGATTTTTCTTCGGTGCCTATTAAATCTCATACCTAAGATAGAATACAAGGAAAATTATTAAAACGGCGAGGATGAAATCCCTAACCCTTGAAAATGGATTGAAAACCAAATTATACTCACCACGATATCCCAATTACTTCATCAATAACAATCCACCATTTTGCTTCTTAGATGTCCCATTCACTTTGATGTGAGTTTATACTTTATACCATACTACCTAATATATAAAATATAACTTAGTTGAAAATATAAATGTATTGTTTCCGAACCCATTTGTCATGTTAAACAATGTTATATTAACCATGATGGGATGCTATCTTACCTTTCAAAATAATAATCTTTATGCCACTCTTTTATCTAATAATATTTATTCTCTTTTTACTCTTTTTTACTAAACAAAAACGCATATCCATTATATCGCATATGCGATATGAATCGCATATGTGTTATAACGCATATGTGATATGAACAAGTCTAAACCGCATATCCGTTATAACACATATGCGTTAATTTAAAATTTAAAAACTCGGTGGGAACAAGGCTTGGGATGATGTTCGGATATAGCTTCGGACTGCCGAACCTATTGGCTAGAACAAAAAAACCAGGGCCATTGCCTGTATTTTTGAACTTTATCAATATGATCAGTTTCAATGGCGTGTTTTACTATGAAAAACTCAATATTTTTTTATGAAAATATAGAATATTGTAGAGTATGATCTCATGATTCTGAATATGTAATTTTTTCATAAAAATGCATGTTTTATTTATTTATTATTAATTTTCTAAATGACACACGTCATTTTTCGAAAATACATACATCGATTCGTTTTTAAATATAACTTTTGATTGCCTTCACCATTTCCAAAGAAAACTATATGGTGCACTAGAGAAGACTGAGCTCTACAATCTCATATATATAAAACAATGATTTCATTAAATTTTGCCCCTAAAGTGTTGCACCCACACATAACGTTTTAATTTCAAGGTTTTCTGACTTCAATAATTAATAATAATAAAAATAATTCATGAAATTTTTTGAAAAAATAGTGTTGCACTAGGCCCATATGTCCTTTATATGTCTACAAGATTTTATCCAAAATGGATATCATTTACCTTAATAAGTGTTGCACCGGCACAAACATATATGTTATGATGTGCTGAAAATTTGAAAACCCAATTTAATGGAAACTAATTTTATAATCATTTACACAATTCTTTTATAGATAAATGTTATATATTATGAAAGCTGATTCAATTACCTATCTTTCGTCTTTTTACTTCATCTTCAAATCCGTTATGGAAATACCCCTAATTGTCACCTAAAGTCAAAGGTTCCATGTTTTTTCAGTATTATGTGGCATCTAAAGTGTCTTTAAAGGAGTCCATGATTGTGCATCAGCCCAATTTTTAAAGCGTTTTTCTTCATTTTTTTATATATGAATTGAAATCTATTGTAGACTAACCTAGCATCAACGATATATCTATCAGTTCATAGATCTTGTTGCTTTTATGTTTCTGGTTCGTTTTTTTGCAGGTTTCCATCTAGAAGGATTTGACTTCGACGATTCTACAATTTATGGGATTTGACAAACATATATGTTCCCTAACTTGACATAGGGAATGTATACCCAGTATACATATGTGCCCTAACTTCACATAGGGAGTGTATGCAAGTATTTCTGTGAAATTTTCACTGAAAAGCGATTTATTTTCGTTTTTCCATACGAGTGAGTTAAAGATCTATAGGTTAAGTTATAGATCTACTAATTAGGTTTCATCACTGGTGAGAAATATTTGTTTCTTTCACTCTTATCTTGAAATTCTTGTCATTAGCTTCTTGACTTGTTGCATTAGGGTTTATGTTCTTAGTTTAATCATCATGCTTGCAGAGGTTGTTTTGCTCATGTTTTACTTGTCTCTAACCTTCTTGTGTGGAATATGTTTTGACATTTTCAGGGGCATGTATCACTAGGATTTTATCATGGTGACTACAAGAAAGAAACCGATGCTTAAGGATTAATTTCTTGATGGCTATATTTTCCATATATATAAGTATATCATTTTTTATTCGATCATATTTTGCTCAATATTGTTTCTTGGTATCATATTTTTCTCACTATTTGTATGATATTGCTAACCCTTGTTTGTGTAAAAGTAATTTCATATGCCCCTCTATTTTTCATATGTCACATGTCACATATTTTCTTTATGATTATGGGATTATTGTGTTTATTATATTATTTATTCTTTGAAGTTCTTTTGTGCAGATTAGCTCTCTCTAATTTCACTTTCTCCATAGGGGTATTTGTGAAGTGTTGTGGGACAACTTGGTTATGTCATTCCTTCGTACCTTAAGCATATGGATGTTGTAATATCTAGTTCTTCTACAATGTTCCTCTTTTCAGCTTATCATTAACAGCAACAAAGTTGAAACCTTTTGTTATTCGAGATGTTTGAAGTTGTTACTAAGAAGGAATGTAATGTAATCAAATCCATATCATATCACTGTATTCTAGTTCTAATGTAATGGCATGAACAACCATCTTCTACAATAAAGTCACGACGATTATCTTCTTAGAAAACATTTTAATGGATAGGTCATTCGGGTCTTGTATTCGTAATGTAATCTTGAGAAGAGTTCTTTGGTTATGAATATTTTCTATTGGAAACATTTCAACATATAGATTTGGGCTCTTGTATTCATTATGAGTATATTTCAAAGTTCTTTTAGCTATCAATTGAGTTATGTTTGTGATGGTTGTATACTTACCACCTTTTTGGTTGTATTGACCATCTACGGTTATGTACATTGTTTTGTTGTTCTGCAAGAGTTCATCATACAACTTGGTTCAGATGCACTTTCATGATTTAGTGAGAAGAGGTTGTTATCTTCATCAAAATCAATGAGGTGAAGTGTGTTTTCATTTGCATCTTATGGGGAATTATGGAATTTTTCATCAAGGGGGATGTTATTGTGATGCCATCTTCCTCCATTTGTTTTCTTTCTCCCAGTCATCATTAAGGGAGAGTGTCGGAATATGTAAGGCTGACTTGTGTGGTATTGTTGGTTAAAATGCATAAATAACTCTAATATTATAAAATAGATTTATCCCATGTGTATTATGTAATAAAATCTCTTATTACCATTCTTTATAAGGGAGGTGGAAAACTACTTATCCCACATGTGTTATGGGATGTAAATATTCTATATCTTTAGCTATATAATAGAGGTGAAGGAGACCCTTTTGGGTATGTTGTAGAAACACACATGATATCTATGGAGACACGATGTTGTGACATGTAGTAATTATGGAGTGTGATGTGATGCTTACATTAGAGAAAATTTGGGGTCTAAAATGGTCCTCATAATAATACAAGCCTCCTCGTAAGAAAATGAGCCACTTCATAAGAAAAAGACCCATTGAATTCAAGAACCAATAGAATTTCAAGAAAAAAGTTGACCATAATGGTTGACATGGCATATTTGACATTAAATAAAGTACTTTTTAATTCGTATTTTCACCCTATCTCCATGTTATTTTACTTAAATTTTGAGCAAGAGATATGGAATTAAATTCTACATCCAACGAGTGCTCCCGCTTGAAATTTGAGTAAAACAATAGGGAGATATGCTGAAAATACAAAGAAAAAATGTAGTTTTTTTTCTCTTTTCCTCCAAAATTCATAAACATTATTTTATTATTTTAATTATTATTTTATTATTTTCCTTAGGAGGCCCATTTTAGACCTCAAAGTTTCTCTAATGTGTGAGGATTCCATGTATTGTAAGGTGGATATTTGTGAAGAATAAAGAAGACCATACCTTCTCGTGGATGTTTCCTCATTTGGGGGTCTACCTCGTAAATATGGTGTATCGTTTCTTTTCTATTTTCTCTTGTTTCTTACTTTTATTAAATTTGTTGTTTGTATGGATAGAAGTCTAGACTAGTAGATCCATGAATTTGTTTTGTATGTTATCAAACATATTGTTGTATGTTCGTGCGTATTCTCAATATTTTAACACTTCCCCCACTAATGCTGATAAAAAAGTAAAATGGGATAATAAAAATGAAAAATATAATGGATTAATTGGGATCTCTATCTCTAATGACTTACGATTCCATCTTCAAGGAATTGATGCACCAGATGCAACTTGGGAAAAATTGAAAACTATAGTTGGTAAACATAATGAGATTCGAGGTCACTGACTTGAAAATAATTTGGTTTCTTTAAATCCAAGTGATATCTCTTTCATTCAATACTATCTATATCAATTCAACACCCTTAGAATCTTAGTTAAATAATGCAAGTTATCTAATCCATAAAAAAATGTATTTATGATTTTCCTATTAAACTTGGTCCTCATTCTTTTTTTGTATCTAGTTTTTACTCTATCAAATAAGCTCTAGGGAATGATTATAAAGAACCTAATCTTAAATTTTTTGTGATGCTTTGATTAGAGAGAAAGATAAGCTCTTTCTCCTTGCAGTGATCAACATAGAAGGTACATCTAATTAATCCTTAGTGGCACAATAGAAGATAATTCAAGCATCCAAAGAAGAAACACTCTCACAACAATAAGTAAAACAAGGGTGCCAACCACTCTTAGTAAGACTCTACACCCAATGGTGTTAAGGGAATTAAATTGAAAGGAAATGAGGCTAAATGGCATTGAAAATTTTGTGGGATATATAGTCATGTGGAATCTAAGTGTTTCAAGAAGGTGGAAGCCTTGTAAGTAGCAATGCAGAAGCATATAATCAATATTGATTTTTATTCTAACTCTTCTTATCATGGACATGTACATTTTGCTTCTTATTTTTCCTCTAATGCATCATCTTCTTCTTCTTCCTCTAATGATTGACTCATTGATTCTGGAACATCCTATCATATGGCTAAGGATAAATCTATTTTTTCCACCATAAATGAATGTAACACCAAACAAATATTTGTTGGTGATGATAGATGTATTAACATTGTAGGATATAGAAAAATTAAGTTAGATGATGGTCATTTAAAGGATACGTTATGTTCTTCAAGTCTTTCTTGCAATTTAATGTAAGTTTATCAAATCACTCATTCTAATGAAGGTAATATTGCAGAGTTTACACCTCATCAAGTTGTAAGCAAGGATTTCAAAGATCATAATCATATCCTAGTAATCAAAATCACTGATGATATTACCAGGTTGTACATATTTAACTAGATTCCAGGTATCATCTTTTCCTCCACTTTTGTTTCTCATAGAAATCACTAGAGAAAATTTTAAGAGGAGTGATTTGGTCATTTAAACTATCACTCGTTGTAGTATCTATGTAATAAAAAAATGGTGACTAGTATTCCTCTCATTTCTTTTAGACATGGTGTTTGTTTTAGGTGTGTTCTAAGCAAATATCATCATGATAGTTTTGACTGATGTTCCTTTTGGCATACCTAGGCCCCATCGCAGCTTGTTCATGGAAATTTGTGTGGTATGTTTCTTCCTTATACTTGTTTCTTTAGCTTAAAGTACTTCTTAAATTTCATTGGTGACTTCACTAGACACACTTGGGTTTGCTTTTTAAAACATAAGAGTGAATTTTTTGATATACTTTTGGCCTACAAGGCTCTTGTAGAAAAACAACATGGACATCATATCCACAAGTTAAGAACAAATAATGGAGGCAAATATGTAAGCAATAAATTTACAAATTACATCACTTCATAGGAAATTCAAATGAAACATACTCTTCCATACACACCACAACAAAATGGTGTTGTTGAGAGAAAAAAATAACACATTAAAGGACATGGAAGATTGTATAATCCAATCTAAGGGATTAAGTTCTCCTTTTGGGTCGAATCCATTAATTATGTCAATTGCATAGTCATTCGCACTCCCAAAAAGGATTTAAAAGATATAACATTGGAAGAAGTAGAGAGTAAAATTATAGCCTAAGCGTGAGAAGTACATATTTGTTGGTTATTATGAAAATTTTAAAGGGCATACACTTCTTCAACCTAAATCCAATGACAGTATTATTAGAAGAGATGTTAAATTTAATGAAAATATTTTGGCCTATGAGACTAATTCAATGTTTGTGCCATCTTAAGCCTACGAGCCATCTTCAATGATTATACCACCTTCTATTCCAAACTTCTCTGCTAGTGATCCTACTCCAGTTTCTCTTTATATGATGATAGTGAGGATGAAAATCCACCTCTTCCTGCTCACGTTCCTCTAATTAGGTCCATTGAACATGAATATGCACTAGTACCATTTATTTTAGATAACTCTATTCAACTATGATTGATTTGAAAACCCAAACTCTCGCTTATTATTTCTAGTTAGGGCCATATTTACCATGATTATGTTATGATCGATTTGAAAACCCAAGCTCCCACTTATTCTTCTTCTTGATTTTTTTCTCAATTTTTGACAACACGTCGATAAGTGGCTCCCAGTGAGGAGATGTCTAAAAAATTCATCTCTATTAGGATGTACTTATGTAAGACATCGTGGTACTTTACGACCAAGTGTTGTTTGGACCCAACTTTTAATGCAAGATATGAAATATATTGGTAAACTCTAGCACTGTCTGGTCTCTCTCCTGGCACAAAGTTGTCCATCTCATATACTGGTCATCATAGTTTTCGATTGGGTGTAACTCTTCCTTGAGGGAATCAACAAAGGATGCTCAAGTGGTTTCTATACCATATGCTACAAACTTATCTTTGGCATGTCCCTCGTAGTAACCGTCTAACTAATGTTTGAAATTGGGGAGGGACTTAAGGAGTGCGAAGGTGATTTTTGTTATCGGAAATTTTTTGAATAGAGTAATAACCTTCTAATAGATTTAACCATTTCAATAAGTTATACAACTTGATGAGAACTTTATATTCAAAACAAGAACTCTAGCCATAAAAACACATATTTTTGCATAAAAAACACCAAAAAACAACCCTGAATCAAAAAGTGGTGCTACCGGTAGCACAACTTTTTTTTTTAGTTAACAATATAGACATGGACCAAAAAAATCCTTATTGTTATTTACAAAAACCTTAAAATCAACCCCTGAATTGAAAACTAATGCTACTGGAAGCACACTTTTTCAAAAATGACATTATTATATCATTGTATCATAATTTAAAATTGTATTTATTAAATTTCTTAGTAACATTATATAAAACTTGCACTAAGTTAAACACAAATTATTCAAGAAATTATTTCACCACTCTTATCATATGAAATAAAAGAATTTATGATATTATTCATAATAAAATCATATATTGAACCAAAAAACATAGAAGTTATGATATTTAGGTGCACAAAGGAGGAACCGTAGTATACTATAAAACAAGAACTGTAATCATAAAAAATCATATTTTTGCCTCAAAAACACAAAAAAACAACCCCAAAATGAACCATGGCTGGTATCATCACAATTAAACCTTAAATCGACCCTTAGATTGAAAAGTAGACCTCCTAAAATCATTGTTATTTTTATTCAAGATTAAAATTTAAAAAACAATAACTTAAAAAAATTATACAAAAAGATGAAAATTCAAAAACTCAAAATTTATAAAAACAAATTCAAAAACCAAATTAAAAAAATAAAAATAAAAAAGTATTTACACCCTTACAAGAAATTTATAAACAAAAAATATAAAAAATTGTAACAAAAATCAAAATTAAACAAAAATTACGAAAAAAACAAATTAACAATTAAAAAAATTTAAAAACTTTTAACAAATTTTAACAAAAATTAAAAAAAAATCAATTTAAAAATAAAATAAATAACATTTCAGAATGAATAACAATGTTTAAAAATTTTAAAAGAAAATTTATAAAAAAAAAATTAAAAATAAATAAATAAATTTAACAATTATAACGCAATTTTAAATTAAAAAAATAAAATAAAAATTTTCTCGAGTGCTCGATAACTTGTTAGAAAGAATTAATTGAAAATTACAACTTTTGATTGAGGCTAGGGAATGCCATGGCAACCCTTGCCCACTTGATTATTCAGTAAACATCGTTTAGGTCTTAAAAATAGCCTTGAAAATTTGGGATTAGAAAAACCGTAAAAAATTTCCAAGAAAATGGATAACCATTGTAACTTAATGAAACAAGTAGATGACCACAAATATTCACCTAAATTTTTCTTCCAAACTCAAAGATTATAATTTCCCAGATTTATATTATCATTAACTCATTATTAAAAACTACCATTAACTTGCACTCATCTTTTATAAAAAAAAATTCATATATCTACGGAAGAGCATTGAATTTAAAATGAAATTCAAAAAAAACGCTATCTTTTACGGTTTTACGGATAACTAAAGCTGGAATGAAAAATCATATATATATATATATATATATATATATATATAAAAGTGTGTTAGAGGGTTGATTTAGTTTTATGTTTATGTATACAATGTATTTGAACGACTAAGGCACCAGATACTATTATACGCTATTTAAGTAAATAGAATTATTACACAAATATTGCATATCGAATATTTAGATAAAATGTTGTTCATCAAAGTGTTGTATAAATATTTTTTGATATTGGAGATAAAAAAAAAATCAAAAATTAGCAATTTTAATAAAAGAGAGTGTTTTGGAAAAAAATTAGAAAATGAAATTTTGGTGATTTCTTTGTGGTGCATATTAAGCATAAATTAAAGTTATTTCAAAATATTTTTGTTGATAATTAGTTATTTATTTTGTTGGCCTAAAAAATTTGAAGATTTTTTTTTAACAATAACCGTGTTAAAGGTTCAATCTTTATTTTGGTGTTCATACTGAGAAGAGAAGTCTTAGGTACTATGATTTTTTATTTTTATTTTGTCTAATTATAACATTTAACATTTGTTTTGGTGTTTTTATTGAGAGAAGTCTTAGGTATTATGATTGGACATAAAAATTATATTTCATGGATTTACATTATCATTAACTTATTATTAAAAATTATCAATAACTTATACTCATTTTTAATTGATATAAATAAATTTATATATATATATGTATATATATAAAAGAATAAAAAAGATTATATAAGTAAATAGAAATATGGCACTTTTTGGAAAAAAAAATAGAAATATGGCACAAATATTACATGTCAAAAAATATTATATAGTATTATACTCTATTTTAGTAAATAGAACTATGACACAAGCCAAATCTTTAGTTAAAATGCTACTTATGGCATTGGAGATAAAAAAATATAAAAAATTAGTCAAATTTTGGAGATGAAAAAGGAAGCTTAATCAATTTAGTAAAATCTTTTTTTACAAATAATGTTTAATGCCATGAATTTTTTTTAAAGAATGAAACTGAATCTTTCTTTGTTTGTGAAAATTAAAATTATTATTTATTTGATTTCCAACACATAAAAAGTAAATTTGAATTATATATTAAAAATGGAAATTATAATATTTAAAGAAAAAATCATAATATATATTTTATTTAAAATTTAAAAAGGTTTTAAAAAATTTATATATACATATAATTAATAAAAATTATATTATTTTGGTTTATAGATTTAATTATATAAAATACATGTTATATATTACTTAATATAATTACAAAATAAAATAAATCTTAACATTATACTTCTCTATTTTCAAAACTACTTTAAATGATGAATAAAATTAAAAACACTCATAAATAAATATCCTATTAAACCTTATTTAATACTACTACCAAATTACAAATTTTTGTCTAACTAATGCTAATACTAGCACAGGAACGCAGATAGGAATCCTTTAATTTTTCTTTTCAAATAAAATAATAATAAAAATTATATAAAAATATATTTTTTCCATTTTTTTTACTGCATTTGCATTTAAAAGAAAAAACATTTAAAAAATAAAAAATAAGTATTCGCATGTTAGATTGGAGTAACATGGCCAACATTTATCATATATATGACTATTTATTAATTAACATTAATTATATCAAGTAACCTACATTTAACTTTTAATACTTGCAACAAATTTATGCTATCAAATCTTCACCATAATGACAACTATAAATATTTCTCATTATAAAATCAAAACCACCAAATTCATAAATATAATTAAAAACATACCACCCCAATCCATATATTGAAATAAGTACGACTTAATTAATATTGACAAACTATCCTAATACTGCCCAATCTTCTTACTGTGACTTTGCGTTAACGGAAACAAAGCAAATGCTAATATTGCCGAATCTGGTTACTATGAATTTTGGTTAACTGTGACAGACAGACATTATCTCACATGATCAAAACAGTTTCACTGAAAAGTGTGACTGCAGAAAACCATAAATTTTGCAGAAAAGAAGAGCGTGCTTGGCACCACAGAATTATCGCAAAGCAAAAGGATCGTAGTACATTATCCACAAAGGAGGAGATACTCTTAGTCGTGAGAGATTTTTATTATGGATTCTCTTCTACTCGACCTGGAAAGTACAATCTAAAGCTGCGACTGGAATGGTAGTTGCCCCGTAACCTCGGAGCCACTAACCGTGTATTCGCAGTGGTGAGGTAGGACGAGAATCCATGGCGGTTTTTAAACGACCAATCCAGACCTTGATCATTCCGTCAAGGCTTCCACTGTAAGCTATAAACGAGTGGACATGTAAATCCATGCAGACAGTGGCAGCTATACATTTCACGGGACCGCTGTGCCCCTCCATCACTGCAATGCAACATATTCCCGTGCCGCCCGCTTCCCTTTTCCAAACACGAATCGTTGAATCAGCCGAGCCACTCAACAACGTATCGCGAACAGTCTCCAGACAGAGCACGGAGTGAAGGTGGCCGCGAAGGAAACCGGAGTAATGAAATATTCGGTCGGAGAATTGGTCTTCATCCCAGTAATGAATATATCCATCGTAGCAACCCGCGTAGAGAACGGGCGAGCCATCCGGGCCGAGGCAGAGGGCTTTCACGGGTGATAGTTGCATGTTCAGAGTCACCATTCGCTCGTGCTTAGAGTGGGCACGACGCTGCCGCCTCCATACCTTCACCGTGTTGTCATCGGATCCGGTGAAGAGAAGCCCGTCGTGTCGGACGACGACGGCAGTGACAGCCTCGGTGTGGGCTTCGATAGTCTCAATGCACTTGGACTCCGACACTTTCCACACCTTCACAGTCTTATCCGACGATGCCATGTACAGCAAATCGTCGTTTACATCGTACGCAAGGCAGGTCACGGTACCCGAGTGATTCACCCTGCCGGTGCCGTGGTCAGTTACCAAGGGCCTGATAAAATTGTGAAATCTGTTCAACTTGGGTAGCGTGGCCACGCGCTTGTGGACGCTGGGATTCGAGCGCGAGCGGCGCCAGAGGCGTATCTTGTTGTCTCCATGAGCGCTCAAAATTTGATCGCCGGCAACGAGCAGAGCCTTGACGTTGCCTGACCCGGACTTGAGACAACTATGTAATGGGAAATCCGGGTGTCTCCATACCCTTATGCTTTTGCTATCGGTGCCCGTGTACAGAAGGCCGTCTGCCGCAAGCGCTATTGAATATATTTGCCCGCCCGGCTTGAACAACGAAGCAACGCATCTAAATGAATGAGGGGCTTCGGGAGAATTGGAGGCAGGCAGCAGCGTCCAGGGAGACAGAGCGTAAGAGTTAGGAGAGGCTGTGCTCAAGCGCCCCGGAGAGACGCTGAGTTCGGATGGAGACGGGGAATACAATGGATTGACATAGTCAGGATTGACTGTTTCCCATTCTTCGCGGTTCATTTTCTTCCCTCGGCCTCGGCCTCTCAGACTCATCATCATCAACTTCAATTTTCTTTGTCTCCGCGTTTTCTTCTATTATTGTTTTATAAGCAGGAGCCTTCCTTCCTTTCACCTGACGTATGCATACATCACAACGGCAATATTAAAGGCCGTCACCGTGCATCATCATTCCGAACGTTCACATATTTAGTATCATACAAAAGAAGAAGCATGTAATTAATACAAACATTTTCAAAAATGTTATTAACATTACTTATTCTTTATGCTTATGCTTGTAAGTACCTTTTGTTTATGTTTTAGTTATCATTTGTTAACTTATTTAATTAAATGGGTTATTTATCACTATATGTTATCTATGTATGAGCTATGAGTCATCCATACATCAATTACAAGTTATTTTTTATAATAATTGTTTAACAATTAAGAGTAGTCATCTTATAAATACAAAAAACATGTAATTTTAATTTAAAAATAAATAAAATTATACATAATCATTCCAAATTTTAATATCTCATTCATTTTTCATTAAAACTTTAAAAATAAAACTTAAAACTACACAAATCTATTTTTATATAAAATGACTTAGAAAAAATGAAAACAAAAAAACTACATAAATTTATTTTTTGATAAATAATAAATACTAAAATATAAAATTAAAATAACAATGATATAAAATAAAACTTAAATAAAAAAACTACATGTAATAAAATAAAAAGTTAAATAAAAAACTACATGTAATAGTAATAACGTCTTTTTATTAATCGTCAAATTGGGTAACCTGGTTTTTTATATTAATTTGATTTTTTAATGTATCAATCAAGGTTGGAATTTGTAAAACATTTAAGTTATTTAAAGATTGAAAGTTATTTTAAGATTGAATTATAATTTTTATAATTTTAATAAAGTAATCAATTCTATTTGAGGGATTTTTTTTTTTTAAATTAATAGTTATAATTTTGGAAATTGTTAATATTTATAATGAGTGGAAATTTGTCTGTGAATGGCATATTTAAAAAATCATTGTTTATTTAGACTTAAGCAGCTATTGCATGTGATAAAGATAAATGAAATTGAATTTTTAAGTATAACATTTTTTGTTTATAAATATTTTTTATAAATTTCAATTATTTGTTACTAATTATTTTACTTTTTATAAATTTCAATTACTTATTATCAATTACTCATCATACTCATCATAGGGACTCACCGTATTGATAATAAATCATGTTATAGACTCGAAAGGTCGATAAAAATCATGACAACTATTGTATCTTCTCGTACACATTCTGAAAACAATCCCCACAGAAACCTAACCACATAAAATTGAATTATTAAGTACAACACTTTATTACAACATGTGAGGAAGATAAATGAAATTGAATTATTAAGTACAACATTTAAAAAATAAGTAGGTGATGACAGGCTGCGTATGAGGTAGCAGAATTTAATCACCGCGACCACCCGCGTAAAGGGTCTTAAAAACCATTAACGAGAGACGAGTGCATCAACTATCGTGGTTTTAAGTTTGGTGGGCAGTGCGATGTACTACAGGTCGAGCGTGTGTAAATATGCGTGGATGACTATGGCACTGTAATTGTGTCAGACAAAGTCTGAGTTTCACCGCACAGCCATTAAATCCATGACTTTTCACAAAACTAATTGAAATTTTGTAAATATTTTTTACCATATTTTTTTTTGGTTTAAACTGTGATATTTGGTCTGAGGCCTAGTATTTGTAGAACGTTTTTCCGTTCAACATTTGGATAAAATTTTGAATCGAATTATTATACCATCAATTTGATTAAAATTGTCATAAATTTTCACAGGGGTAGTAAGTTAGTAACTAACGTGGAAGTGACATTACTTCTTAGCTTAAAGTCAAAACTCTATAATTAATTTTATAAATGAAGTAAGTCTACTCTTCACTATCTTCATCTTGGGAGTTGCCAACAATGCACTTTTTGATGTAGTGTCCAAAATAATAAGAGCAAAGGCTATGAGAGTGAGCATATGTAGAGCATCCACACAAAATTGTATAGTTAACTTTTAGAAAATAATTTGACACTTATGAATTTGCATAAAACCTAACATGGAGGGCATGAAAAACTCAAGACTATCATTAAATTTGTTAAAGATATAACATAGAAAGAAACAAATAAAAGATGGAACACAAGTGGGTATATTCATTCTTTTCTCATTATTAAGCATAAGCTTATATAGAATTACATCACACCATAAACCACATGTCAATACCATGGAACAAAAAATATTATGGGACATCAAAGGTGTCATAGTCAAACTAACCAACTAACTAATTAATGCACTTATGATCAGTGAGATTACAATTCTTAACACACACTGCTAATCTAAAGTGGGACGATATTCTCAGCACTATCAATGCCTAAGTGCTTTCTCTGAAACTCAAATGCAAGTGTGCCCAATGGTTTGGTAAACATATCATCCAATTGCTACTTGAAACCACAAAACAACAAAGTGATCTCTCCATTATTGACTAACTCACGAATGAAATGATAGTGAGTGTTAATATGTTTATTCTTTCTGTGAAAGGCATTATGTTTGGACAATGTTATTGCAAAACTATTGTCACAAAAAATAGGTGTTGGTTCTATTTATGTGTGTCCCATATCCTTGAAAAGTTTTCTCAGCCAAACTGCGTGGCATGCTACTGTAGTTGCTGTGACATATTCTGCTTCTGCAGAAGACATGCTGACTGTAATACACCAGGATTTAATAAATTATTATTAAATACTTTTCTGAATATTTCAAATTATTTTATTTTTAAATATTTTTTACAAGAATTCAAAAATAAAACAATGTAATGGATTATTCTTTTATTAATAAAAATACTGAAGGGGGGACAAAAATGAAATAGTCGTTGCATGAGTGATTGCTGACCCATAAGAGGAAAATCCGAGTGGCTGAAGGTGCTAAGTGAGAACTCAAGGTGCATAAGGCATCTTCCCCAAAATCAGGTCACAACTCTTAGTTGAGTGCTAAAGAGTAGGAGGATCATAAATGACCAAGTCCTAGGAAAAATACTATATAATAGTATGTCCATAAGCAATAGGAGGATAGCATTGGATGGGGATTGAATCTGATAATGCAAGAGATGTCGCATTAGGTGTATTTTGCTCCTGTGGTTCATCGATCAGGCTCAGGGGTTCTGGAGCAAGTGAGACTTGGCCGCTCTAGGAGTTGGTTGGGAGGAACAACTATTTCATTTATGTTTCCCCGTTAGTAGTATCAAGTTCCTTGTTCTGTTTTCTTACCTATCTAAATATTATAGTAAGAGTTTTTTTTATTTCTGTTATGAATTGTATCTAACCCCTGGCGGAAAATTTCAATTATGCATCTAAATAGTCGAAGGATTTTATTATACATATGTGCAACATGTTTCCTACTATGTTCGAATTAAAATCATCTGTCGTATTACTATTTAGGTTATAGAATAAACATAATTAGTTTGTGTACAATTCTATAGATCTCTGTTGAGAGTAAAATATCCTTTCTATTCTATTTTCATACATAAGCATTTCTGTCGAATCAAAATCTTTATCCTTTCATCTTCAAATAAAAACATTTCTGTCAAATTTTACATCTATGCTCATAGGATAACTATTAGAAATGTTTCCTAGTAAATCTCTGTTTTCTTTTAAGAATAGTATAAAATATATTTAGTTAAAGAACAGAGTTATATTTTGTTTTTCTTACAACATAACTACCAAAGATCGCCGAGAACAAAGCAAGATAATTGTTATTCAGTTTCGATAAAAAAATTATGGGTATATTTGTTTGCCACTTAAACCCTCGAATTGCTTACTTAGCCAATTAACTCGTTAGGGTATTCATAGTATAAAAATTGATCAAATAACTAAGTTGCAATTATGCCAACTAATAAACAAATCGAATCAAGACGACAAATATTTAGATCTTGGATCGAATCCAATCGAAAATTTTAATTAAGAAAATCAACTAGATTTCTAATTCAAGTAACCATTTCACAGCAATGATTAAGCTTAGCATGAAAAGGGGCTAACTAAAACGCATAGAATCGATTTTACAAATTACGATATCATTCTGGAATTATCACAGAGGAATGTAAGGACCCTGTGGGTCATAATAAAAATTAAATATAAACAATGTCGAATAAAAATCAAATTTCGCAACCAGTGGCTATAAGCCCATGCTATTGGCATCCACTGTCAACAATTTAAACCCTACATTAAAAATATATTGCATAGGATAAGCCATCCATGATGGAACTTACTTTATAAATTTCTAGTTTATAAATAAGCAAACAATAATGCACACATCTAAGCTTAAAGTAAATGCTGGAGCAGAGAAGGCATGAAGCCTCTAACCGAAAGTTCACAAACCTTAAGGGTGGACTGAATTGAACTTAAATTATCTTATAATTGCGAAAAACTGAATCCTCTTTATAACACCAAACCTTGTAGAAGGTACCTACAACAATCAACAAATACAGTTAGAAAACTGTGGATTTTATTTTAAGTGTTTAAAGATACATCCAGTAGGGTTAGCTACCTCACCTTGGTGTCTTAAGATGCGACCTTGGGAGGAGGTGTGTCACGTCCCCTCCCATCATCCCAAACCACAGACGGAACATGACTGACATTCCAAGGCTTAATTGGTAAAGTCAGCCCCATACATTACTAAGAAATTCATAATAAACAAAAACTTGTGTATACTAATTCATACTCAATATAAACATAGCGGAATTAATCATATTTGCACACACACAAACAGTAATGCATTAGCATATCTATCACAAGTAGATGATGATTCGACATGCAGATAATCAATCCCATTTTCATGCTATGCACAGACTTCATATCAATTCCATTAACATGAATAATTATCATTCTGAATTAACACATTGCAAAACACAGAATGCATATAATTTAAACAGAGAGAACACTTATCTTGGAGATGAAGCTGTCCAAACAATTGGCTATGTAAGAGAAACGTTCCACCCAACCATAGATCTCTATCCAGCTTATAATCTTTCAGCAGAGAGATCACCCCCGAGCTGGGTTGTGCATCCACTAAGGAGGAACTAAATGGGCTCACTCACAGCCATGGTTTCAGTCAACAACTATGCTAAGCTAACACACAGTTGGGTTCATCAAGCATGAAAAAGGAAAAGGAGGCAATGCTAAGCCAGTGAGCTTAACCACAGAGCTACAGGCATCTCATATGAATTCAACAGTATGGCACCCACAATACCTACCTCACCCAACACAAGGAAGGTCACCTTCTCTCCTACAAAGTCCCTCAGGCGTCCCTTCCCTCGAGTGCTATTCAGGGTTGGAATAGAAAGGTCCAACTGCTAATTCCTTCATATTTCAGTCTTCAATGGGTTTATCAAGCAAACCCAACCTCTGTTCAGTCACTCCCACTTGGATTTTTCAAACTTCTATCATCAAATAACTCAATCCCGTCACTGGATTTCTAGGATATAAAAACTGGGTTTTTCTATGGATTTTAGGGTATCTAATACTCTCAAATTCGCCCTAAGGTTCATATCTATGGACCCACAATTGGATTTTACTGTCAATACCAAATTCTGGGCATTTTTTGCACCAAAAAACATGGGTTCTTGCAAAGTTGCAATTTCTGGGTTTTTTCACTGTTGGGCATTCGTCTTCGATGAAAAACTGAAGCTGGATGGTCAACCATGGAATGGGAATGAGGAAGAACCCCCCCCATGAGGTAGAGTGACTTGTGGTACAAGAAAACAGATCCCATACTCTGCCATACGAATTTATGGGTTGCCCATGCTCCATTGAATCCACAGACTGAATTCTTCAACAACTTCCTTACAACAGAATTAAATGTCAGCAAGAAAAGTCAAATGGGTTCACAAGATGACATTTGGCAGCATAGGGTCCATCCCACAACCCCCTCACCACTCCCTAGTGGATACACATATCCCCTTCTCATTCGTTGCTTCCATTGCCAGTTTTGGTATTTTATTGCAATATCAAATATTTACATAAATTACAATATTCCATGGCTTAATAGCACATGGGTATCAAAATATCAAATACTTGTCCATTTAAATAAAATCCGGGCATACACTAGCGAGGCCTTGGCTTTGAGCTCCACGCTAGAGAAACATACATCGCTTGTATACAATATTTACATTAAAAGCCAATATTTCATAAGGGTCAAAATTGGGGTATTACATTCTCATCCCCCTTAGAACAACACCATCCTCGGTGTTCTCAAAACTGAACAAAAATGGGAATGCCTCTCTCATGGCATCCTCCAGCTCCCATGTAGCCTCATCAGGACTAAGGTGTTCCCATTGGACCTTTACCTACCTGATGGCTCTGTTCCAAAGCAAAGTGACCTTCTTGTTGAGGATGCGCATAGTCTCTACTTGGAACTCTCCCTCGGGTTCCACCTGTATCACATTCTAATCAATCATATGATTAGGATCAAGTACATACTTCTTAAGAAAATATACATGGAAAACATTATGAGCTCTTATGTTAGCAGGCAATGCAATTCTATATGCAACTGGCCCTATCCTATCAAGGAATTCAAATGGCCCACAATATCTTGGTGCCAACTTGGCACAACTCCCCAACTTGAGAGAACTTTTCCTTGGTTTCACTCTTAGATAAACATGATCCCCAATCTGAAATTCTTTATGTACTCTTTTCAAATATGCATAACTCTTTTGCCTATCCTGAGCCGCCTTTAAATTCTGCCTGATCTTAACAACTTCTTGTTCCATCTCCTTGATCATCTCTGGTCCAAGTATTACCCTATTCGTCAGGCTGTCCCAATTCACTAGAGTCCTGCATCCCTTGCCATACAATGCCTCAAATGGACTCATTCCCAATGATGCATGATGTCCATTATTGTATGAAAATTCTACCAAGTTGTTGATGCCTCGGATATCGTAGCATCAATCAGAAAGGGATTCTCCCCGAGAGATGATCCCAATTAAATTATCTCCCGTTTGGTGTAGGGAATCCGTCCGGTTAGCGATTCCGGCAACCGTGGGTTTGGATTTTAATTTCGATTGTACCGGTTATGGCCCGATCCACCTTTCTTTTGGATTTTATGTTTTTAATGAAATGCAAGTGCCTAAGTTATATCTGATCTAAATGCAAACTAAAGAGATCTAAGTCTAAAACTGAAGTAAATCTACCTATCCTTGCAGGGAACACATTTACAGGATGAGCAATGAGCTGTAACAGATAACAGAAAGAAAGAACAGATAGCCATCGATTCTTACAGGTAAAGCTACAACAAGATAAAAAAAATCTTTAGAAGATAGCTTCTAATTTGATATATAACACATTTTATTACTCATCAAAGAAGGAAACAAAATTGTCTAATCTAAATGAAAAGAATAAAGAAACAGATCTGAATGTAAACAAACTGAAATAACTCTAAAGATCCCTGCAATGAGCAAATTTAAAGGCATGAACAATGAGCTATATGAGTTATCTTGAAGAAAGAACAGTTAGCCATTTAATCTAAAAGAAAACTCTACAGCAAAGATAATGATATCAGCAGATAGCTCCTGATTTAATATGAAACACATTCACTGTCCATGAAATGGAGAAATCGTTTACACAGGAATAAGCAAAATCATTCGTTGCAAAGAAATAGTTCAAATAACAAGAAGGATCTCACATTACAGGATGGAAATCACCAGAATAGTCCGATACACATCCATCTTTCCTTCCCATGCAAAACGTCCATCTCCCTGGCTTTTATTAGAAAATTTGATTTTACAAAAACAATACAAGATAGCTCGTAAAGGTTTCAAAATTTCATTCACTGCCAAAAGTCCCTCTCTATTCTTCCTAGCTTCTATTTATAATTACAAATCTACCCTTTGGGCTGCCACCTAGCACCTTCCACTTGTCATCTACAGAAAATTCTCTCCTATAATAGACAAAAAATGTGATTCCCTTTCTTTTACAGAAATTATTTAAAAGAAAATAGGGACAGCTGTCCCATAGTTTCTACGCTTTACACATTTGAGAGTCAAATACAAAAATAACATAAATAATGCTTTGAAATCAGCGATTTCACTCCTGTGCATGAGCTTCTGCTGGCAGAGGATCGCCCAAGTCAATTGATGCTGCTGATGCTGCCTGGGAAGAGACACTCGAACCAATTGTTGCTGCTACTTCTACTTGGGAAGAAGGGATTGAGCTCACTGTTGTTGCTGGAGTGGCTGCTGGGAGAGAAGATTCTGGATCTGCTGTTTCTCCTGCTACTGCTGCAGCTTTCTTCCCCTCCTCCGCTATGTAGCTATACCACATACCTGTGTCCCTTACGACTATGTTCGCTACAGCAGGGAACAAGATTTTCTGAGAAGTCACATTCTTCCCAAGCTTTGCTCCAATGCTTTGAACTTCTGCTACTGCAGCTTGATGCACTTCCTTCAGCAGATGGTTGTGGAGTGATGACAATCCAATATAATGTTGGAGGTCATCAATAGCCAGGACATCAATCCTCTTCACATACTCCGTTTGAACGGCTAGTTCTTCCTTTAGTTGAGACAAACGTTGCTCCTTTTCCGGAAAGTCCTCCAGGGTCTGAGGGAAACTCAATTTGCATTTGTCATGCACCCCTTTGAGCCTTTGGTACAGATTGCTAATTTTATCTGTTGTTCTTTGCACACTGGCTGTCAGCTTACTGGCACAGTTCCTGCCAAACTCCAACAGGGCTATGTCCTCATTAAAACCGTCCACAGATTTAAATGGGACATGCGCGGGGAAATCCCCTTTTCCTTCTCTCCATGCCATCTGACTCATGATATTTGCCTTGACCCGGGTATTCTTAGCTTTGAGCCTATGGGCCTCCGCATTAATTTCTTTTAACCTGACTACCATGGCCTTGAGCTTGCAAACCTCATTAGTGATTAGCTCCTGAGTGTCATGCATTTGCTTCAGGATGCTGCAGGATAGCTCATGGAAGGGAGACATGTCCATCGTTTTGCTCTCAGCTTGCTCTAACCGTTCAGCTAGTGCCCGCTTGTCTGCTTCTAGCTGGGATGCTTTATCTTCCGCTTCATTCTTCTCAACTTCCACAATCATCATCTGGAGTGTTGGTTGATCCTTTTCCTCCTCCAGCTGGCTATATTTGCCCGATAGCTCCCTATGCTGGGCGTACAGACAATTATACTTGTTCAACACAAGATCCCTGTGGGCTTGCTCATTAGCCACAGTCTGTTGTAGCGTACGAGCTCTCTTCTTTGTCAATACATTTTCTCTAACTATAACCCCTACATTATCCAGTGATGCTTTTGCTGTTTCTACAGCTGCGGATGCCATAGCAAAGGGATCCTGATCCGTATTCTTCATTATAGTGACCTCTCGGTGGGTAATGATGTCCTCGTGGAAGGGACTTTTGATCCTTTCTTCCGATTTGAGGACCATTGCTTTCCTTTTCTTGTCATAGACAAACTCATTCCACCTCGACACTGTATGTTTTCCCGATGGAGTGTACGGGATAATTGGGCGGTCCATAATGTCTATTTCTTCTTCAGCAGGTGGGGTCCAGACTTCCTAAGCTGGATCTGCTCCCACATTTTGGGTACCAGAGCCACATGTTTGAGATGCGTCTATTTCCATGTCTTGGACACCGGACCCACTTGCTTGGGCATCTTCCCCTGCTTTTGGCTCTTCCTCCGCTTTCCTTTCTGCCTCAGCATCCTGTCCTCCTTCCCCTCCTTCAACTTGTGGCTGACCTTCATCTCCTTTCCGTAGCCTTTCATCCTCAGCCTCTTTCTGCTGCTGGGATTCCTCAGACTCTTTCTGCAGCCTTTCATTTTCAGCTTCTTGTTGCATTCTTGCCGCTTCAGATTCCTGCTGCAACCTGGCTTCCTCAGCCTCCTGGAGTAACCTTGCTTCTTCTCTTAATCTGAGCTCTTCCTGAGCTCGGGCATCATCATCTTCTTTCTCCTTCTGCTGGCTGGTCTTTTGGATCTTGGTGGAGCTCGAACTTACTCCACTGCCTTGGCGAAAGGTTCGCAGCTCAGCCATGTTGCTAATGCCTCTGAATACCTCTTCCTCGACATCGGGATAATGCGAGTATTCAAAATGAGTGTAGATGTCCCTACAATGCTCGGTCTCTTTTCCCTTCCTGTCGTTCCTGTGGAAGATCACCTCACCGAAGTGGAAGGCTTTCAGCTCCTGCACAAACTCTTCGGCTGAGGCAACCCCTGAGAACTTGTAAGCACCTATGCAGAAAGGTAAAGGGGGAAAGGAAGCCTTATGCTGCTTGTGGAGCATTGCCCCAATTCCATCCAGGAAGATTTCTCTTACTGCTTCCTTAAGGACTACATAATCTGTGGCATACTGCGGAAAAATGTATGGGGGATTAGTCCCTCCAAACATTCTGAGGTAGGTGCCTTGCTCTGAAAAGTAAAAATCCCCGTAATTCTCAAGGACTTCCACAGCATTCTCTGACAGGCAGTTGGGCTCCTCCTTGAATAACTTCTCATATAGGGGCATGATGAACCCCTCACAGATGATTTTGTAGCTAGGTTTGTAATTCTGGGCCCACATCATCTTGAAAGCGGTGCAAACCGGGGTGGTGGCCTTATCCCACGTGCAGCCCAATTTGGGGAAGTCCACCTTGGCCAAAAAATAATCGATCAGATATGAGGACATGAAAAATTCTTCCTTTTTCAAGGCTAGTCCTTCTCTAGCAGCAACTATCATTGAGGCCACACTATCTGACAGGAGAGTGGCCCAGTCAAACACAGTTCCTTGAAACGCCACGAAGTGAATAATAGGGACCCACTGAATCTTATACACGGTGCCATCGGGCATGCCGAAGATTCTGCACAGCATCAGGGCGATCAATCTGAAAGGAGATCTCAGATTCTGTACGTCATATTCTTCGTTTCCTATCTTTCTCAAATGCTTTCCTACTACTAGTAGCTTTTTGGCCATCTCAACGTTATTCATTTTTCCCAACCATTCATCAGTCAAAGATTGCTGGGAGCGGGGAAACTTATAGGCTGCAGCAATGTATGCTGGGTGGAATGAGGCAATAGCTACTTTGCCGCTGTCATTTATCACTCTTCCTTCCGCATCAACATGTTGGATTATCCATCCAATTACTTTAGCACAGGGGAATAGCTCAGGGCGGGTAGCAGCTCTGGTTATGCCTGAGGCTTTGATATTTAGATAAATTGGCCCCTCTTCTAACAACATGTCCGGGACATCCTGGTCTCGGATCATCCTGTAAATGTCACCCCATCTGATTTCTGAAGGGACACCAGTGGTGCACCTAGTATCCTGGAGTGAGGTCTCAGTTTTAAGTGGCGCAGGCTTCTTTTCTTTCATTTTAGCCTTCTTCTTACCAGCTTTTGGCATTTTGACTTATCCCTGATAGCACCCATATACAAGTCATCATGAAATTGAGAAACATACTGTGAGATTTTAACAAAGAGCATCATTGTTTTAATATGTGAATGAGATAAAAGCAATGTGAAGCTATATGTTTAGGAGGCAAAATACACCATTTCAACATGAAATACAAATTAAAACATTTGAATCTTTTAAAGAATGAGTTTGGAATGCTCCCGAGAGGATAGGTATGTCGCGGAAACAATCCGCTCTCGGGCTGGCCCTAGGAGAAATGGTGATCTTCGTCATTGTGTTTTTTTTTTTTTTTTAATGGCTAATGGCGGGGAGGTTCGGGGTGACATAACTCTAATACGAGACCAAGGAGGTTCCTCCTCGTTGACACACAGGCGAGGGCTTTCAGCCCAACGGCTATTGTTATTCATAACATTTGACGGGGCGTCCTACGGCTGGTTTGATCAGGGGCAATGGCGCCTATCTCAAGTTTTAAATTGGGTAGTGGCTATGCCAGCACTGAGGCTTATGAAAGAGCCCGGGTGACTACGGTTTTAGCTTTCAGTTGGGGACACGAAAAGTTCACGGGGCCTCGGTGACTTTGAACGCGAAGAATAGCGACATATGCGGCTAGGGTAGGAGCTTAGAACAATCCACCCGTCGGAGTTGACGTTCAAAACATTTTGATATTTCTATGTTTTGTATGACAGAAACAACAACAAAATTAAATTTCGACGGTAACTTGACGGGCGAAGTACCCATGACGAGCATTTTGCCTGTCAAAATCTAACCTAGACCAATCGTCTTCAAACAAGGACAATCCAATAGTAATCTAATGCGTAGGAGAGGCAAATTTAATGGTTAAAATTCCTACCTGGCACCGTGAAGACAGCTGAATGAGGTGGCCGTGAACGTGGACAAGTAGGCTGAGCTGGAGCGGTTGCGCAGCGTCCAACAAATCTTCCAATCGAGAAATAACAATGTGTTTGGCTCGAGCCCCCCACCGTCTATTTAAATAGACCGGGCACGTGTGGCATTCAATTTGGTAGGTGGCGCAATTAAACGCGGTTTAAATATCGGTACGTCGGCGTCAAATCAGATTTTCTTGATTCTCGCGCGACCGCCTCCTGCGGGACAAACTTGCGAACCGCATTCGCCATTGCGGAAGGATATGGCGAACACTCTCGCCTTTTCGAGGAACAGAGGCGAATGCCCCCCACAAAAGGCCTCCGTGACGCAGAAGAGAAAACGTTCCGCAAATCTCAACTCGTTCGGAAGTACAACGCGGAAGCTTCCGCTGAACTTCTCCGGCGTTTCGGGAGGGATTGGTGAAGCTCCCCGCAAAAGGACGTGAATGTTTAATTCTTTCAGCGGCCCATTTCAAGATGCTAGCGCAAAGGCCTCCAAAATTGCGGAGAGCTTTCGCCAATGGCTTCCGCCCTTTCTGAACGAGCTGGCGAATGGCGACGCCTTTTCGGAATGGTAAGTTGAAGGTTTCTGCAACATTCTCTCGGTGAGTTTTCACAACTTTCGGCAAAATTTCTAAGTCCTTTTCGCGGGATTTCAGAAAGCTTTTGTGAAGGTTTCCGCAACTGTGGGAGAAAAAATCAAAGGTTTCCGCAAATTTTCAAAGAAAGTTCCTAAGTTCTCTTCCGAGTTTCGGGAGGATTTTACGAAAAGCGTCCGTCGTTTCGGGAGAGATAACTCAAACACTTCCGCGATATTTCCATAACAATTTCTTAAGACCTTTCGAGCGGTTTGTGCGATTGGGCTTCCGCAACTGCGGGAAGATAGCCCGAAAGGCTCCGAAGTGCCGAAAGGCTCCGAAGTGTCGGGAGACTTTCCCAAAAAAATTCCGCAACGACGAGAGGGAAATCTAAGCTTCTCCGGAGTGTTTATGCGAACGGTTCCCGCCGTTTCAGGAGCAAACGCTGAATGGTTCCGCGGAGCTTCCTTCTTACGCTCCGTGACTTTTCAAAAAGTTTCTAAGTCCTTCTTTTCGAAAGGTTTAAACACAGGCTTCCGCCCCTCTGCTGAAAACTCAAAAGAAACACAACTGCGGGAAGATAGTTTGAAAGGCTCCGCAATTCCTTGGGAAAATTTTTCTAAGTTCCGTTTCGGAAGGCTTAAACAAAAGCTTCTGCCTTTCGGGAGGAAAACCTGAAACCCTTCGCGTTTGCGGAAGGTTTGAACGAAGAACTCCGCCGTTTCGGGAAGGATTGCCCAATGGCTTCCGCAACTTTCCAATGAAATTTTCTAAGTCTTCTTTCGGGAGTTTAAACAAAGGCTTCCGCCACTGCGGGGCTTTATCAAATCGTTCTGCGACTTTTCAGGAAGACTTCATAGAAAAGATTTCTGTTGAGAAACAAGATTTTCTGTTGAAAAACAAAGATAACAGCTGGGATGGCTTCTTAAGGCAAACTTTCTGCAAAAAATGAAAGGAGGGGCCCCAATATGTACAAAAAAATGGGGGGGATGTTGCTGCAACAACAATGGCGAGTCGCTGGTGAACACAGATCTCTGAAAAATTCCTCTTCATGGTCCGAAACCTCATCAAAGACATCCATCTTAGGTGCAATACTCAGCTGATCATTTTAGATTCATGCGAGGGGAAGAAGGCACTTTACCTGCTAGCCATTGGGGAAAAGGGAAGCTTTGACCGAGACATCTTCACCACTCTCAAAGGGCCAACATATGAGATTCATTTTAGGAGGGTCATCTTTCAGATGGTCACTACTGCCGGACTCCACAGGATTTGCAACACTTTCTCATGGTCGTTATTGCTCTTGTTCCTCATTCCCATGCTGCTTGCATCCTTTTGGATGTTTGTACTTTGGACAGCTTAGCTGTTTGAGCCTTCCAGAGATATTTTCTTTGGACATGATCTTTGATTTAGGCTCCTCAATCCATAATGTCCTTTTGTGTGAGTTAGAAATTTTATTGATTTGATCAAGCCTCACGGACGAAGAGGAGCCTATTTGGGCTGAGCCTTTTGGACAACCTTCTTGATTTTAATTGAGGCGAGAATCTCTGGAAAACAGACTCTTGAGTACATGCCATTTTGGCTGTTAGATTTGCAGCATGGATTCACTTCAATACCCTATGCCCTCGAGGTGTGCTACTTTCCATGGGTCCAACTTTGGAAACCTTCTTGAGATGTCTTTAAAGTGTGAGAGTAGGTGGAGCCCAGAGATAGTAGTGAAGATGGTCATAGGTCTCTGCTATTTTGAACAGGATTAGCGTGACTAGCGGAGTAGGCTTCCTTCCTTCTGAATATTTCAGCGAGAGTACAACAGACAGAATTCATTTGAGCATAGTTCCAGACTCATGGGTTGCGAGATTTCTTCAAAAAATCTATCCTCAACGGGGAACTCAACAAAAAGGGTTTCGGAAAACAAAACTTGTTGCACAGGTTCAAATGGAAAAGACAGAAACAAAATGGCCGAAAATAAAGCAACTAAAGGCTAAAGCAACAATAAAAGAAAACTTTATTTATGTACAGGAAGTCTCAAAGAGACTATGCGAAGTATTGTTTCAAAGCGAGGCCATTGAGAGGAAGGGTTACTTCTTCTCCCTCGAGATTTGTCAATTTGTAAGTGGATGGGCCTAATTTTGCCGAAATCTGGTACGGACCTACCCATAGGTGTTGAAATTTCGTATGCATTCCTTTACCTTCGTGATTATGGTCCCATTTCAGGACTAAGTCCCCAACTTCAAATCTTCTCTTGCCAGACTTCCTTTTATCAAACCATCTTTTAACTATGTCTTGATGTTGATGAAATCGGTATTTAGCCTTTTGTCAGGCTTCTTCAAGTTGAAGCAGGGTATTGATCCTAGATTGTAAGGCTTGGCTACCAGAAACCCGGGAGGCTTGGGATAACTGCAAGGATAGTAGTAAGATGTTTGGGGGAAGAATGGCTTCCTTGCCATATACAAGAGTGAAAGGGGAGACACCTAAAGCGTTCTTCGGGGTTACCCTATCTGCCCATAAGGCGTTTGGGAGAGCCACATGCCAACTTTTCTGGTTTTCTATCACAGTTTTCTTAAGAATTCGAATCAGATTCTTGTTTGAGGATTCAGCTAATCCGTTCCCCTGAGGATAGTAATTGGCTGAATAATGCAACTTAATTCCCCATTCATAAACAAATTCATTTATCTTGCATGACGAAAAATAAGTGGCATTATCAAAAACAAGGGAAATTGGAACCCCAAACCTGGTTATGATGTTCTCCTTCAAGAAGCTGATGACCGCGTCTTCGTTGATTTTGCGCAAAGGGATGGCCTCCGTCCACCTAGTGAAGTAGTCAGTAGCCATCAGGATGTATCGATGTTGCAATGACGAATTTGGATTTATTTCTCCGATAACATCTATACCCCATTGCTCAAAAGTCTCAGAGACGATGACCGGCTACAATGGTCCTGCTACTTTAGGTAACTTCCCAGCACTTCTCTGGCATACATCACAGTTTCGTGCATACGTGTGGGCATCTCAGAACAGAGTGGGCCAATAATAACCAGCTCTCAGTATCTTGTGTGATGTCGTATCTCCTGAATAATGTCCGCCTGCGGGGCCATCATGCAACTCTTTGACAACTTTGTTTGCATCTTCCTTCTCTAAACATCTAAGGAGAACTCCATCATAATTCTTCCTGAAAAGAATCCCATCAATGATTTGATAAGGTGCTGATTTCAAGCAGAGTGCCCTTCTTTGCTTAGAGTTCCAGTGCTCAAGTAGATATCCCTGCTGCAAATAGTGCACCAGATCCCTATACCATGACTGGGGAGTTGTGAAAATATGACACACTTCAACCGAATTTAACGCAGCTTCATTCTTCCAATGTTGTTCTTCATCAGTTGAGTTTCCCGCAAGTAATTTGCACAGGCCTTGTCCTTTGATGATCGTGGCTGGTTTAAATTCTAAATCATATTCCTGTAGAGCTGTGACCCAGTTCCCTCTCTTTTCTCCCAATTCCTTTTGAACGAAAAGGGATCTAACAGCTGGGTGGGGAACTATGACTTTATTTTTGTTCTTCAGAATGTATGGCCTAAACTGCTTGACTGCTTTGAAGACCGCATATGCATGCTTGTCAACCATGGGATAATTCAGCTTAGCTCCTTGCAGACCAGTGCTCATAAACGAAATTGGGTATTCGTCCCCCAACTCCACCTTTTGCGCGAGTACAGCTGCAAGGGAGTCATCCGAAGCAAAAGTATACAAGATGAAATCCTTATCAAAATCTGGGCTCCTCAAGGAAGGATACTTAGCTATGGCTACCTTGATATCTCTAAATGCGTCTTTCTCCAGATCTGTCCACTTGAATTGCATGCTTTGCTTAACCATTTGTTGCAATGGCTTAACAATTTGCGCGAAATCCGGAACAAATCTGCGGACAAAATTGATGGTGCCCATAAAAGACTGCATAGATTTCTTGTTGTAAGGCATTGGAATCTTATTAATGGCTTGGACCCTTTCTTGATCAATTGACACTCCCCATTTGGATATGATATGACCCAAGAGCTTACCTTCGGGAACAGCAAATACGCTCTTCTTGGGATTCAAGGAAATACCGTATTTTCGACAACGATCAAAGATATGCTTTAGATGCACGACATGATCTTCCCTTTTCTTCGAAAAGACTGTCACATCATCCAAGTATACAACCACGCATTGTCCACCCAATCCTCGGAAGGCAATATCCATCGCCCTTTGGAATGTAGCTCCTGCATTTATCGGGCCAAATGGCATTCTTCTGTAGGCAAAAGTTCCCCACTTAGTTCTGAAAGTAGTCTTAAGGCGATCTTCTTCGGCTACTAACACTTGATTGTAGCCAGATAAACCATCGAGGAGAGAAAACAATTCGGATCCTGACACCATTTGAAGGATTTGTTCCATTGAAGGGACGGGGTAGTTGTCTTTATCCGAAGCTTTGTTTAAATTTCTGAAATCTACACATAGCCTTATCTCTCCCGACTTCTTTCTTACGGGAACCAAGTTTGCAACCCACTCAGAATGCCGAACTTTGAAGATTATCTTGGCGTCCAGGAGCTTCTTTAATTCCTTTTGGATCAACAGTTATAGAGTGGGATGCATTCTTCTTAACTGCTGCTGAAATGGTTTGACGCCTGCTTTCATTGGTATAACATGCTGAATAATGCGGATGTCATATGTTTTTAGATCTTCATAGGTCCATGCAAAAACATCCTTGTATTGTTTAAACAATTTAATGAATCTGTCTCTTTCTCCTGGTGAACAACATTTGCCAAGGTTGACAAATCTTGGTTCTGCCTCGGTACCCAAATTAACTAACTCATGTTGCATTGATGAGCTGTTAGTTTTGGTATTAGCTGGCCTTTTGAACTTATTTTGAAGATCGAACAGCATTTCGAGGGACCTTACCCCCTTGGGCATGAAATTTCCTTTCTCTTCATCCTTCTTCATCAAATCAGCATCGTGTTCTTCCTCATCTATTGCGGCTCCTTGGAAGCTATCTTCATTTGTTAGGAAGCTGATTATTTGTTCATCATCATCAAAGACTCTGAAGTTGGTGATGTTATCGAGAACGGAAGGCCTGAAAATCAATTCAATCGAGCATTTATTATTTGATGGCACCAATCTAGAAGCAGATGTTGCTAACAAATCAGCAGCAGAATTTTGCAATCTAGGAATTGATTTTATATTAAAAGCATCAAAATGCATAATTAAATCCCATACCTCAGCCTGATAACCCTTCAAATGAGGTGAGAGACAATGAATGGTGTCCCTTACCTATCTTACAACTATCTCGGAGTCACCAAAGACCTTCAGGTACTTAACATTTAAGCCAATGGCCTTCTTTAATCCATGTACCAAAGCTTCATATTCAGCGGTGTTATTAGTACAATCGAATTCTAATCTACAAGACAAAAAATACTTGTTTCCTTTTGGATCCATTAGAACACAACCGGATCCGGATCCTTCCAGAGTTTTAGAACCATCAAAGTATAATGTCCAAAAAGTATCTTTAGATTCAACTAAGTTAGTTTCTTTGTGATCTATGTCAGTAACTAAGTTGACTATGTTACAATCAACATCATCAGTTTGAGAGAAATGAAGGAGATCGGACTGTTTATCTGATTCATGGCTAATGGTTTCAGATTGATAATTACCCGGATCCATTTCTAAGAAATAATTCCCCAGAACCGAGGATGAGAAAGCTACGGCCTCATTTTTTCTTCTAACTGAGTTACGTTTTGCTTCATATGAGGTTCCCTAAGAACTTTAATATGATTCTGTCTGTTCTGATAAGGAAGCCATAGGTGGGACCAATCAGTAGCAAAGTAGCCACTCAGCTTGGTAGACCAATCCCTACTTAAAATCAGCCCATAGTCTTCAGGAATATCGACCACCATTATGTCAATGAATTGACAGACTCTAGGGTCAGCTAATAGTCTAATTAGAACATCTTTCATCTCCCCAATAAACTTGACAGCAGTCCTATCTAATTGGATAATTTGGGCTGGAGATGGAACAGGCTGCCCGTTAATCTTTTTACAAATTGACAGTGGCATAACGTTTGAGGATGCTCCAGAATCTACCAAACATTTGTGAACATTATGATTAAAAATTTCAAAAGTCAATAGGAACGACAATGTTTGAGATTTAGACTTCCCACCGATGCTAGCTTCATTAATTTCGGGACTGTTTTGAGAATCCGTTAATGGAGTGCTGGTCTGAGGCTGTAGAACATGCAGCAGTTTGTCTCGTTGACGGGGCAAGCTACGCATGTCAAATATTGACACATTCACTTTGACCTTCTTGATGTCTTCGATAATATCGTATCCTATGTCAGATTCATTCCCAATTCGAGCTTACTGATCTGTTTTGCTCGTTGTGACCTTAGGTGGCTGAACTATCGTGTCAGCGTTTGGCTGTTTGGTCACTGTTTGGCTAACTTTGGGCTGCGGTGGGATAATCATTATATGCCTCCTAGGCGGTTCTTTTGAAACTTTAGGCTTATAAGGAGCTACGCTTGGCACAGGATCGGCAATTGGGCCTTTGCTGCGAGTAGCAACGTTCACGGTAGAGGGAGAACTTTCTATGGGATCCTCTTTTGCTAATTCAGTCATGGGTATCCAATCCCATAGCACCATAGTAGTGTCCGGGGTTGGTTCCTCTAACTCAGGGCTCGACTCCTCTGGAGAATCATCTTGGTCTGGGATCTGTGAATCTAGCATTTGGTTCATGACTAAGCTCATGGAATTAATCCATTGCGGGAAGCTCTTTTCCGAATGTGGTTCTTAATGAAAAGTGCAGAAATTTTCCATCCCGATTTCGTTCAAGTTTAAGACAGGGGCAGTATTCATTGGTGGATGAGTTTGATCATCGTCTTCCCTTCTTTTATAAAATGGCTTGAAAGGTTTCCTAGATGTGCTAGCAGCCTTGTCTTTCTCGAGATCTACAATTTTATTAGATAATTTCTGCATCATCTTGACTACATTTTCCATGTCCGTAGATGGCTCTTCTTTACCTCTAGTGAGCAGCAAAGGTTTTTTGCTAGCTGCTGGTTTTGGTTCTACATCTAAGGCATGTTTAGCAATGCTATCAGCTTCTTCTTCTACCTTTCTAGCTTCCTCAAAGTTCTCTATCAAGGTAGTTTTCTTGGATCTTTTTATGAACATTGCTATTGGTCCTTCAAGAGTTGTAGTGTAGTATTCAATCAGAGACTCCTCTGCTGGTTTATTAGCTTTGCTGAAATTATTTAACAGCATCGTGAATCTTTGATTGAAATCTTGAACCTTTTCTTTCTTTTCCATTCTCATGGATAAGATTTCTTTCAGAAGTGTGGCCACAGTCTTTTGGTTCCCATATTTCTTTAAGAAACACTTTTCGAATTCATCCCAACTAGAGATTGAGCTGGGTTGTAGGCTAAAGTACCAGGATGATACTTTTGGCTCGAATGTATATGGAAACAGCCTGCAAACTACGTCTTCATGTTGTACGTTCAAAAGGTTCAGAGCTAAATAGAAACTCTTGAGGTGATCTTCCGCCGAAATGGCTTTCCCTGGATTGAACTTAGGCAAGACCTTTTCTAGGTTTTTAGGAAGATTATGGAATGGTCCAGCTAGGTTCAGCGCTCCCCTTGCTCTCCTAGCAGGTGCAGCCATGTTCGGATGTGGAGAACCTAGTGGAGAATTGTATGGTGAATTCTGAGGAGTACTTCTTGGAGTGATAATTTCTTCAAGGTTTTCTTGGTCTGAAATCTTTTCTGAGTTTTCAAGATCTGCCTTGTTAAGAGTGTCTAAAATTTCTTCCAAAGTCAGATTCACAAGTTCTTCAAAACTTTGAACGAGGATCGAATCTCGGGTATATTGTGGCTCCTTTCTAGGGGTAGTTTTCTTAGGGAGAAAATTTACAGCGTTTAAACCACCTAGCTACCTAACGTAGGATCTGGTATGTCTTCTCAAATCCTCTATTTCTACAAAAGGGACAGCGTATAAAGCTTCTTGAGGCTCAGGATCAGAAATGAGGCGTTCTTGATTCGATAATTCAAGATCTCGGTTGTTTGAAATGCTTTCTTTAAGCGGGTTTTCAGTGTCGTCTATGGCAGTGGGAGATTTTCCTCTATCAGCCATGCACTTTAGGCCCTCCTTCTAGCGCCAAAAACTGTTGATGCCTCAGATATCGTAGCATCAATCAGAAAGGGATGCTCCCCGAGAGATGATCCCAATTAGATTATCTCCCGTTTGGTGTAGGAAATCCGTCCGGTTAGCAGTTCCGGCAACCGTGGGTTTGGATTTTAATTCCGATTGTACCGGTTATGGCCCGATCCACCTTTCTTTTGGATTTTATGTTTTTAATGAAATGCAAGTGCCTAAGTTATATCTGATCTAAATGCAAACTAAAGAGATCTAAGTCTAAAACTGAAGTAAATCTACCTATCCTTGCAGGGAACACATTTACATGATGAGCAATGAGCTGTAACAGATAACAGAAAGAAAGAACAGAAAGCCATCGATTCTTATAGGTAAAGCTACAGCAAGATAAAAAAAATCTTTAGAAGATAGCTTCTAATTTGATATATAACACATTTTATTACTCATCAAAGAAGGAAACAAAATTGTCTAATCTAAATGGAAAGAATAAAGAAACAGATCTGAATGTAAACAAACTGAAATAACTCTAAAGATCCCTACAAGGAGCAAATTTAAAGGCATGAACAATGAGCTATATGAGTTATCTTGAAGAAAGAACAGTTAGCCATTTAATCTAAAAGAAAACTCTACAGCAAAGATAAAGATATCAGCAGATAGCTCCTGATTTAATATGAAACACATTCACTGTCCATGAAATGGAGAAATCGTTTACACAGGAACAAGCAAAATCATTCGTTGCAAAGAAATAGTTCAAATAACAAGACGGATCTCAGATTACAGGATGGAAATCACCAGAACAGTATGGTACACATCCATCTTTCCTTCCCATGCAAAACGTCCATCTCCCTGGCTTTTATTAGAAAATTCAATTTTACAGAAACGATACAAGATAGCTCGTAAAGGTTTCAAAATTTCATTCCCTGCCAAAAGTCTTCCTAGCTTCTATTTATAATTACAAATATTCCCTTTGGGCTGCCACCTAGCACCTTCCACTTGTCATCTACAGAAAATTCTCTCCTATAATAGACAAAAAATGTGATTCCCTTTCTTTTACAGAAATTATTTAAAAGAAAATAGGGACAGCTGTCCCATAGTTTCTACGCTTTACACATTTGAGAGTCAAATACAAAAATAACAGAAATAATGCTTTGAAATCAGCGATTTCACTCCTGTGCGTGAGCTTCTGCTGGCAGAGGATCGCCCAAGTCAATTGATGCTACTGATGCTGCCTGGGAAGAGACACTCGAACCAATTGTTGCTGCTGCTTCTACTTGGGAAGAAGGGATTGAGCTCACTGTTGTTGCTGGAGTGGCTGCTGGGAGACAAGATTCTGGATCTGCTATTGCTCCTGCTACTGCTGCAGCTTTCTTCCCTTCCTTCGCTATGTAGCTATACCACATACCTGTGTCCCTTACGACTATGTTCGCTGAAGCAAGGAACAACATTTTCTGAGAAGTCACATTCTTCCCGAGCTCTGCTCCAATGCTTTGAACTTCTGCTACTGTAGCTTGATGCACTTCCTTCAGCAGATGGTTGTGGAGTGATGACAATCCAATATAATGTTGGAGGTCATCAATAGCCAGGACATCAATCCTCTTCACATACTCCATTTGAACGCCTAGTTCTTCCTTTAGTTGAGACAAACGTTGCTCCTTTTCCGGAAAGTCCTCCAGGGTCTGAGGGAAACTCAATTTGCATTTGTCATGCACCCCTTTGAGCCTTTGGTACAGACTGTTAATTTTATCTGTTGTTCTTTGCACACTGGCTGTCAGCTTACTGGCACAGTTCCTGCCAAACTCCAACAGGGTTGTGTCCTCATTAAAACTGTCCACAGATTTAAATGGGAGATGCGCAGGGAAACCCCCTTTTCCTTCTCTCCATGCCATCTGACTCATGATATTTTCCTTGACCCGGGTATTCTTAGCTTTGAGCCTATGGGCCTCCGCATTAATTTCTTTTAACCTGACTACCATGGCCTTGAGCTTGCAAACCTCATTAGTGATTAACTCTTGAGTGTCATGCATTTGCTTCAGGATGCTGCAGGATAGCTCATGGAAGGGAGACATGTCCATCATTCTGCTCTCAGCTTGCTCTAACCGCTCAGCTAGTGCCCGCTTGTCTGCTTCTAGCTGGGATGCTTTATCTTCCGCTTCATTCTTCTCAGCTTCCACAATCATCATCTGGAGTGTTAGTTGATCCTTTTCCTCCTCCAGCTGGCTATATTTTCCTGATAGCTCCTTATGCTCGGCGTACAGACAATTATACTTGTTCACCACAAGATCCCTGTGGGCTTGCTCATTAGCCACAGTCTGTTGTAGCGTACGAGCTCTCTTCTTTGTCAATACATTTTCTCTAACTATAACCCCTACATTATCCAGTGATGCTTTTGCTGTTTCTACAGCTGCGGATGCAATAGCAAAGGGATCCTAATCCGTATTCTTCATTATAGTGACCTCTCAGTGGGTAATGATGTCCTCGTGGAAGGGACTTTTGATCCTTTCTTCCGATTTGAGGACCATTGCTTTCCTTTTCTTGTCATAGACAAACTCATTCCACCTAGACACTGTATGTTTTCCCGATGGAGTGTACGGGATAATTGGGCGGTCCATAATGTCTATTTCTTCTTCAGCAGGTGGGGTCCAGACTTCCTGAGCTGGATCTGCTCCCACATTTTGGGTACCAGAGCCACCTATTTGAGATGCGTCTATTTCCATGTCTTGGACACCGGACCCACTTGCTTGGGCATCTTCCCCTGCTTTCAGCTCTTCCTCCGCTTTCCTTTCTGCCTCAGCATCCTGTCCTCCTTCCCCTCCTTCAACTTGTGGTTGACCTTCATCTCCTTTCCGTAGCCTTTCATCCTCAGCCTCTTTCTGCTGCTGGGCTTCCTCAGCCTCTTTCTATAGCCTTTCATTTTTGGCTTCTTGTTGCATTCTTGCCACTTCAGCTTCCTACTACAACCTAGCTTCCTCAGCCTCCTGGAGTAACCTTGCTTCTTCTCTTAATCTGAGCTCTTCCTGAGCTTGGGCATCATCAGCTTCTTTCTCCTTCTGCTGGCTGGTCTTCTAGATCTTGGTGGAGCTAGAACTTACTCCACTGCCTTGGCGAAAGGTTCACAGCTCAGCCATGTTCCTAATGCCTCTGAATACCTCTTCCTCGGCATCGGGATAATGCGAGTATTCAAAATGAGCGTAGATGTCCCTACAATGCTCGGTCACTTTTCCCTTCCTGTCGTTCCTGTGGAAGATCACCTCACCGATGTGGAAGGATTTCAGCTCCTGCACAAACTCTTCGGCTGAGGCAACCCCTGAGAACTTGTAAGCACCTATGCAGAAAGGTAAAGGGGGAAAGGAAGCCTTATGCTGCTTGTGGAGCATTCCCCCAATTCCATGCAGGAAGATTTCTCTTACTGCTTCCTTAAGGACTACATAATCTGTGGCATACTGCGACAAAATGTATGGGGGCTTAGTCCCTCCAAACATTCTGAGGTAGGTGCCTTGCTCTGAAAAGTAAAAATCCCCGTAATTCTCAAGGACTTCCATAGCATTCTCTGACAGGCAGTTGGGCTCCTCCTTGAATAACTTCTCATATAGGGGCATGATGAACCCCTCACAGATGAGTTTGTACCTAGGTTTGTAATTCTGGGCCCACATCATCTTGAAAGCGGTGTAAACCGGGGTGGTGGCCTTATCCCACGTGCAGCCCAATTTGGGGAAGTCCACCTTGGCCAAAATACAATCGATCAAATATGAGGACATGAAAAATTCTTCCTTTTTCAAGGCTAGTCCTTCTCTAGCAGCAACTATCATTGAGGTCAAACTATCTGACAGGAGAGTGGCCCAGTCAAACACAGTTCCTTGAAATGCCACGAAGTGAATAATAGGGACCCACTGAATCTTATACACGGTGCCATCGGGCATGCCGAAGATTCTGCACAGCATCAGGGCGATCAATCTGAAAGGACATCTCAGATTCTATACGTCATATTCGTTGTTTCCTTTCTTTCTCAAATGCTTGCCTGCTACTAGTAGCTTTTTGGCCATCTCAACGTTATTCATTTTTCCCAACCATTCATCAGTCAAAGCTTGTTGGGAGCAAGGAAACTTATAGGCTGCGGCAATGTATGCTGGGTGGAATGAGGCAATAGCTACTTTTCCGCTGTCATTTATCACTCTTCCTTCCGCATCAGCATGTTGGATTATCCATCCGATTACTTCAGCACAGGGGAATAGCTCAGGGCGGGTAGCAGCTCTGGTTATGCCTGAGGCTTTGATATTTAGATAAATTGGCCCCTCTTCTAACAACATGTCCGGGACATCCTGGTCTCGGATCATCCTGTAAATGTCACCCCATCTGATTTCTGGAGGGACACCAGTGGTGCACCTAGTATCCTGGAGTGAGGTCTCAGTTTTAAGTGGCGCAGGCTTCTTTTCTGTCATTTTAGCCTTCTTCTTACCAGATTTCGGAATTTTGACTTATCCCTGATAGCACCCATATACAAGTCATCATGAAATTGAGCAACATACTGTAAGATTTTAACAGAGAGCATCATTGTTTTAATATGTGAATGAGATAAAAGCAATGTGAAGCTGTATGTTTAGGAGGCAAAATACACCATTTCAACATGAAATACAAATTAAAACATTTGAATCTTTTAAAGGGATGAGTTTGGAATGCTCCCGAGAGGATAGGTATGTCGCGGAAACAATCCGCTCTCGGGCTGGCCCTAGGAGAAATGGTGATCTTCGTCATTGTGTTTTTTTTTTTTAATGGCTAATGGCGGGGAGGTTCGGGGTGACATAACTCTAATACGAGACCAGGTAGGTTCCTCCTCGTTAAGACACAGGCGAGGGCTTTCATCCCAATGGCTATTGTTATTCATAACATTTGACGAGGCGTCCTATGGCTGGTTTGATCAGGGGCGATGACGCCTGTCTCAAGTTTTAAATTGGGTAGTGGCTATGCCGGCACTGAGGCTTATGAAAGAGCCTGGGTGACTACGGTTTTAGCTTTCGGCTGGGGACATGAAAAGTTCACGGGGCCTCGGTGACTTCGAACGTGAAGAATAGCGACATATGTGACTAAGGTAGGATCTTAGAACAATCCACCCGTTGGAGTTGACGTTCAAAACATTTTGATATTTCTATGTTTTGTATGACAGAAACAACAAAAAAATGAAATTTCGACGGTAACTTGACGGGCGAAGTACCCGTGACGAGCATTTTTCTCGTCAAAATATAACCTAGGCCAATCGTCTTCAAACAAGGACAATCCAATAGTAATCTAACGTGTAGGAGAGGCAAATTTAATGGTTAAAATTCCTACCTAGCACCGTGAAGACAGCTGAATGAGGTGGCCGTGAACGTGGACAAGTAGGCTGAGCTGGAGCGGTTGCGCAGCGTCCAACAAATCTTCCAATCGAGAAATAACAACGTGTTTGGCTCGAGCCCCCCACCGTCTATTTAAATAGAACAGTCACATGTGGCATTCAATTTGGTAGGTGGTGCAATTAAACGCGGTTTAAATATCGGTACGTCGGCGTCAAATCAGATTTTCTTGATTCTCGCGCGACCGCCTCCTGCGGGACAAAATTGCGAACCGCATCCGTCGTTGCGGAAGGATATGGCGAACGCTCTCGCCTTTTCGGGGAACAGAGGCGAATGGCCCCTGCAAAAGGCCTCCATGACGCGGAAGAGAAAACGTTCCGCAAAGCTCAACTCGTTCGGAAGTACAACGCGGAAGCTTCCGCTGAACTTCTCCGACGTTTCGGGAGGGATTGGTGAAGCTCCCCGCAAAAGGACGTGAATGTTTAATTCTTTCGGCGGCCCCTTTCGGGATGCTAGCGCGAAGGCCTCTGAAATTGTGGAGAGCTTTCGCCAATGGCTTCCGCCCTTTCGGAACGAGCTGGCGAATGGCGACGCCTTTTCGGAATGGTAAGTTGAAGGTTTCCGCAACATTCTCTCGGTGAGTTTTCACAACTTTCAGCAAAGTTTCTAAGTCCTTTTCGCGGGATTTCAGAAAGCTTTTGTGAAGGTTTCCACAACTGCGGGAGAAAAAATCAAAGGTTTCCGCAAATTTTCAAAGAAAGTTCCTAAGTTCTCTTCCGAGTTTCGGGAGGATTTTACGAAAAGCGCCTGTCGTTTCGGGAGAGATAAATCAAACACTTCCGTGATATTTCCATAACAATTTCTTAAGACCTTTCGAGCGGTTTGTGCAATTGGGCTTCCGCAACTGCGGGAAGATAGCCCGAAAGGCTCCGAAGTGTCGGGAGACTTTCCCAAAAAAATTTCGCAACGACGAGAGGGAAATCTAAGCTTCTCTGGAGTGTTTATGCGAACAGTTCCCGCCGTTTAGGGAGAAAACGCTGAATGGTTCCGCAGAGCTTCCTTCTTACGCTCCGTGACTTTTCAAAAAGTTTCGAAGTCCTTCTTTTTGAAAGGTTTAAACACAGGCTTGCGCCCCTCTGCTGAAAACTCAAAAGAAACACAACTGCGGGAAGATAGTTTGAAAGGCTCCGCAATTCCTTGGGAAAATTTTTCTAAGTTCCGTTTCGGAAGGCTTAAACAAAAGCTTCCACCTTTCGGGAGGAAAACCTAAAACCCTTCGCGTTTGCAGAAGGCTTGAATGAAGAACTCCGCTGTTTCGGGAAGGATTGCCTAATGGCTTCCGCAACTTTCCAACGAAATTTTCTAAGTCTTCTTTCGGGAGTTTAAACAAAGGCTTCCGCCACTGCGGGGCTTTATCAAATTGTTCTGCTACTTTTCAGGAAGACTTCATAGAAAAGATTTATGTTGAGAAACAAGATTTTCTGTTGAAAAACAAAGATAACAGCTGGGATGGCTTCTTAAGGCAAACTGTAAAAAATGAAAGGAGGGGCCCCAATATGTACAAAAAAATGGGGGGGATGTTGCTGCAACAACACAAGTGTAGGTAATCTTCCCACTTGGATGGTTTATCCATCACATACATTCTCAGCATGTCTTCAAGAACTTGATTCACCCTCTTAGTTTGGACATCTGTTTGAGGATGATATGCTGTACTGAAATTCAATTTAGTTTCCAATTCCTGGAATAATCCTTTCCAGAAATTGGAAGTGAACTTTGTATCATGATCATAAATTATTGCCTTAGGAAATCCATGCAATCTAAATATCTCTCTCATGAAGATATTTGCAATGTCATTAGCCTTGTGAGTGGACTTGACTGGAATAAAGTGAGCTACCTTTGATAGCTTATCCACTACAACCATGATTGAATCATGCTTCTTCACTGTCATGGGCAGACCTGTCATAAAATCCATAGAGACCACTTCCCACTCCCATTCTGGAATGGGTAAGGGTTGCAAATATCATGTTGGATGTTGGTGCTCTGCCTTGACTTGTTGGCACTTATGACACCTAGCAATGTACTCAACTATGTCTTTCTTCATACCATGCCAAAAGTATTGCTTTCTTGCTGTTGTTATAGTCTTCTGATATCCTGTGTTTCCAGAGTATGGCATTTAATGTATTTCATCCATCACTAGCTTCTTCAAATATGCACTATTTGGAATGTACAGTCTATCTTTATAGATGAGGATATCATCTTCACCAAGATGATATCCTACATGCTTTTCATCCATATTACCCTGCTGCAACTTCTCTTTGATTTGGAGGCAAGTTTCATCACTGTTTTGGGCTTCAAGAACTCTTGTCTTCAAATCTGATTTTGCACATACTTAATGCTGCAACATGAAATTTTCTGCTAAGGGCATCTGCAACCTTATTCTCCTTTCCTTTTACATGCTTAATTTCAAAATCAAATTCACAAAGAAACTCCATCCATCTAACTTGCCTAGCATTCAAGTTTGGCTGATCAAACAAATACTTCAAGCTCATGTGGTCTGTTCTAAGATCGAATCTTCTTCCCATCAAATAATGTATCCACATCTTGAGAGTATGCACTATGGCTGCTAATTCTAAATCATGTCTGGCATAATTCTTTTCATGCTCTTTTAATTTCCTTGACTCATAGCAAATCACAAATCCTTCTTGCATGAGCACTCCACATAGCCCTTCAATGCAAGCATCTGTGCACACTACAAAATCCTTCTTTGGATCTGCTATCTTCAAAACAGGAGCACTGGTAAGTAACTCCTTTAACTATTGAAAACTTTTCTCACATTTTTTAGACCATACAAACTTGATATTCTTCCTCTGCAATGAAGTGATTGGATGAGCTATCTTGGAGAAGCCTTCAATAAACCTTCTGTAGTAACCAGCAAGACCCATGAAAGATATGATATCTGAAACATTCTTTGGAGTAGAGCAATCCATGATGGTATTAATATTCTCCAGATCAACTGCAATTCCTTCTTCAGAAATGATATGACCCAAATATGCACCTTTTTTTGGTAAAATTCACACTTGCTTAACTTGGAATACAACTGATGTTCTCTAAGGACTTGCAACACCATCCTTAGATGCTCCTCGTGTTCTTATTCATTCCTTGAATAGACAAGAATGTCATTCAAGAACACAATCACAAACTTATCCAAATATTTGCTGAAAACATTATTCATGAGACACATGAATGTAGCAGGTGCATTGGTAAGACCAAATGGCACCACAGTGAACTGATAATGACCATATCTAGTTCTGAAAGATGTCTTGTGAATGCCTTCTTCTTTTATCCTCACTTGATGGTAGCCAAACCTCAAGTCAATCTTGGAAAACACTTTAGCTTCTTTCATTTGATCAAATAAGTCATCAATTCTTGGCAATGGATACTTATTCTTGACTGTCACTTTATTTAGCTGCCTGTAATCAATACACAACCTTAAAGTCCCATCCTTCTTTTTAACAAATAACACCAGTGCTCCCCAAGGAGACACATTACGCATGATATATCTCTTGTCCATTAATTCTTGTAGCTACATCTTCAACTCTACTAATTCCTGTGTGCTCATTCTACAAGGAGCTTTGGAATTTGGTGTTACCCTTGGGACAAGATCGATGGAAAATCAATATCTCTCTTTGGTGGTAGTCCCGGAAACTCATCCGGAAATACATCTTGGAATTCTTGCAACAATGGAAAGTCTTCTATCATTGGACCTTTCTCCTCTGACGAATCTGATATATGGACTGCATATAATTGACAACCTTTCTTATAGAACTTTTTCAACTGTAAGGCTAAAATTTGTCTTACTAAAACTTGCTTGGGAATTCCTCTTATCAATCTTGGTCTTCCCTCTTCATCAATGCATTCAAGTGCTTTCTCATAACAGTCCAACTTGGCTCTATGATTTTCCAACCAATCCATGCCAATTAGGGCATCATAAGATCCTAATGGTAGTATATTTAAATCTGCATGTGTGTGGAGTCCATTCAATTCTACGGGGCACTCCACCACTACTTCACTAACTTTTCTCTTGGTCCTTGTGGCTAATTGAACTAACCAAAACTTATTGTGCTTCAGCTTTCTAAGAAAACAACCTTCAACCACTTTTAGAGAAACATAACTATGAGTAGATCCTGGATCAATCAAAACAGAAATAGATTGCTTAGCAATATTACCTTCAACTTCCACCAATGATGATTGATGATCTGCCTGATGATTATCCAACGCTACATAAATTTGAGGCATTGCCCTTGCCATGTCCTCCACTGTTGCTGCTCCCTTTAAGTTGTGCAACCTTCGGGTATTATCCTTCCAATGTGGACGTCCTTTAGCATGTGGTTTTCTCCACATCCCCAACACTGGAGTGGACCTTTTGATGTCTTGTCTTCTGCTACTGCTGGCTTGAATCCACTCCTTGCTTGTTGCCCCTGTGGAAAGGTTCTGGGCTGACTTTTGAATGGTGGTTTGAAGCCACTTTTCTTTTGATCAAACCTCCCTCTTGGCTTCCCTTTCCATGTTGGGTTAACTTCTGATTTACCTTTATTCTGCTCATAGCAATGCATTGCCATTCTAATGGCTTCATCAAGACTTGGTGGATTAACAAACTCAATTCTATCTCTGAAACTTTGAGGTAGACTCCCAAGGAAGCATTGGATTTTTATTCTCTCATCCTTAATATAGTCAACATACCTCAACAATTCCAAAAACTTATGGACATGCTCTTCCATAGATTTTTGTCCCAACCTGAGTTCATTGAACTCTTTTCTCTTACTGTCATAATACCTAGCAGAAAGGTATTTTTCCTTGAAGTACTTCTTAAATATTTCCCAAATGATCTTCGTTTCACTGATTCTTTTCACTAGCAAGAGGTTGTCCCACCAAATTGAAGCTCTACCATTTAGATTGTAAATGGCAATTCTGGCTTTTTCATTCCCTGAGTAGTCCTGAATTTTGAAATATTTCTTCATTCCAAGAAGCCATGCCTTTGCCTCTTGGCCAGTCTTACCTTCTCCATCAAATGTGGGAGGCCTTGCCTTCCTGAATTATCCCTGTGGGATGCTTTTGAAATTATTTCTTCTATCAAATCTCCTGGGCATATGCCCTGGACTTATTTGAGAACCTCGAGAGTCACATGATTTGCTAGAAGAAGATCACACGATTTGCTAGAATAAGATCTAGAGGAAGGTGTTCTATGCTTCTTGCTCACAAAAATATTCCTTCTTCACCTACATTGCCTGGGATGGAACCAAGGTTTATCCTCTGCTGCATATTAGTGAGGCTTTGCAAAATAGAAGCATTGAGTTGGTTTTGTTCTTCGTGAGCCTTCATCAATCTTTCATTGAAGCTCACCATGGTTTCAACCAAATTTTGAGGAGTTATTTTCTCCCTCCTCCCATTGAATTCAGTCTCAGCATTCCCTTCTTGCACATTTTATTCTAGTACATCTTCTTCATGCTTATAAGGGTCCTGAGCATCATTTATGGTCAGCATTTTCTTTGGAGACTCTCTTCCCTGTAGGTTACTTCTGCTACACTGTCAAATCTTATGAGCTGCAAGCACTGTGCATTATGAAAATATTTGTTAGACATATTATGAATGCATATAGAGATATAAAACATCAATATTTAACATAATCAAACCCATGGAACTATTTACAGAGTTAATATGTCTTCATTTCTTTTTCCCATTCATGCAATTCTGGAAATTGCCCATATTGTCAACAATTTGACAAAAATTGTCACTAGCACTTTTCTGCTCTAAATATCTATCTTGTATGATAGCCCCATTCAAATTCTGGTCATGCACCATTGTTCCCTGCTAGATAAGCTTTCCAATTCCTATCCACGTGCTCCATTCTGACATCGGGTGTGGAAATTGCATTCCTTAAAAAATGACAACTTTTACCAAAATTCTATACTTTTACACACAGTGGTATTCTGGTCTGGAATGCCAACTTCAACCACCCGTGGAATAAAATCTATGAATAATCATGAAAACTTTTCTGCCGGGTGAAGTTAGTCCATATAGCAAGGAACACTTAGAAATTCGTGGATCTCTGTTCCGATGCTCCATTCATCTTCTATAAAGTTCTGGGTTTGACTACTTTCCACTTTTAACATTTTCCAAAATTTCAAATTTTGGGCCAAAAATGGCTATTTCCCAAACGGTGCATTTCTGGGAAATCTTTGTCTAACGTGAATTGTATGTTTTCATGAGAATAAGAAATGTTGAGTTTATTAAATTTCTTGAATCCTAATTACAGTCACTTTCATCCACTGTAAGCTTTTCAAAATTCCAAAAACGTGGCCCGGAATAGTGCTTTTTGGCCTTCTTGCACACCCCAACTCCACATCCTTTGGATTTTGGCTCCAAAATTCCAAACTTAACACTGTACCTGCTCCATGACTTCTCCATATCAACTTCAGCTCAATCCGACCTTCTGTCAAGCGTCGGGACACTGATTTATAAAAGCCATTAATTCCAATTTTATGCCAAATTGGAGCATAATGAGTTCGGTATCCTCACTGGACCTTCCATGGCCTTCGTTAATGGCCCCAGAATGCCATTGACCTCATCCAATTCTGATCATGCATGGTCCTGTAATCCAAAAATCAATTTTTGGTTTTTTTTAGCCCGAAAGCCAATAGTCGAAAGCCGAAATTGCGGAAATCCAAAACGCAACTTTCAAAATTTTGCATTCCCGCAACCTGAAACCTGAAATCCGAAATTGCGGGTTTGGAATTTCGGAAATACAAAACGCGATTTTTGAAAAGTTTGTGTTTCCGTAACCCGAAACCCAAAATTGCGGCTTTGAAATTTCGGAAATGCAAAACGCGATTTTCGAAAAGTTTGCGTTTCCGCAACCTGAAACCCGAAATTGCGGGTTCGGAATTTCGGAAATACAAAATGCAATTTTCGAAAATTTTGTGTTCCCGCAACCCGAAATCCGAAATTACAGGTTCGGAATTGCGGAAATCCAAAACGCAATTTTGGGAAATCCTCGTTCCCGCAATCCCGAAATCCGCAACCATGGAACACCCCCGGACTTGCAACTTGCGGGGTTCATATCTCCTTCATCCCTTTGCCAAATGAGGTGAGTCCGGTATTGTTGAAAATATCTTGCAGAAATCTATGCACTTGTGTGGTCCTCTTCCCCCTCTCAGAACTCTGATCTTGCCATTTTTCCATTCCAAAATGACGCCCCAACTTCACCAATACTGTGTTAAAACATTATGTTACTTGTCTGCAAAATTAGAGTTTGGCCCAAGCAGCCCCAGTGCTACAACATAGGCTCTAATACCACTCTGTCACATCCCCTTCCATCATCCCAAACCACAGAGGGAACATGACTGACATTCCAGGGCTTAATTGGTAAAGTCATCCCCATACATTACTAAGAAATTCATAATAAACAAAAACTTGTGTATACAAATTCATACTCAATATAAACACAGTGGAATTAATCATATTTGCGGACACACAAACAATAATGGATTAGCATATCTATCACAAGTAGATGATGATTCGACATGCAAAGAATCAATCCCATTCTCATGTTATGCACAGACTTTATATCAATTCCATTAACATGAATAATTATCATTCCGAATTAACACATTGCAAAACACAGAATGCATATAATTTAAACATAGAGAACACTTATCTTGGAGATGAAGCTGTCCAAACAACTGGCTATGTAAGAGCAATGTTCCACCCAACCATAGATCTCTATCCAACCTATATTCTTTCAGTTGAGAGATCACCCCCAAGCTGGGTTGTGTATCCACTAAGGAGGAATTAAATGGGCTCACTCACGACCATGGTTTCACTCAACAAATAGGTTAATCCAACACACAGTTGGGTTCATCAAGCATACAAAAGGAAAAGGAGGGAAATGCTAATCCAGTGAGCTCAACCACAGAGCTACAGGCATCTCACATGAATTCAATAGTATGGCACCCACAATACCTACCTCACCCAACACAAGGAAGGTCCCCTTCTGTGCTACAGAGTCCCTTAGGCATCCCTTTACTCCGGTGCTATTCAGGGTGGGCATAGAAAGGTCCAACTGCTAATTCCTTGATATTTCAGCCTTTACTGGGTTTATCAAGCAAACCCAACCTCTGTTCAGTCACTCCCACTTGGATTTCTCAAACTTCTGTTATCAAATAACTCAATCCCGTCACTGGATTTCTGGGCTATAAAAACTGGGTTTTTCTATGGATTTCGGGGTATCTAATATTCTCAAATTCGCCCCAAGGTTCATATCTATGGATCCCCCATTGGATTTTACTGTCAATACCAAATTCTGGGTGTTTTTGGCACCCAAAAACGTGGATTCTTGCAAAGTTGCGATTTCTGGTTTTTTTTCACTACTGGGCATTCGTCCTGGATGAAAAACTGAAGCTGGATGGTCAACCATGGAATGGGAATGAGGAATAACCCCCCCCATGAGGTAGAGTGACTTGTGGTACAAGAAAACAGAGCCCTAACTCTTCCATATGAATTTATGGGTTGCCCATGCTCCATAGAAGCCATGGACTGAATTCTTCAACAACTTCCTTACAACAAAATTAAATGTCAGCAAGGAAAGTCAAATGGGTTTACAAGATGATATTTGGCAGCATAGGGTCCATCCCCACAACCCCCTCACCACTCCCTAGTGGATACACATGGCCCGTTATCATTCGTTGCTTCCACAGCCAGTTTTGATATTTTATTGCAATATCAAATATATACATCAATTACAATATTCCATGGCTTAATAGCACGTGGGTATCAAAATATCAAATACTTAATCATTTAAATAAAATTCGAGCATACACTAGCGGGGCCTTGGCCTTGAGCTCCACGCTAGAGAAACATACATCGCTTGTATACAATATTTACATTAAAAGCCAATATTTCATAAGGGTCAAATTTGGGGTATTACAAGGTGACTCGTTCGCCATCCTCGTCAACGCCTCCACCTGCAAACAACAACCAAAGAAAAATCTTAAGAAAAACTGTAAATAAATATTTCAAATGGCATGTGTTTAAATTGGGTTAAATTACCTTCTCTGTGGGAAGTTAGGGCTAAGGGTTGGATCCTCCTGGGAACCCTTATCACTCCTTTCCTGTAAAAAGAATGGCAAGCATTAATACCTGCAATAGGAAATAAAACCAACAACACTTTTATAACTTTAAAATGTCTGAGCATAAAACTGTTTCTGACCTTTTTATTTGGCAATTTCGAGACTAGAGATTGGCCAAGATCAGTTGTAGACACCAACAAACTCCGGAAGGCGGCGATAATATCTGCGAGGAACTCTTCTTCACCTTGGAAAGCCATCAGGAGGAATTCCATTAGCAACTAAACATGTTCTTCACCCAAGTTTTTCACAGAATCGCCATTTACAGAATAGAGCTTCGACTCTCACAAACCAAATGCAATGATGAGGATTCATACACATAAATGTATATACTAAACACTACTCCAAAAACCATTGCAATCCAAAGTTGTTGATGAATGGATAAGATCGCTTTCTAGTGTGAGCATTAAAAACCTGGTTGTGCTGTCAACCCGCAGCCAAGGTGGCTCATTAAAGATTTCCATCAACCATAGTACAAACAACTAGTAAACACGGTGGTAGGTATTGCAAACTTTATTTTTATAAACCAAAGTTTGACTATGGTGAATCCCATAACCCTTAATTATTTCAATGATTACATAAAACGTAAACCTTGCATTGTTAACCTTATACCTTAGACAAGGAATATTAACGCTGGTCGTTAGACCTTAATACTTTTTCTTTTGGGATCTAGACTATAGCCATAGTCTCCCCTCTTTTGTCATGTATAAATAAAGTATTAAAGTATATGGTTAGGGCAAGGATCGAAGGTCCAAGATTAACCTTAGGGCTAAGCATGGCCCTTTACATTTAAACAACAAGAACATGAATATTAAAACATCACCTTCAATTACATTGGCGATACGCCACCTTTGTGGTAAAGCTTCCACCTCTTTTGCAACCTGTCCATAAGTAGTATATATTACATTAACGACCTTTAGTCTTACTCGTTTAGAACATAGAGATGTTATAAATAATATCAATATAATAAGGTTGTTTTTATGAAGTTATATGCAATTAATTTTATTTTTTATTTATGAATTTTGAGGCACATGAATTCATGGTATCAGAGCATGGTTACAACACTTGGCCTGAACCGACCCAACATTGCAGTTGCTTAAAACAAGAAACTAATCTAATTTTTATTTTTGGGTTTAATTCTATTACTAAACAGGAAGAGGAAGAGAACTTTATTTTTGCAGGAAATTATGGCAAAGTTCAGAATGCCAGAAGGAGAAGAATCACCCCCTAGAATATCGTTGAACAATGAAAGAGATGAAATATGGATAAACTTAAATGAGAGTATAACCGAAAATCCATCAGAATTACAACAGATTGTCAAAGAATTACGATCAAAATTAAAAAGAGTTAGGTATGAAAATGAACGAATTATGAAAGCACAAGAAGAACTAAATAACATTATGTTGGCTAAAATACATAGTAATGAAAAAGATAAAAACAAAGAATCTAAAGATGATGAGCCAAAAGCTACACCTTACAAGCGTAAGGGAAGAAAGCTGGAATTTTCCAGTCATGGGGCTGAAACTTCCAGCAAAGAATCACTAGAACAAGAACATCAAGATTCTAGTGAAAGTAGTGACAATCATAAAGATTAAAAGAAGTACAGACCCTATGAAGAAATTTCAGGAGAATTTACGAAAATTAAACCTCCTATGTTTAACGGTGAAGTTGAGAAAGGAGAAGAGGCAAAAGCTTAGTTGTCTGGAATGAAGAAATACTTCCAAATTTATAATTATTCTGATGAACTGAAGGAAAAAATGGCCATTTATAACTTAAGTGGAAAAGCAGATATTTTTTGGCAAGATATAAAAAAATTAAAAGGTATAAAACAACGACAAGTAACCTAGAAAACCTTTAAGAAACTGTTTAAACAAAAGTATCTTTCAGAACAGTACTAAGAAGAAAAATCAAAAGAATTCTATGAGTTAAGGTTAGGTGCTTTGACTATGAAAGAACTCTGCAGTAAATTCCTAAGTCTGCTTCGTTATGTCCCTCACATAATAGATGAAAAACAAAAAATACAACGCTTTCTCAGTTGCTTGCCTACTTCGTTTAAAGAGCGAATTGAATATGACAATCCAAAGACACTGGAAGAAGCAATGAGGAAAGCGAATTACTGTTACGAATAAAATACAAATAAAAGAGAAAATGTACCTAATTGGAACACTAAAAGACATGATAAGTTTGAACCAAGAAAAAAGAATAATAATAATAGGTTTCATAGGAATTCTGGAAATAACTACAGAGGGTATCAGGGTAATAATTATAAAAGTTTTAAAACACAACACCCTGTTTTAAAGAATGTCCTGTAAGAAATAAAACTTTTAATAAAGTCCACTCCATTCAGGAAGCTGTTACAATTGGAGATATGGTGAGAATCATGCCCAAAACCAGTGCTGCATTGGAGAATCGACAGGTAGAACATCAAGCTTCAATGGTCGAGATCAAAGGTATGATAAAAAGTCAACATATTTCCATACCAATTGATCCAGGTACAAGTTTAAGTTATGTATCACGTAGGATTGTTGAATTATGTAAATTAGTACAAGAAAAAATTGAAAAATCTTCACTAGCACAGTTAGCCACACGTACTAAACGTAAGGTCACTAGTTATGTGAAAAATTGTGAAGTATTGATGAATGAATTTAATACGCATGCTGAATTGAATATTTTACCGTTAGGTTCCTATGATATGATGGTAGGAATGGATTGGTTAGAAGAACATAGAGTCGTGTTGAATTGTTATGACAAAACTTTTGCATGCATAGATAACACTGGAAACACAATTAAAGTAACATGAATTGCCAGAAAACAACTATCAGGGAGATCTCGTCCTTACAAATGAAGAAATCTGTACGTAAAGGATGTAAAGTGTTTGTTGTTTATGTAATAGATGATAAAGATCAAGATAACAAACTTAAGTTGGAATATATACCTATCTTAAAATATTTTAAAGACATCTTTCCACAAGAATTCTCTGGACTACCTCTGAAAAGAGACATAGAATTTACAATCGATCTGATACCGAGAGCGGTATCCGCATCAAAAGCTCTGTATCATACAAATATAATAGAACTTACAGAACTTAAATCACAGTTACAAGAATTAATTGACAAGAAGTACATTCGACCTAGTGTTTCTCCTTGGGGAGCACCAGTCTTATTCGTAAAGAAGAAAGACAGAACCTTAAGATTATGCATAGACTATCAACAATTAAATAAAATGACTATTAAAAATAGATATCCTTTACCCCGGATAGACGATCTATCTGATCAGTTCCAAGAGGAAAAAATCTTTTCTAAAATAGATTTAAGATCCAGCTACCATCATGTACGAATCAAAGATGAAAACATCTTTAAAACTGCTTTTAGAACTTGTTATGGACATTACAAGTTTTTTGTAATGCCATTTGGATTAACAAACGCACCTGCATCTTTTATGTGTTTAATGAATAGTATTTTTACCAACTACTTAGATAAATTCGTAGTCGTATTCATCGAAGACATACTGATTTATTCAAAGAATGAACAAGAACATGAAGAACACTTAAAAATAGTTCTGCAAATTTTAAGAGAACAACAACTGTTTGCTAAGCTTAGCAAGTGCGATTTCTATAAAGACAAAATTCAATATATAGGACACGCAGTGTCTAAGGATGGAATATCTGTTGGCCCTGACAAGATTAAGGATATCACTGAATGGCCAGTTCCTAAAAATGTAATTGAAATAAGATCATTTATGAGGATTACGGGTTATTATCGAAAGTTTATTGAAGGTTTTTCTAAGGTAGCCTACCCCATAACCTCACTACAAAAAAAAAGGTAAATTTTTTTATTGGAACGAAAAATGTATGATAAGTTTTAATAAATTAAAACATCTTTTAACCACCGCCCCTATATTAAAAATTGATGATTCTTTTTAAGGATTTCGTCGTATGCACCGACACATGTAATGAAGGATTAGGCGGGGTACTAATTCAAAAAAATCATGTCGTGGCTTACGAATCCCGAAAATTAAAAGAACATGAAAAAAATTAAGCTACGCACGATCTAGAACTTGCTACAAGTATACATGCGTTAAAGATGTGGCAACACTACCTCATCGGAAGAAATGTTTTTCTAATGTCAGATAACATAAGTCTAAAATACTTGTTTGACCAACAAAATTTAAACGCTAGACAAGCACGGTGGCTGTCATTTTTAAGCGAATATGACTTCAAAATAAAACATATAAAAGGTAAAGAAAACAAAGTTGCAGATGCTTTAAGTCGTCATGCAAATTTACTATTTGCGAGCAGCAGTTACGAATCTGATTTAGAAAATCAGATTTTAAATACACGGGATTCTGATAAAGAATACCAAATTTTAAAGAAAAAGACTATTGAAAATGAAAAGAACCTGATAAAAACAGAATTTTGTTTAAATATAAGTGGATTACTGCTACATAAAAACATATTATACATACACAATACAACAGAAATTAAATTAAGATTCATGAATGAGTTACACAAACGACCGTATTCAGGACATCCTGGATACCATAAGATGATCACCATGATCAGAAAAGACTTCTTTTGGCCTAACATGAAGAAAGAGGTAGCAGAATACTTGGTTCGCTGCATTGAATTCCAGCAAGTCAAGGAAAAACACCAACATCCAGCTAGGCTATTGCAATCACTACCCATTCCAGAATGGAAGTGAGAAATCATCAACATGAATTTTATAACTGGCCTACCTAAAAATTTTAGGCAGCACAACTCAATCATGGTCATAGTCGATAAATTGAGAAAAGCAACTCACTTTATTCCAGTAAAATCTACTTATAAGGTTGTTAACACTGCATATATATTTATGAAAGAGATTTTCAGGTTACATGGTGTACCAAAGGTAATAATCTCAGACAGAGATACAAAATTTATAGGAAATTTCTGGAAATATTTGTTTAAAGGATTAGGCACTCAATTGAAATTCAGTACTGCATATCATACACAAACAGATGAGAAGACTGAAAGGGTAAACCAAGTCTTAGAGGTCATGATAAGAATGTATGTAATGGACAAAACAGGTAAGTGGGAAGACTACCTACTCTTAGTATAATTTACTTACAATAATCATTTTCAAGTATCAGCTAATATGAGTCCTTTTGAAATTTTGTATGGACGTAAATGTAATACTCCCATTTCATGGAGCAGTCTGGTGGATCGATTAATGTTAAGAATTGAATTGTTAAAAGATATGGAACTAACCATGAAGTAGGTACAACAAAATTTGAAGGTTGCCCAAGACAGACAGAAAAGTTATGCTGACCAAAAAAGAACTTATCGATAATTCTAGGTAGGTGAGCATGTGTTTATAAAGGTAAGACCCAAGAAAATCTCCTTAAGGCTGGGCAAGTATTCAAAATGGGCACCCTGGTATTGTGTGCCATTTGAAATTTTGACTAAAGTAGGGCCGATAGCACACTAGTTAGCCCTACCACCTACTATTAAAGTACACGATGTTTTCCACGTTTCCGGTTTAAATAAGTATGTTCATGACACTACTTGTGATTGATTGGGATGTTATACAGGTGGAACTCGAGGGAGAGTTCTAGGTGGGACCGGAGCGTAACCTCGATAGAAGAGAATTTTTACTCCGGAACTGTACCATTAGACAAGTCAAGGTGCAATGGAAGCACCTTAGTCCGGAAGATTCCACTTGGGAATTGGAAAGTGATATGCAGGAGGCATATCCAATCCTATTCCAAGACGAAGAAATTGAAGAATAAAGACAAAAAAATAATGACACCGAAGACGATGTTATCCTTTAAGAGGAGGTGTATGTAATACACCAGGATTTAATAAATTATTACTAAATACTTTTCTAAATATTTTAAATTATTTTATTTTTAAATATTTTTGACAAGAAGTCAAAAATAAAACAATGTAATTGATTATTCTTTTATTAATAAAAATACTAAAGGGGGTACAAAAATGAAATAGTTGTTGCATGAGTGATTGCTGACCCATAAGAGGAAAAGCCAAGTGGCCAAAGCTACTAAGTGAGAACTCAAGGTACAGGAGACATCTTCCCAAAAATCAGGTCACAACTCTTAGTTGAGTGCTAAAGAGAAGGAGGCTCATAAATGATCAAGACCTAGGAAAAATACTATATGTATGTCCATAAGAAGCGAGAGGCTAGCATTGGATGGGATTGAATCTGATAATGCAAGAGATGGCACATTAGGTGTATTTTTCTCTTGTGGTTCAGTGATCAGGCTCGGGGGTTCTGGAGCAAGTGAGACTTGGCTGCTCTTGGAGTTGGTTGGGAGGAACGACTGTTTCATTTCTGTTTTCCCACCAGTAGTATAAGGTTCCTTATTCTATTTTCTTACCTATCTAAATATATAGTAGGAGTTTTTTATTTCTATTATGAATTGCATCTAACTCCTGGCATAAAATTTCAATTATGCATCTAAATAGTTGAAGGATTTTATGTTAATTTTTTAGCATTAATTCAATATACTCTAGGATCTTTACTGAGAGAATAACATGTACATCATATCAAGTATAACAATGCATATCAATCACACCAAGCAATCACATGAGACAATAGACACACAAAGTTTCACTGAAGAAAACCATAAAGGTGAAAAACCCCACAACTTCCTCAGAGATAGAAAGAGCATTGATACAACCAAAGTACAAGAGATAGTCTTCTCCAAGCAGCTGATCATCCTCCTCACATGTGCGCCACTTTCCTAGTGATGGAAGAGTGAGTAAGTGAATGATCAAATAGAGATCTCCCGATCTCTATTTATACTTATCCTATCCTTCCCAATAAACCAGTGGGGCCGACTTGTCTAGCTTAGCCTAATAACCCATGTTTAACTTAATCAGGGCCGACCCCACACATGGTGGTCTAATAACCCATCGACAAGTTACAACACTTGCGACACTTGTCAATACAAATGACGACACTTCTGTATAGAGGAATAATAACATCTCTATAGGAGTACAATATACATAAATGAAATACATAGGTGAAATACATTCCTAAGTTACATGTACATCAACACTCCCGCTTAACTAGGAAGGTATTTCTCGACACAGATCTACCAGCACAAGTCTTCTTCTCTGGATCATCGTCATCAGATCATCGTCATCGAATCATCGTCATCGTCACTGCTGCTGCTATCTCAATCAATCTCTAAATCTACTCGTCATAGGAAGTTCTACAGAGCCAGTCCTTTTTCATACTGGATGTAGGCCTACCACCTGTAGGTCTTCATCATCACTAAGCATAATGTGGAATCCTCAGGACTTATTACATGTGTCACAAAACCTGGCTGTAGCATCCCAGGCTATTACGAGCACACAGCTCTACCTGTCGGATCTCCCAGGAGCATATTACATGTGACCCCACCACAAAACCTGGCTGTAGCATCCCAGGTTGTTACAAGCACACGGCTCTACCTGTTGGATCTCCTAGGAGCATATTACATGTGGTCTCACCATAAAACCTTACAAGAGCATCACATGCTGTTACGATCACACAGCTCTACCTGTCGGATCTCCCAAGGACACATTACATGTGGTCATGGAAAAACCTTGCAAGAGCATCCCAGGCTGTTATGAGCACACGGCTCTACCTGTTGGATCTCCCAAGGACATATTACATGCCATAGGAAAAAAAATCGAAAGAACATCCCAGGCTGTTACGAGCACACAACTCTACCTGTTGGATCTCCCAGGGCGCTATTATATGTCCTCCCAGAGCAATGCCTCGAAAGAGCATCCCAGGCTGTTATGAGCACACATCTCTACTTGTCAGATCTCCTAGGTCAACTTACATGCTCATATGCACAACCTATCCACGGCCATAGAGTATCAACCTAATACTAACCATACATCATCCTGATGTACACATGATCATCCTGATCATCATCACTGCATCATCCTGATGCATGTCATCTGGAGCAACATCCTGAAGCTCGTCATCCATGATCATCCTAATCATATAATGCATCGACCTGATGCATACCAAGTATCTACCTGATACATATCATCATACATGATCCACGTGATACATACACAGATACATGATCTACCTGATCATACAATGTATTCACTTGATATATATCAACATACATGATCCTCCGGATCATACAACATATCCACCTGATACATATATAGATACATGGTCCAAGCATCCAACATGATGCATATACATATACATGATCCAAGCATCCAACATGATGCATATACAGAGCAGTAACTGGAGCATCATCCTGATGCTCATCATCCAGCACTTACATCCACAACCATGGGAAGGATCCTCCTCTCACCATGCTTGGAATGGATCTAGCAAATGTGTCCATCACTTCTTCCTTGAAGTGTCATCAATCTGGAGAACACCAAGACTATCTCTGAAGTACTCGAACTTCACTCTGGCTAGTGGTTTCGTCAACACATCTGCAACCTGCTCATCCGTCGCAACATACAGGAGCTTCACTTCTCCTCTCTGCACCATATCCCTGATATAGTGATATTTGATCTCTATGTGCTTTGACCTGTCGTGGAACACTGGGTTCTCATATAGCTTTACACAACTCTGGTTGTCACAAAAGATACCAGTAGCCTCCAGCGGGAGATCAAATAACTCAGACAGTAGCTTCCGGAGCCATACTTCCTCACAACTAGCTGAACATGCTACAACATACTCAGCCTCGGCTGTACTCAGTGCTACGCAGGATTGCTTCCTGCTAAACCAAGAAATCACACCTGATCCCATACTAAAACAACACCCAGATGTGCTCTTCCTATCTGCAGCACTGCCTGCCCAATCTAAATCAACATAACCTTGCAGGTTAAACTTTTGATTCGCATCATACTTGAGCCCATAATCAATTGTACCCTTCAGGTACCTCTGAATATGATTTACAGCAACCAGGTGAACACCTCTGGGATCCGTCAGGAACTGGCTTAATGTGTTCACCGCAAAGCAAATATCGGGTCTAGTGTTTTCCAGGTACATCAAGGACCCAATCATCTGACGATACACAGTGACATAAACTGGATCAGATGAAGCATCACACAGAAGCTTCAATTTCAATGCCATAGGAGTGGCCATGGCCTTACAATCCATCATCCCGAACATCTTCAAGATCTCTACTGCATACTTCCCTTGTCCAAGGAAGATCCCATCTGCACTCTGCCACACCTCCATGCCTAGAAAATAGTGCATCATCCCCAAGTCCTTCATCTCGAACTCGGAAACAAGCTTCCTCTTGGTATCAGCAATCAAACTATCCTCACCTGTTACAAACAGGTCATCCACATACAATAGTAGTATCACAGGATTGCCTTCCTCAACCTTGTAGTAAAGGTTGGAATCTGCTTTACTCTTGGTAAAGCCCAAACTAGATAGGAAACTGTCCATCCTACCATACCAAGTCCTAGGAGCTTGCTTCAATCCATACAAGGCTTTCTTCAACCTACACACATATGACTCCCAGTCATGTGTTTCAAAACCAAGTGGCTACTCCACATACACTTCCTCCTCGACTACACCATTCAAGAAAGCTGTCTTGACATCCATTTGGTGTATCTTCCATTTCATCACTGCAGCGAGAGAAAGTACTGATCTAATGGAAGTGTATCTGGCCACAGGAGCAAAAGTCTCTTCATAATCAATCCCTTCTTTCTGGGAGAAGCCACAAGCCACAAATCTCGCTTTGAATTTCTCTATGCTGCCATCTGCAGCATGCTTGATCTTGTAGATCCACTTGGAAGTCACAACAGACTTCCCTTCGGGTCTTGGGACTGCATCCCAAACATCATTCTTCATGATTGACTGGTACTCCTCGATCATGGCATTCTTCCCGAATCCTAGGAACTTCAATATCTTCAATATCTTCAATAGATGGCTTTGTTGCTGAACAAATGTTGTAGTCCTTCTTTTGTAGGTGATGGTATACGATCTTTCCTACAAGACAAGTTAAATTGCATGATTAGAAACATCTCATAGTTTCATAACAAAATCTTACACATAAGAATATATGTCATACAGTCATGCAATTATTTTAGTCAATGCTTCAATACAACATTTCTCCATATCCCATAACTTTCTAGATGCCTTCCAATATCTACCAGAACATTGTTAAGAGTGTGCACAACTCCCAACATGTCAGCAAAGAGGTTTCATTCTAGATAAGTAGCAATGGAATGTTGTACAGTACCATAGGCCACTTACCCATTACTTGCATGTTAGTAGTATTTTGTTCATCAATGCAATTATTCAAATATGCATAATACACAACCTAAGTCTAGGAACATAAGCATATACATCACTGAATAACATTATTTAAACAAACAGAATATACAAGAAATGACAATTCAAATACTTATCTTTGTTTGTTTGTTGTGTGGACTCCCTCTCAATCTTTGCTTCCTTGCAGGAACTACTGGAGTGTGCTCCCTCTTTATCTTTGCTTCCTGCATTATCTGTCCTTGAACTTATATCCATCCTCGATCACTATGCATGCTTACGAGTATCATCATTGTGTTATCCTCGAGATCTCATACATAATCATATATTCATTAGCATACTATGAAAAAAAAATCATCTTAAACATGTATAGTCATGATCATTTCAAACATAGATGATAAGCATTATCATTCAAGGTTTCAGGGAAGACTTCTCTTACTCATGCATATTCATATTTGAATATAGAACTCTTCTGGTTAGTCATATAATCAATCAAGGTAAGATACATAATATGCATAAACCCTAGATTACTCAAACTTGTAACTTCATGAGTAGTCATTATCAATCATACAAAAGTATAAGATCCTTTGATATAGGAAAAACATACCTGGTCATCATATTTGCCAGTTATGTTTAGCAATGTTTTCTTGTTCTCTTCAATGACCTGTATAACTCATAAGTTAACCTTTGCAAAACCAAATTATACATACCTCTATGTGATCCATGACTATGGATAAATCTTTGTCTTCATGTCACCATAGCATGTTCAAGTTGTCCCTTCAATTTGTACAATCCTCCCTCTTGCTCTCCAATCACTACTGCATCATCAATAGTTTTACCTTTTGGCCACATTAGTACTTGGCCATCTACAAATGCAACCCTCATGCCTTTTGAATCCAATGCAGATATGGAGAGTAAGTTCTTCTTGAGCCCAGGTACATATAGCACATCTTTCATCTTCAAAGACTTCCCAGAGTCTAGGTTGTAGGAGGCTTCACCACTTCCTTTTGTAGGATATTGGTAGTCATCCCCAAGTTTCACCTTATGGGGTGACTCATGTTCAGATAGATTAGAAAAGGATTCTTTAAACCCAGTCATGTGTTTGGAAGCCCCACTGTCAATAAGCCAATCATTACAACCATGACAAATAGTACCTGTGAGAGCAGATATTAGAACATATTCATCTTCACTTGATGAGTCATCACTTTCTTCCCTAGCCTTCTTCTTTCGTGGTTCATCATCCTCAGAAGCATGAGCATGATATCTTCTTTTGTTATTTTTCTTCTTCTTGTTGAATTTGTTGTTGTTGTTGTTGTCCCCTTTGTTCTTGGGACAATCTGCAGCAAAGTGTCCCTTCTCATTGCAAGTGAAGCATCTGATATCTTTCTTATGATGGTGGTGTGAAGGTCTTCTTTTGTGAGATGACTCCCTTTTGATCTTCCCTTTCTTGGTGTGAGCTATGAGAGCTTGATCTTCATTCCCCATCTTTTCTTCTCGTGCCACAAGCCTTGCTTCTTCTTGAGAGCATTCCTCCCATAGTCTATTGAAGGAGATCAACTTCCTTCTTGCACAAATTCCTTGAATAAAGGAATCCCATGACCTAGGTAGGCCATTCCGAGTGGTCATGAAAATTTCACCATTCTCCACCATTTCATCCATAGCATCAAGTTGTTCCTTGATCTAAGAGACCTTGGATAAATAGGATTGAATGGTATCTCCATTCCGAATCTTTACCCCTTTCAATTGGTTCCACAGAGTCATCTTCCGATTTATGTTCTTCCCCTTCAAACAGCTTGGTCAAAGAGTCAAACATTTCCTTGGGTGTCTTTAGAGATGACACATGTGGAATGAGATGGTCCTTGATAGAATCAACAATGATCCTCTTTTCCTTGACCAAGTTCTTCTTGTGAAGAGCCTTAGCCTCTTCTCCCTCTAGGACAAGGACTTCTTCACTTATATAAGTGTCCAACTCATTTTCTTCCAGGATTAACCCAATTCTATACTTCCATGCTCGGAAGTTATCAGCCCCTTCAAGCTTATCCTCAAGCTTGGTGTGGTGAGACATCTTTAAGGATTACTTCAAATGGAAATAGAAAAGATTTAGGTCTTACCACTTGATTTGCTGAAAAACTGGATCTAGTCCCGGATTAGGGTTTGTCAAAGAAACCCTAAAAATTCAAAATGTGAATTTCAACTTTCTGAAAGGATATAAATATGTGCCTTGATGAGCTGATCAGCCTGGTATATTCATAATTTGAGATCTGTAAAGTTTCACCCTTCAGAAATGCCTTTTAGTCTTCCTGGATTCACTAGAGAAGACCCTGAATTAGGGTTTGAGTTTCCCAGAGCTTCACCCAACCAAAAATCTCGATCCAAAGCTCTAAACTTCGATTTTGCCAAGGAGCTTCCAGCTATGTCCTCAAAATTTAGAAATTCTTATTTTGTGGAAACCCTAAATTTTAGGGCCAAAAATGAAAGTGCCCAGAAAGATTCTCCTTGATGAGTAGAGTCAATCTACCTTACTGCTTTTCCAAAATCTATGGAGAGAAACCCAATAAACAAGAAACCCTAGTTTACGCCACTGCACAATGTCTTCTTCTCAGGGAAGCTCTGATACCATGTTAATTTTTTAGCATTAATTCAATATACTCTAGGATCTTTACTGAGAGAATAACATGTACAACATATCAAGTATAACAATGCATATCAATCACACCAAGAAATCACATGAGACAATAGACACACAGAGTTTCACTAGGGAAAACCATAAAGGTGAAAAACCCCACAACTTCCTCATAGATAGAAAGAGCAATGATACAACCAAAGTACAAGAGATAGTCTTCTCCTAGCAGCTGATCCTCCTCCTCACATGTGCGCCACTTTCCGAGTGATGGAAGAGTGAGTAAGTGAATGATCAAATAGAGATCTCCCGATCTCTATTTATACTTGTCCTGTCCTGCCCAATAAACCAGAGGGGCTGACTTGTCTAGCTTAGCCTAATAACCCATGGTTAACTTAATCAGGGCCGACCCCACACATGGTGGTCTAATAACCCATCGGCAAGTTAAGACACTTGTGACACTTGTCAATACAAATGACGACACTTTCGTATAGAGGAATAATAACATCTCTATAGGAGTACAATATACATAGGTGAAATACATTCCGAAGTTACATATACATCAACATTTTATTATACATATGTGCAACATGTTTCCTACTATGTTCGAATTAAAATCATATGTCGTATGACTATTTAGGTTATAGAATAAACATAATTAGTTTGTGTACAATTCTACAGATCTCTGTTGAGAGTAAAATATCCTTTCTATTCTATTTTCATACATAAGCATTTCTGCCGAATCGAAATCGTTATCCTTTTATCATCAAATAAAAACGTTTCTGTCAATTTTTACATCTATGCTCATAGGATAACTATTAGAAATGTTTCCTAGTAAATCTCTGTTTTCTTTTAATAATAGTATAAAATATATTTAGTTAAAGAACATAGTTATATTTTGTTTTTCTTACAACATAACTACCAAAGATCGTCGAGAAAAAAGCAAGATAACTGTTACAGCCGAATATCCCAATCTACTACATAAACTTATTATTAAACGTTTTTAGCCTCATAAACCCTATCTCAGATCGTGAATCGATAGATATGGACTCAACATGAGTAATGTAAAAATACCCTATTTACACTACAGATTGGATAAAAAAATTATGGGTATATTGTTTTGCCACTTAAACCCTCGAATCGCTTACTTATCCAATTAACTCATTAGGGTATTCATAGTATAACAATTGATCAAATAACTAAGTTGCAATTATGCCAACTAATAAAAAAATCGAATCAAGATGATAGATATTAAGATCTTGGATTGAATCTAGTCAAAACTTTTAATTAAGAAAATCAACTTGATTTCTAATTCAAGTAACCATTTCACAACAACGATTAAGCTTAGCATTAAAAGGGGCTAACTAAAATGCATGGAATTGCTTTTACAAATTACGATATCATTCTGGAATTATCACAGAGAAACAAAAGGACCCCGTGGGTCATAATAAAAATTAAATATTAAAAGTGTCGAATAAAAATCAAATCTCGCAACCAGTGGCTATACGTCCATGCTATTGGCATCCAAGTGGCTATACGCCCATGCTATTGGCATCCACTGTTAGCAATTTAAACCCTACATTAAAAATATATTACAGAGGATAAGCCATCCATGATGGCACTTACTTTATAAATTTCTAGTTTATAAATAAGCAAACAATAATGCACACATCTAAGCTTAAAGTAAATGATGGAGGAGAGAAGGCATGAAGCCTCTAACCAACAATTCATAAACCATAAGGGTGGACTGAATTGAAGTTAACTTATCTTATAATTGCGAAAAATTGAATCCTCTCTACAACTTCAAACCTTGTCGAAGGTACCTACAACAATCAACAAATGCAGTTAGAAAACTATGGATTTTATTTTAAGAGTTTAAAGATACAACCAACAGGGTTAGCTATCTCAGCTTGGCGTCTTAAGATGCGGGATTGGGAGGAGGTGACCCTGTCGCCATCCTCGCCAGCGCCTCCACCTGCAAACAACGACCAAAGACAAATCATAAGGAAAACTGTAAATAAATATTTCAAATGGCATGTGTTTAAATTGGGTTATATTACCTACTCCGTGGGAAGTTAGGGCCAGGTGTCGGATCCTCCTGGGAGCCCTTATCACTCCTTTCCTGTAAAAAGAATGGCAAGCATTAATACCTACAACAAGAAAGAAAACCAACAAGACTTTTAGAACTTTAAAATGTCTGAGCATAAAACTACTTCTCACCTTTTTATTTGGCAATTTCGAGACTGGAGATTGGCCAAGATCAGTCGTAAACACCAACGAACTCTGGAAGGCGGCCAAAATATATGCGAGGAACTCTTCTTCACCTTGGAAATCCATTAGGAGGAATGCCATTAGCAACTAAACATGTTCTTCACCCAATTTTTTCACAGAATCGCCATTTACAAAACAGAGCTTCGGCTCTCACAAACCAAATGCAATAATGAGGATTCAGACAACTAAATGAATACACTAAACCCTAATCCAAAAACCATTGCAATCCCAAGGTGTTGATGAATGGTTAAGATCGCTTTCCAATGTGAGCATTGAAAAGCTGGTTGTGTTGTGAACCCACAGCCAGGGTGGCTCATTAAAGATTTCCATCAACCATAGTACAAACAACCAGTGAACACAATGGTAGGTATTGCAAACTTTTTTTTTATAAATCAAAGTTTGACTATGGAGAATCCCATAGCCCTTAATTATTTCAACTATTACATAAAACATAAACCTTGCATTGTCAACCTTATACCTTGGACAAGGAATATTAACGCCGGTCGTTAGAACTTAATACTTTTGCTTTTGGGATCAAGACTATAGCCATAGTCTCTCCTCTTTTGTCATGTATAAATAAAGTATCAAAGTATATGGTTAGGGAAAGGATCTAAGATCCAGGATTAACCTTAGGTATAAGCATGGCCCTTTACATTTAAACAATAAGAACATTAATATTAAAACATCACCTTCAATTACATTGGCGATATGCCACCTTTGTGGTAAATATTCCACCTCTTTTGCAACTTGTCCATAAGCAATATATGTATTACATTAATGACTTTACAAACATGACGACCTTTAGTCTTACTTGTTTAGAACATAGAGATTTTATAAAGAATATCAATATAATAAGTTTTTTTTTATGAAGTTATATGCAATTAATTTTTTCTTATTTATTTATGAATTTTGAGGCACATGGCATTGACAATGGGCTATTTTTGAGAGGCCCATGAAATCATATTGGTACCCAAATGGAAAGCATAACCAGATATGTTTTTCCTATCATCAATACTGCTCGCAAAATCACTGTCAGTGTACCATGTAAGAGTAATGTATGGTGAATGAGAGTACCAAAGTCCATAACCAACTGTGCTTGCAACATATCTCAGAATTCTTTTACCAACATATCTCAAACTCCATAAATCTAGAGATCAAACTGACAACATACATCAAATCAAGTCTAGTTGTAGTGAAATACATTAAATTCCCTACCAATATTTTGTAAATTGCAGAGATCACTGCTGGTGCATCGTCATTCTTGCTTAACTTGGTTCCTGTAGCAATGGGGGTTTTTGTTGGTTTTCATTTATCCGTTCTGAATCTATGCAGAATGTATGTAGCATATTTATGCTGACATATGAAGATGCCATGTTCACTTTGGTTAACTTCCAGACCAAGGAAGTACTTCATCCGACCTAGATCAGTCATTTCAAATTCCTTTTTCATGATTGTCTTAAATTCTTCCAACATAATATTTCCAGTATAAATCATATCATCAACATAAAGACATACAATCATAATGTTACCTTGCCGATATGTTTTGACATACAGAGTGGGATCATTATTGATCTTATTGAACCCATTGTTGATGAGATAGGAATCAATTCTGATGTACCAATATCGTGGAGCTTGTTTTAGACCATACAAGGCCTTTTTTAGCTTGCACACTTTGTGTTCTTGACCCTTGATTGCATATCCAAGTGGATTGTCTACATAGACTTCTTCTTCAAGTATGCCATTGAGAAAAACAGATTTCACGTTCATTTGATAAACATGCCATTGATTCTGAGCTACTATTGCAATTACAGCTCTGATGATGTCCATCCTTGCTACTGGAGCAAAGGTTTCATCATAGTCCACAACATATTGTTGAGCAATGCCTTTGGAAGCTAATATGTCTTTGTGCTTCTCTATCTCTGCATTTTCATTTAGTTTGGTCTTAAAGACCCATTTGAATCCAATACTAGTTTTATCGGGCGGAAGACCAACTATCTCCCAAGTTTGATTCCTTTCAATGGCCTCAATTTCTTCATTCATGACTCGTACCCACTGTGCATCCTTTAATGCTTCGTCAAAATATGTGGGATGACAAGCAAATAGAGCATATTGTAGTTTCTCCTCAATAACAGGAGTCTTCTCATATAACTCCCTCAAACTTATGGTTCTTTGTGGTGGACTATCTTGTTCGGATATCCACAGCATCATTTTCAGGACCTTGCCTACAATTAGGATTTGCATGCAAATTCTAGGGTTTGCATGCATCCCAGTCACCAGGTTGATGCCTCCAGCACCTTAGCCACCTTATTCTAGCACCTGGGAGCTTCTTACATCAGACTTTCAGCCCTTCTAGTCAGGAAGGCGCCCACTTCTCACCTACTGCTAGAGAAGGGCGCACTTCTTCACCTACCACTTCAGTTACACTCAGTTAGCTCCGATTCTCCTTGATTTGAGGCTAGTTTCACTCCTGACTGACTATTTCACTCTGATGGACCTCCAGATTGACTAGATTACTTGTTCTGACTTCAGTTAAGCCTCCCATGCGCCCTCCACTGAGTCTCCTTCCCTATATCAATGCTACACACTTCAGTTACACTCAGTTAGACTCAGATTGACACCTCGATGACTGGTTCTTGTGCATTGATGACCACCACTGATTGATGATGAGGACTCCTAGTTGGAGCCAAGCTACACCATTCAGTAATTCGAATGACCTTAGTCAATTCAAATTGCTCAGTCATTGTTACTGTATTGTATTGTAATTATTCACCCTCATTGGGATATTGAGCACTGATGCATGCTTTGCACAGTTTTACACCATTTTTCTGAGTTTCATCTATTGTGATTGATTTACTTGTTTATTAGATTTGTTGTGACTAATTTTACATATCTGCTGATGTTGCTTCTGGCTGTTGCTCCTATACCTCCAATCTTGGCATTCTGAGTGGTAGATCTGGTGGAACTGGACTTTCTTTCTGCTGAATATCTATTGGATCACTCCAATATTTTTCTTCAATAAAATTGACATATTTTCTCACCACAGCCTTTTTGGTGTAATACACACATAATCGTCGGTATTGATCTTGAGGAAATGGGGTGAAAAATTTTTCCTTATCATATCTAAGAAAGATCAAATGTGTTAGTCGCCATGTGTATGACATAATAGTTTTCTCATAAACAAATAATTTCTAGGTATACAATTTATTTGAGTAGCATACTTTTTTAAAGACTTGAGTTCTCACGTGAGACTAGAGATGAAACAATTTTACGAAACCAACTACTTCTCTTATCACATATACCATTTATTTAGTCATCCCATGTTATCATTCGCAATATATCCATTGCATGGTTAGTACTATTTCATATAATAACACTGTGAGTACATTTTATTTATACTTATACTCAACAATTCTTAGCTAACAATATAATGGTGCATGTTAATTACTTATACTCATTCAAAGGAACATTTAAAGTATTACTATCCTACAATATAATAATCCCTCATTAATTCATCAAGGCTTCCTCAGTAGAGTGATAATTCTCAATTTATTCTTCTTATATACCATGCATAGTTAACTATGAATTTAAGACTTTATCAAGGGAACAATATAATATTTGTTAGCATAATCAATTTATATATATATATATTCATCATATCTGCTACTTCTGATATTCCAATCAAACCATTTGACTATTTCAAAATGTTACTCTTTTCTTTATATCCACACCTTTCCTCTACATGCATTACAACATTCATTACTAAAGACATACTAAAAACATATCGATGACACATCGTCCAAATAAATCAATTACATTAATCTCATTAATTAGAATGATTAATGCAATTTTATTCATTTGTATATCAGAGAGTATGGAAGTCAATACTACAAATCTTTCAAAGCCTAAAGGTTTAAGAATTATACTCAAAGCATACTTTACATCCACTATCTGAATATCTAGTTAAAAGTAGTCCTTTCTAACTTTTATATAGGCCATTTAACATAATTTTATCTACCACATAAGCATAAGCATTTATCACATAATCATTCCTTTGACTATTCATTCCTTGTATATATCTTAAGCATTTATCACTAAACAAAATAAGATAAAGTGCCAACCACTTAAATATTATAAAATGAACTAGGTATGCACGTTTGCGCAACTTTTATTAACTCATCGTAACAATGAATATATCTTTGAAGAACTTGACTTGACTCAACAGTAATGACATAGATACTTATCTGGTTTAGCTAGACTCTTGTGACTGAAGGTTTGACTGTGAATTTCCTCCCAACCATTTGAATATCTGCCCGGTGTATATTTCTACCACCGAGAGGCCACCCCTGAGCTGGAAATGAATCCACTAGGGTAGATAAACACATCACTAAGAGCCCTTCTAAGCTCTATTTATGTTCAAGTCTAAGACTGTATCTCAATCATGCATTAACATATACATATTTACCTATATTTTTATAACTTATTGTAACTTAACATAATGGTATTGGGATTTCTGTCCTTTCTCCACCCATTCTAAACGTAATGCTTAAATCCCCTTGTTACCCAAATAGAGTCAACAATACCAAGGTCAAAAGTAACACCCTTTTTAACTTATATATGTGTGTGTGTGTGTGTGTGTGTGTGTGTGTGTGTGTGTCCCCACCGGGTTAGGCCCCGTAATCAGGCCCAGTGGTTTACCTTGGGTACCATCCTCAAAATGAGGGGAATTACCTTAGGGTTTCCCCACAAGGATATATATATATATATATATATATATATATATATATATATATATATATATTCCCCAAAATTCTACCAAGGAACCTAGCCAAAGGGCCGTGCCCTCATGGCTCTAGGTCAAGCATATAAATTATATAAGGAATATATAACAATATAATAGAGTTTTCAAGTGAACACTGCACCTTAGAGAGGGTTGTTTCAAAAAACCTCAATGAAAAATATAATATATATGTATATATATGATATTAAACCTCAAGAGTTGTGCTTCAGCTGAATTTCACATCCTTGGTACAACTGCTAGAGGTATTATTACGAATGTGTATGGCCCTAGTAGTTTTCCACAAGAAAGAAACTTCGTCAACGGTCTGGCATGTTTGAGGAGGTCTTTTGAAGGACTCCATTGGATCATAGGAGGCAATTTTAATCTAATCTGCTCTCTATCGGAAAATAAAGGAGGCAGAAAAGTTCTTACTCAAGAAATTACTATGTTTGGTTAATTCATTGATTCGAGCCACTTGGTAGACATTGGCTTTGGAAGCAGGAAGTATACTTGGAATAACAGAAGAGGAGGGTATCACCATGTAGCTACGCGACTTGACATGTTTCTAATATCGGAAAGTGTTATGTTATTTGGAGGGTCTCTGGCCTCTCACCCTCTAGCTTCGACAGGTTCAGACCACTGGCCGATTAATTTGATCTGGAGTAACATTGGTCTCAGAATGACAAAGAATTTCCATTTTGAGCAGTTTTGGATTTCTCATCAGGGTTTACGTGCTCAAATGGAGACTTGGTGGCAAACAACCATCCCTCCTAATGACACTAATATGTATCAATTCCAACAAAAATTGAAGCTTATAAAACATAAATTGAAAATTTGGAATAAAGATGTCTTCGGTAACATATTGCTGGAAAAGGCTAAATTAGAACATCAAATGGAAAAAATCTAGGAAACCACCATGATGGAGGGACTCACAGATGATATCCACTCAAAGGAAAAGCTTGTTTCGGAATAACTTTAGGAACAGTAAAAACAAGAAGAAATCCTTTGGAAAAAAAAATATCAGAATCATTGTTTAAAGGATGGGGATAAAAATACAAAGTTCTTCCACTGTGATACCATTCAGCAAAGGCACTATAATCGAATAAAAAATTTAAGAACCCACAATGGTCAGGTTGGGGATACCCATGAAGACATTGAAAAGGAGATGAGTTTGCATTTCAAGTCTTTTTGTACTGAACCTAATATTGACAGAATTGAAGCCATTAGGGAAATCAAAAGTTATCCCTAGGTTAGTTACTACAGAGAAAAATGAGATGCTCATAAGACCTATCGATCTTCAGGATGTGGAGGGAGCATCAACCAAATGGAGGATGGAAAATACTCGGGACCTGATGGTTTTAATACAAATTTATTTCACCACTTTTGGGACTTGATTAAGATTGAGGTCTGGGAAGTTGTGGAGGAATCAAGGAAAATGAAGAGAGTCCTCCGGACGCTCAACTCAACCTTCCTAACCATGATTCCAAAAATATAAATGGGTAACAGCCCTGGGATGTTTCGACCTATTGCACTGTGCAACATCATTTAAAATATCATCACAAAGGTCCTGGAAAACCATCTCAAAACCATCCTTCCTACTCTAATATCCCTTGGACAATCAGGGTTTGTGGAAGGAAGACAAATTCTAAATAGCATTGTCTTAGCCCATGAAGTTTTACACTCCCTCCAGGTTACCAAAAAAGCAAGAATGATGCTGAAATTGGATCTTTCTAAAGCTTATGATATACACAACTGGAATTTCATGAAAGAGATTATGAGTTCCTTTTGTTTTGGAGTTATTTGGATTCAACGAACAGAAAATATGACTTCCTCAAATTTCTTCTCCATCCTTATTAATGGAACCCCTTCTGATGTCTTTAGACCTTCGAAGGGTATTCATCAAGGAGATCCCTTATCCCCTTTCATTTTTTTCCTAATGACTGAAGTCCTAGGGCGGATTATCTCTCACATGTTGAACCAACAGACCCTCAAAGGCCTCTGGTTCCCTCCTTATGAAAAATCCTTGACTCATCAACAATTTGTGGATGATACTCTTCTCATGGGGCATTCATCAGTTTAGGAAGTGAGGCATCTTAAGAAGGGTTGAACATATTTCTCAAAGCATATGGACTAAACATCAATGAGGACAAGTCTCAGGTGTTCTTTTTTAACACCCCTCCCATTACTCAAAGGAATATACTGTGGATCTTGGGTTTCAAACAGAGTTCCCTTCCAACCAAATACCTTGGAGCACCGTTATCGGTTTCGGTCCTGAAAAATATCTCCTGGGAAGAGCTCCTTAATAAAATGAAGGAGAAACCTTCGAATTGGACGTTGTGGGCCTTAAACTTCCTTGGCAGATTGGTTTTGGTCAAATCAGTTTTACAGGCTATGCCTTTGTACCTTTTCTCTATGTTGGCTACTCCAAAGTCTGTGATGAAAGAAATCCGTAGTATTCAAAGAACCTTTTTATGGGGTGGAACATCTAACCACTGTAAATGGCCGCTTTTCGATTGGGCCACTCTCTATCAACAGAATAAATAAGGGGGTTTGGGACTCCGTGACCCTGAAAGACTCAATATTTTCTATGGGGAGAAAGTTTGGTGGTGTAACATCCCGATAATCACAAAAATTTAAAATTTTTCAAAGTAGCATTAATAGCTATAATTTATCGTGCGAAAGTATAATAAATGTTTGTTTGTTTAGTTAAAACTGGTTACGTCGATTATGTATGTGTAAAGTAATTCAAAGTATGCGTCATGTATTTAAATATATACTCTACTAATGTTGGATGTTGTTGGTATAATACAAGCAACCTAGATCAGTTATACTTTATTATATAGCTGTTGATACTTTGTAGACTTGAAGGTGATTCCACTATGTGTGCTAACTATTTCTTTTGCTTGTTGATGATGAAGGGGTCCTAAGGGCACCCCGAGGCTTACTTAGCTATATAGCTAAATCATTTGAACGTTATGTCGCAGATCACAGGTAAGAGAAAATAGTGTTCGAAGGTGAAATGGAAGTCCTATTTAACGTCAATTAGCTTTCAAGTTTAAAAAGAGAAAAATAATACTTGCATACATTTCAGGGTGAGATCTATCTTGATCATTGTTTCAACTATAAACTGTAATAGGTTGTTTATATCACTTCACAGTAATTACATTATATTCTCAGCGCTTATGTTGTTTTATTACACAAGTATTTGTACAAAGTTGCGTATTGAAAACAACGTTTAAGTATTTCAATCCTACTTGAGGGAATTACAATAAGTATTTAAATGTCTATGCTAATAGGATCATATCCTAAGTGCTAATGAAATTTTAATCCTATCCTTTGATCTTATGCAATATATTTATACCCCATAATGTGATGATATTAAGGAGACTTTGACATAGGTCTAAAGTCGCAACCATGCGCTCTATGCAATCTCTTCTACTATTTCATACGATGGCTATTTTAATGTTGGAGTGTTGTAATAACATCTATAGTTATAAACTATTGCTATATGTACTCCTTCTGTAGTTTATACCATTGATAAAAATAATGCCTAGAGCATAAATAGTATTGTAACTATACAATAGATTTGATATAGTTTTTGGACCATGCATAAAGGTTGATTAAAAGGTGATCTACGTAATACCTTATTTGCAAGGTTGGAAACATGCGATGGTTAAAAAGACATTATAAATAAATGTATCTAGGTTATAGTATGTTTATAAATCTCACCATATTAGATGGCCGAAACCTTATCATTGGGATACGATGTACTAGCAATATTATTCGTAACATTTTGATAATGGTTTTACTATTGATATATCATGTCCATACTATACAATACCGAAACTCTGACATAGTTATAATGTATTGGCAAGAGTGACGTAAATAGCAGATCAGGTAATAAAAGTGCATTAAAGTATTTCTTAGTGGAATGTCTAATGGCATCCAACGTGGTATCCTTCATGTGGTCTCCTTGGTTATGGTTCTAACCCTAACTGCTCTCGGGCTTACCACTTCAATGGCATAACCTTTTGCATTCATTTTTCCGGAGTGGTGTGGTAGAGAGGCCGACAGGCCTGCGGGTCTTTAGGGTTTCATTTTTGGTTTTTTAGAGCACCTCCTAAGGTTTGAAACTGCGACCTATGGGAGAATACTGTCACTTGTTAATATGTTAAGAGATGAGCCATGGAGTGAGGGTTTTTGCACTTGTTTTGGTGGTTTGAATGGCTCAGAATTCACGCCAGTCACATGAGTGCTCTATTTCGATCCACGGTTTCTTTATGAAGGTAATGTCTCAATTCTAAAAATGTTATTGTTGCCTGTAATTTGTTTTCAAAATTCATAATACATCTTTTAACTATCTTATGTATCACTGGCAGGTACTTCTCATCTATAGGTCTCTATATTCGAAGCTACGTGGGAATGATGCTTGATAAATGGTAAGCCTCGGTGGTTTTTCTTGTAGGTTCTCTTGGCAACTGTTGGTCGTGTCTGGTTTTAGCCGAACTTCAGTTTTGATGTCTAGTTGAGGATGTTTCCGCCGTTGTAATGTTTGTGAGCCAAATGGTTAGTGTAGGGAGGATGGGATCCTCGACCTACCTCAGCGTTAACTCTACCGCATTTCACTGTGTATCTAATTGTTGAAAATGTAATAACTATTGAAAGGGTTTAACCCTCAGCTATTTTAATTAATGAAAGGGTTCTAGTACTTGTAACTTAATACTGTTTATGTGCGTCATGTCTGAGAGCAATGCTCCAGGAACCTGTGTTATTTTAATTCAATGCTTGTTTATGAAATGTTATGTTATAAATAGCTAGGGTTCTGTCATAATAGAACACTCGTCCAAAATAGACTTGTTTTGTGTTTAAAGGATCTATGATATTGATGATAAAAATAAAATGTTAGAAGTTCTTAATACTTAGTATGTTTGTTTCGACCTCCTTTCCAGTTGTTTCAGTGGATGAAATTTTACAGTGAACATGTCGTCTATAATGTTAAATATTAATAAGGTATTCAAACAGTAATAATAAGAAAATAGATATTAATTGTTTCTATAAAGAAATAGTTAACCTACACTAAATCTTAGGTTGATGCAGAAAACATAGAAATGTTTGAATTCTATTGTTATAAATGTGAAGATATTCTAATGTCTGCATAATATATAGATGTAGCTATATTTTTCTATGACTAAGAATAGAAGATATTTTAAATTGCAAAATATAACAGTGTAACATCCCAAAAATCGCTAAAAATTTAAAATTTTTGACATAGCAAAATCACAAGGAAAATGCTAACTGCGGAATGAAAGATATTTAATTAATTAACTAATGGCAACTTCACATGATTACCATTGTTATTTCTGAACATAGAAAGACAACATATTATAACTAAAATGCGATAAAACAATGTTTAACTTCTCATGTGTCATGGTTCTAGTAATAATACTGACGTCTTTGTTTGCTTATTTCTGAAGGGGTTCCTACAGGGTGCCCTTGGGTTTACTTAGCTTTGATAGCTAAAGCATTGGACCTTTTCTTTCACAGATCTGCAGGTAAGGTAATAAAATAATTCAAGTACTTCAAGAAAATGTTATACGCTTCAACTAGCCGTCTTTGTTTTAAAGATAGATGTGTGTACTGCCATGCATGAAGGTATCGATGGTATGAAGTTTAAGTTTTTCTTTTATCAACTTGTACTATTTTTTATCCTATCATGTGAGAGTGTAGCTAGAGATATTTTACACTATACTTATGTTGTAATCATTGATAGAAATTATTAGAATTACAATTTATATAAATATTATGAGAGTTCTAACAGTCTGAATAATGCGACAAGGTTGAACATTATGTGACTTTAGTGAAAGGTCTTTAAATCTCTATAACGACAAGCATATGATGATATCTATTGTTACGACAAGGTTGAACAATAAGTGACCTTAGTGAATAATGTTACCAAGTATCTAGTGGGGTTTCTTAGGATTGGAATCATACCTTATTTAATTCGACAATGCTATTGTATAATAATGTTAGCATTATTACAATGCTATGGTGCATGTATAAAAGTTGGCCTTCAAAGCTATATGACCTATTATCACATGCATCCAAAATTACTATATGCTTTTGCAATCCTAAATTACTATATGAATGTGTGGACAAAATGTTGATTTGTTATGTAATTGTGACATATATCAATTTGTCACAATACCCTATGATTTTAATGGGGTAATGTTAGAAATACAACGCATCAACCTTATGCGAAATGGAATTTAATTGTTGGAATTATATTACATGCACACTATACGAAATAAAACTTAACATTGGAAATATATAATACATGGATACTGTGCGAATTTGCAAACAAGGCTTGGTAATACATATATAACATGGATATGGTACAGGGATCATGCTATTGCCATTTAATATGATGCTGACAAGAGTTAATGCCATCGCAGGCATGGTCTAGCAAGGGTGATACGTAGGATTTGAGAATTTATGAACCCTGTAACTTGTTAGTGGATTGTCCTGTTGGCTATTAACTGCAACCGGCTCCACATGATGAACTTCGTAAGGAATGCGGGAAGCCTGTCGAGCTGTATGCTCCACCTTGGTGATGTGGCCTCCAACTGGGCTCGGCATTGAATGAGCTATTAAATAGTAGGTTGATCGTATTGCTGTCTTGGTAGTGGCGTTGCTTGGCTAGCCCAATCTCACCCGTTGATCTGGTTTGTCTCGATTATCGAAAACTAAAACCCTAATGCACTTACTATACCGTTGTTTGTTTTACCATTCGCATTAATTTGGAGCCCTGGCTTTGGGGGAGAGGCCGACAGGCCGCTGAATGGTAGGGTTCGACCTCTGGTTGTTTCTTTGGTAGCTCTGCAACTTCAATATTCAGGAATTAATGGTGGAAGCCTATTGTATAAGTTTCCATGGTTCGAATGGAGAATATGAGTTGAAGCCCTGTGGCTTTCGTCGTGTAACAGGAAAGGGTTTTCATTGGAATTCTATTCAAAGCCTGAGATTTTCATAGTTGCATGCTACCCCTGTTGCGACGATTGGATGATTTAGAAAACTGGAAGAGTAAGGAAGTTCATCTTCCTACTCTTACAAGGTAAGCTCGGCTTTATGAAGACTGTTTGCTATATTTATAGTTTTGGTCTTGCGTATAATATTTGTTTTGGAATCATGTTATAACCCCGTGGTAGTTTGTGTGGCAGTTGTTGCCTTCATCGTGGAGTTATAGAGTTGAACCTTGATGGCAGTTGATGGCTCGTTTAACCGGTAAGCCCCGGTGGCATAACCCTTCGTAGGTTCTCCTGGCAGAATGGCCGTCGTTGATGTTTGAACCATGTTGTGGTTTTTGGAAAGGGATTTCCAGTACTGTGTTGTGTTAGATGTAAGTAAGGTGGATGCCTTTCGGCTTGCCTGGTTAGAGTAACAAGATTTCAAGTTTTGTGTCAAAAAGACAATGTATCTTCTGTTGATGAGAGCTCCTCTCCTCCGTCGATTTTTTATTAAACAAGACTCTAATAAACCAGTTTTGTAACACTTGTCTCGTTCGTCTTTTGGGGTTTCGAACTTGGAATGTATCCTGTGATTTGGATGTGTAAAATGTAGAAGTGAAACTTGTTTTTAAAATGGTTCTGCGTTTAAGCTTTGATGTATAAAAAGTTATAGTTGTGAACTAGGATTCGATACTTCTTTGCTATCGTTTCCTTTGTAGAATAATGAACTGTAAAATGTAACAGTCATGGGAAAGTGTTCTCATTCATAGAATTTGGATAAAGTAAAAATCATGTGTTTCAATGAAGAATGGTAGATGTTTGTAATCTATGTTACGGTTATGGCATGTGTGTAGTTCGTCAATTTTAAAATGATGTTGCATTTTTATTCTACAAGAATTTCTAAGGGTTAGGGTTTGTCTCTATTTAAAATATATGGTTTTGATTTTGCTCATTGTTAAGGTCTCGACAATCCAAACTTATTTTTGCTACTGCTGTTTAGATTTTGTTCTACTGTAAATGTAATAACAGGAACTTTGAGATGATACTGAGATATTTGACTAGCTCGATCTGTAGAGATGAATACAGTTACACGTTTTGTTTTATGGCAATAAACATGTGGTTTGACATTATGTTTAAGAACTGTTTAAATAAAATGATATGCCAGCTCTGTCAAACTAAAGTTTGTGAAATGGAAATGTTTAGGGTTTAGGGTTTTATGTTAAGTCCTGTGAGTTTTTGAGAAACTATAAACAAACTCTATTATGTAAGTTTATTCTGTTTACTGTAATGAAGATAAAGTGCAGAAATAGAATTTAGAAATTAAATGAATTTAAGAAGAAAATCTGAAAGCATAAAACCCTATTTTAAACTTTAAACCTAGCAGAATAATAATGTACAGTATACTTGGAAAGTAAATGTTTAGAACTGTAAATTTGAAACATTCTACTGCAAAGAATACAGAGAACCTGTAAAAAAAAAAATTATAAGAAGGAGGAAGGAAAAACATGGGATTATGAACATTGATACTAAATATTAATAGTAGGAAACTAACGAAATGGACAGAATAAATCTTCTCATTCATCTGGCAATCTGCCTATCAAATCTACTCATAATTTATTTATTCTCTGTACTGGAGTACGATTCCGATTCATTAGCATGGGGAAAAATGCAGAGAATATTTTATTCATTTCGTCATAAAAATCAATACTAAATCAGAATCCTATTTAACTTAGAAATAAAAATAAATGTGTGTGTTTAGTCAATCTTTGGAAACAGTAAATTAACGGTAACAGATAGAAATTTTAACTGCATGAAATTAGAAAAAGTAAGTAAAACATGTAAATGAAGATAGAGCCGACAAACACCCAAGGAGGCCTGTTCCTCCCAACCTATTTCATAAAAAGCAGCAAACTGCTGGCTTCTTGTGAACCCCCGAGCCTGCTTACTGAGCCACTAAGTAGATGGAATCTATGTAGAAACAAGGCACTCAAAAATTCCTTCAGCACTCAGCATCAAACTCCTGTAAAAACATGCCTTCAGCACTCAGCATCAAACTCTTGAACTCAATAGAGTTTGGCAAACCCACAACATGATCAACAACTTAGCATATCCCCTCATCAAATCTCTTGGGTGCAAACACAACAAAACCCCAAGGTAAATTTTCTCGTCAAGAAAAGTGATGAACCTCAGTTCATAATTTGATGGCTATTATATAGACTGCCTAGGTCTTTAGTGGTCAGTTTGGAATAAATGAGCCTCAAGCTCTAGTCCCATCTTTCAGGGCACTATGACTGCGTTTCAAGGGAGTTGTCCCATACCAACAGCTAGTTAGTTGCATCATGATGCTGCCACTTGTCCATTGCCTTCTACCCCAGATTCCATTCCACCTAGTGGATCAATAACCACTCTTTCAACAGTCCTCTTAGGTGTTTGTCTCCTATTTTATTTATTAAATAATAAAATATTGTGCAAATTACAGTCATCCTTGGACACCTTTCCAACATAAAACTTTACAATAAAAGTTATCATAATGTTTCTAACACAAAATGTTTTCTAGCAAAAAGGGTATGTTACAAACACCCCCACTTAAGCTCAACATCGTCCTCGATGTTGCTTATTCATCATCAAGTTCCTCATGGAAAAGAACTAGATATGCTGCTCGCATATTACTTTCCAGTTCCCAAGTAGCTTCATCAGAGCTAAGGTGCTTCCATTGCACCTTTACCTGCCCTATGGTGCGATTCCGAAGCATAATTTCCCTCCGGTCGAGAATATAGTCTGGTTCCACCTGAAAATCTCCTTCGGGTTCCACCTGTATGTCATTCCAATTCAGCACATGAGTAGCATTATGCACATACTTATTTAAAACAGAAATGTGAAAAACATTGTGGATTTTTAAATTATATGGCAATGCCAATTGATATGCAACAGCTCCAATCCTTGATAGGATTTCGAATGGTCCACAATACCTTGGTGCTAGTTTAGCACAACTTCCAAGCTTCAAAGAACTTTTCTTGGGTTTTACCTTTATAAAAACATGGTCTCCTACCTAAAATTCTCTTTCAGTGCATTTCAAATCTGCATAGCTTTTCTGCCAATCTTGGGCAACCTTTAAGTTACCTTGAACCTGTTTCACGGTTAGCTCCATCTCTTTCAATAAATCTGGTTCTAACATTAATCTGTCTACAGGATTATCCCAAGAAATAGGAGTACAACATTTTCTTCCATACAGAATCTCAAATGGACTTAACTTAGCAGATGCTTGATAATTATTATTGTAGGCAAATTCTGTTAAATGTAAGAAATATTCCCACTTAGATGGCTGATCTTTAACATATAATCTTAACATGTTTTCTAAAATCTAATTTACCCTTTCTGTTTGACCATCAGTTTGTGGGTGAAAAGAAGTGTTGAAATTTAGTTTAGTATTTAATCCTTTAAACAGTTTTGTCCAAACATTTTCGGTGAACTTAGAGTCCCGATCTGAAATAATTACCTTTAGAATTTCGTGCAAGCGAAAAATTTGCTTCATGAAAATATCTGCAATGTTAGAAGCCTTGAAAGTAGTTTTAACAGGAATAAAATGAGCAGCTTTACTAAGTTTATTAACAACAACCATGATTGAATCATTCTGCTTCTGATTTCTAGGCAAACCAGTGATAAAATCAATACTTATAATTTCCCATTTCCATTCTGGAATTGGTAAGGGCTGCAATAGTCCAGCTGGATGTTGATGTTCAGCTTTAATAGTCTGGCATTCAAAACATCTAGCTATGTATTCAACCACTTCATTCTTCATGTTGGGCCAAAAATAATCTTTTCTTAACATAGTTATCATTTTCTGATAACCAGGATGTCCTGAATAAAGACTCTTATGAACTTCATCCAAAATCAGCAACTTAAATTTCGACATATTAGGCACATAAATTCTGTTTTTATAAGTTAAGAAGCCTTTTTCATTAATACTATAATCTGTTACTAAATTTTCAGATGAATTTCCGGCCACTTTAGCATGTAATTTTTGGTAATTTTTGTCTTGCTTAATTCCTTCTTCGATCTGATTTTCTAGATTTGTCTTAAACATGCTGACTGCTGCCACAAAGTTTAATTTGGCATTTATGCTCAAGGCATCAGCAACCTTGTTTTCCTTCCCTTTGATGTGTTGAATCTCGAAATCATACTCGCTAAGGAAAGCTAGCCATCTTGCTTGCCTTGCATTAAGGTTCGTTTTATCCAATAAATACTTTAAGCCTTTATTATCTGTCATTAAAATAAATTTTCTTCTAATCAAGTGATGGCGCCACATTTTTAGTGCATGTAGCACGACTGCCAACTCAAGATCATAAGTTGCATAATTATTTTCATGGATTTTTAACTTCCTTGACTCAAAAGCAATGGCATGACCTTCCTGACTTAAGACCCTCCAAGTCCATCGTTGCATGCATCCGTGCATACGACGAAATCCTTATTGGGATCTGCAATTTTTAAGATGGGTGCAATAGTTAATAATTCCTTTAACTTATTAAAGCTTTCTTGACATTTTTGGTCCCATACGAATTTCTTCCCTTTCTTCTGCAAAGAAGTGATGGGGTTAGAAATTCTAGAGAACCCTTCAATAAACTTTTTGTAATAACCTGCTAACCCATGAATAACCGTACATCAGTTACGTCTTTGGGGACAGGCCATTCATTAATTGCTTTTATCTTATCAGGGTCAACGAAAATTTCGTCTTTAGAAATTATATGACCTAAATACTGTATTTTATCTTTATAAAAGTCACATTTACTGAACATAGCATAAAGCTAATGTTCTCTTAGTACTTGCAGAATCATTTTTAAATGCTCGTCATGCTCTTCTTTAGTTTTTGAGTAAACCAGAATATCATCAATGAATACCACTACAAATTATCCAAATATTTATGTAGAACGTTGTTCATTAAACACATGAACACTACCGGTGCATTGGTTAGCCCAAAAGGAATAACTACGAACTCATAGTGTCCATAAAGCATTCTGAATGCAGTTTTGAATATGCCCTCGTCTCTTATTCTGACCTGATGATACCCTGACCTTAAATCAATTTTAGTGAATATCTCTGGTCCGTGTACTTGATCAAATAGATCATCTATGCGGGGTAAGGGATATCGGTTCTTAATTGTCATTTTATTAAGCTGACGGTAATCGATGCACAATCGCATGGTACCATCCTTCTTTTTAACAAAAAATACTGGTGCTCCCCAAGGAGACACACTAGGCCTTATGTAGTTTTTATCTATTAATTCTTTCAGCTGAGATTTTAATTCATTTAAATCCAGAATATTCATCCTGTAGGGGGCCTTCGAGTTTGGTACCGCACCGGGTACTAACTCAATGGTGAAATCAAGTTCCCTTTTTCGAAGGTAATCCTAGAATTTCTTCCGAAAATACATCAGAAAAGTCCCTAAGGATGGGAATATCCTCTAGTTTTAACTTGTCTTCTTTAGATGAACACTCGTCATTAATAACATTAATAGCAAACATTTTATAGCCTTTCCTGGCAGCTCTCTTTACTTGTAGAGTGGAAATCTGTCTTACTGAAATATTCCTATGAAATCCTTTTACTGATTCTATACTACCGTCATTATTTACACAGGTAAAAGATTTGTCATAACAATTCAGTAAAACTCTATGCTATTCAAGCCAGTCCATACCAATCAACAAGTCATATGATCCTAAGGGTAAAACATTCATATTAATTTGCGTTTTTAACTGACTTATAAATACTTCACAACCCCTGACAAAATCTGTAACTTTTCTTTTAGTACCTGTTGCAAGCTGAACTAACCATGCATTATCAAATTTCTCTAATTTTAACTTGCAACGGTTTACTAAAGTAGGTGAAATATAACTCAGATTCGCACCTAGATCTATCAGAATAGAAATAGACTCGTTTTGTATCATACCTTCAATTTCGACCATGGATATTTGATGGTTAGCTTGACGATTTTCCAACGCTGCATTTATCCTGGGCATTTCTCTTGCGATATCTCCAACTGTAGGTTTTTCTTACATAGTGTGAATATTGTTGGTTGTCCTCTTGTTGCATGGGCAATCTGCTCTCTTATGTGGTCCACCACAGTCATAGCACTTCAAGGGTCCTTTCTGTTTAGCATAACTGTTGTTGTTATTATTGTTATTGCTATGATTATTACTGTTAGGTACGTTTCTTGCAGCAATAAAGTTCTGAGATGCATTATTCCTGTAATTATTATGATTAGGAAAATTTATGTTATTAAAACTTTTCTTAAAGCTTCCATAATTATGATTAAAATTCTTCTTTTTATAATCAAACTGATTAGTCTTACTGCTCTTCCATCTAGTTGTTCCTTCTCTTTTTCTGTTTTGATCAAAACAAAAATTGACCTTTATCATGGCCTCTTCCAAAGTGGAAGGGTTATCATACTCAATACGGTCCTTTATATTGAAAGGTAGACAGCTAAGAAAACTTTGCACTTTAGGCTTTTCCTCGACCATGTAAGGTACATACCTCAGCAAGCTAAGAAACTTGCTGCACAATTTTTTCATGTTCATTGTTCCCAGCTTTAAATCGTAAAACTCCTTTGACTTATCTTCAAAATATTGTTCCAAAAAAAACTTTTTTTTAAACAAACTTTTAAACATATTCCAAGTTACTTCTCTTTCTTTTATACTCTTAATTATTTTAAGATCCTGCCACCAAATATCTGCTTTTCCGGTCAGATTGTAAATAGCCATCTTGGCTTTTAGTTGAGAAGAGTAGTCGTAAATATTAAAGTACTTCTTCATTCCAAACAACCAAGCTTCTGTTGTCTCACCCTTCTCACTTTCACCATTAAAGGTGGGTGGCTTAATCTTTTTAAATTCTCCAGTAATATGTTCATGATGTTTATGTTTTCTCTTTTTAGAGCAGCATTCACTGTTACTACTATCATAATTAAAGTCATTATTACTTGGATCAGGTTTAGAGGATGAGTAACTGTTCCTTTTATCATTTCTTGCTTTCTTATGCTTATGTTTGTGGGACATTGTTTTAGAATCAGGCTTCATTTCTAATTTTCTGCCTCTTTCATCATTATGACAGTTCTCCCTTAAATTTTGTTGTAACTCCTCCTGAACCTTAAGGATCCGTTCATTCTCTTCTTTAACAGCTTTTAACTCAGATTTTAAATGTTGTACAGTGCGTAAAATTTCAGAAGACTAGTTATTTAATTCAACATAAATTCCTTCAGAATTATTATTATTAATACGTTCATTATGAGGAGATCTATCCTCTGCTGATTCTTCTTGTATTTCCATACCTGCAATTTAAAGGTCAATCTGTTCTGTGCAAAAAAATAAAATTGAATTAAAACGTTAGTCACATAAACTTTTTGATTTGTTTTTCTATTTGCGCGCGTCAGCCTAAGTCAGGCCTAGAGTTTGAACTCGCGCTCTGATACCACGTGTAACATCCCAAAAATCGCTAAAAAATTAAAATTTTTAAGATAGCAAAATCACAAGGAAAATGCTAATTGCGGAATGAAAGATATTTAACTAATTAACTAATGGCAGCTTCACATGATTACCATTGTTATTTCTGAACATAGAAAGACAGCAGATTATAAATAAAATGCGATAAAACAATGTTTAACTTCTCATGTGCATGGTTCTAGTAATAATACTGACTTCTTTGTTCACATATTTCTAAAGGGGTTCCTACAGGGTGCCCTTGGGTTTACTTAGCTTTGATAGCTAAAGCATTGGACCTTTTCTTTCGCAGATCTGCAGGTAAGGTAATAAAATAATTCAAGTACTTCAAGAAAATGTTATACGCTTCAGCTAGCCGTCTCTGTTTTTAAGATAGATGTGTATATTGCCATGCATGAAGGTATCGATGGTATGAAGTTTCAGTTTTTCTTTTTATCAACTTGTACTATTTTTTATCCTATCATGTGAGAGTGTAACTAGAGATATTTCACACTATACTTCTGTTGTAATCATTGATAGAAATGATTAGAATTACAATTTATATAAATATTATGAGAGTTCTAACAATCTGAATAATGCGACAAGGTTGAACATTATGTGACTTCAATGAAAGATCTTTAAATCTCTATAACGACAAGCATATGATGATATCTATTGTTATGACAAGGTTGAACAATAAGTGACCTTAGTGAAATATGTTACCAAGTATCTAGTGGGGTTTCTTAGGATTGGAATCCTACCTTATTTAATTCGATAATGCTATTCTATAATAATGTTAGCATCATTACAATGCTATGGTGCATGTATAAAAGTTGGCCTTCAAAGCTATATGACCTATTATCACATGCATCCAAAATTACTATATGCTTTTGCAATCCTAAATTACTATATGAATGTGTGGACAAAATGTTGATTTATTATGTAATTGTGACATATATCAATTTGTCACAATACCCTATGATTTTAATGGGGTAATGTTAGAAATACAACGCATCAACCTTATGCGAAATGGAATTTAATCGTTGGAATTATATTACATGCACACTATACGAAATAAAACTTAACATTGGAAATATATAATACATGGATACTATGCGAATTTGCAAACAAGGCTTGGTAATACATATATAACATGGATATGGTATAGGGATCATGCTATTTCCATTTAATACGATGCTGACAAGAGTTAATTCCATCGCAGGCATGGTCTAGCAAGGGTAATACGTAGGATTTGAGCATTTATGAACCCTGTAACTTCTTAGTGGATTGTACCGTTGGCTATTACCTGTAACCGGCTCCACATGATGAACTTCATAAGGAATGTGGGAAGCCTGTCTAGCTATATGCTCCACCTTGGTGATGTGGCCTCCAACTAGGCTCGGCATTGAATGAGCTATTAAAGAGTAGGTTGATCGTATTGTTTTCTTGGTAGTGGCGTTGCTTGGCTAGCCCGATCTCACCCGTTGATATGGTCTATCTCGATTATCGAAAACTAAAACCCTAATGCACTTACTATACCGTTGTTTGTTTTACCATTCGCATTCATTTGGATCCTTGCCTTTGGGGGACAGGCCGACAGGCTGCTAAATGGTAGGGTTCGACCTCTGGTTGTTTCTTTGGTAGCTCTGCAACTTCAATCTTCAGGAATTAATGGTGGAATCCTGTTGTATAAGTTTCAATGGTTCGAATGGAGAATATGGGTTGAAGCCCTGTGGCTTTCGTCGTGTAACAGGATAGGGTTTTGGTTGGAATTATATTCAGAGCCTGAGATTTTCGTAGTTGTATGCTGCCCTTGTTGCGTTGGTTGGATGATTTAGAAAACTAGAAGCGTAAGGAAGTTCATCTTCCTGCGGTAAGCTCAGCTTTATGAAGACTGTTTTCTATATTTACAGTTTTGGTCTTGCATATAATATTTGTTTTAGAATCATGTTATAACCCCGTGGTAGTTTGTGTGGTAGGTGTTTCCTTCGTCATGGAGTTATAGAGTTGAAGCTTGATGGTAGTTGATGGCTCATTTAACCGGTAAGCCCCGGTGGCATAACCCTTCGTAGGTTCTCCTGGCAGAATGGCCGTTGTTGATGTTTGAACCATCTTGTGGTTTTTGGAAATGGATTTCCAGTACTGTGTTGTGTTAGATGTAAGTAAAATGGATGACTTTCGGCTTGCTTAGTTAGAGTAACAGGATTTTAAGTTTTGTGTCAAAAAGACAATGTATCTTCTGTTGATGAGAGCTCCTCTCCTCCGTCGAGTTTTTATTAAAGAAGACTCTAATAAACCAGTTTTGTAACACTTGTCTCGTTCGTCTTTTGGGGTTTTGAACTTGGAATGTATCCTGTGATTTGGATGTGTAAAATGTAGAAGTGAAACTTGTTTTTAAAATGGTTCTGCATTTAAGCTTTGATGTATAAAAAGTTATAGTTGTGAACTAAGATTCGATACTTCTTTGCTATCGTTTCCTTTGTAGAATAATGAACTGTAAAATATAACAGTTGTGGGAAAGTGTTCTCATTCATAGACTTTGGATAAAGTAAAAATCATGTGTTTCAATGAACAATGGTAGATGTTTGTAATCTATGTTACGGTTCCAGCCTGTGTGTAGTTTGTCGATTTTAAAATGATGTTGCGTTTTTATTCTACAAGAATTTCTAAGGGTTAGGGTTTGTCTCTATTCAAAATATATGGTTTTGAGTTTGCTCATCGTTAAGGTCTCGGCAATCCAAACTTGTTTTTGCTACTGTTGTTTAGAGTTTGTTCTACTGTAAATGTAATAACAGGAACTTTGAGATGATACTGAGATATTTGACTAGCTCTATCTGTAGAAATGAATACAGTTACATGTTTTGTTTTATGGAAATAAACATGTGGTTTGACATTATGTTTAAGAACTGTTTAAATAAAATGATATGCTAGCTCTGTCAAACTAAAGTTTGCGAAATGGAAATGTTTAGGGTTTAGGGTTTTCTGTTGAGTCCTGTGAGTTTTTGAGAAACTATAAATAGACTCTATTATGTAAGTTTATTATGTTTACTATAATGAAGATAAAGTGCAGAAACAGAATTTAGAAATTAAATGAATTTAAGAAGAAAATATGAAAGCATAAAACTCTATTTTAAACTTTAAACCTGGAAGAATAATAATCGACAGTATACTTGGAAAGTAAATGTTTAGAACTGTAAATTTGAAACATTCTACTGCAAAGAATACAGAGAACCTGTAAAAAAAAATTATGAGGAAGGAAAAACATGGGATTATGAACATTGATACTAAATATTAATAGTAGGAAACTGTCGAAATGTACAGAATAAATCTTCTCATTCATCTGGCAATCTACCTATCAAATCTACTCATAATTTATTTATTCTCTATACTGGAGTACGATGCCGATTCATTAGCATGGGGGAAAATGTAGAGAACATTTTATTCATTTCGTCATAAAAATCAATACTAAATCATAATCCTATTTAACTTAGAAATAAAAATAAATGTGTGTGTTCAATCAAATCCTTGGAAACAATAAATTAACAATAACATATAGAAATTTTAACTCCATGAAATTAGAAAAAGTAAGTAAAACCTGTAAATGAAGATAGGGCTGACAAACACCGAAGGAGGCTTGTTCCTCCCAACCTATTTCATAAAAACAACAAACTGCTGGCTTCTTGTGAACCCCTGAGCCTGCTTACTGAACCACTAAGTAGATGGAATCTGTGTAGAAAGAAGGCACTCAAAAATGCCTTCAGCACTCAGCATCAAACTCCTGTAAAAACATGCCTTCAACACTCAGCATCAAACTCTTGAACTCAATAGAGTTTGGCAGACTCACAACATGATCAACAACTTAGCATATCCCCTCATCAAATCTCTTGGGTGAAAACACAGCAAAACCCCAAGGTAAATTTCTTCGTTAGGAAAAGTGATGAACCTCAGTTCATAATTTGATGGCTATTATATAGACTGCCTAGGTATTTAGTGGTCAGTTTGGAATAAATGAGCCTCAAGCTCCAGTCCCATCTTTCAGGGCACTATGACCACATTTCAAGGGAGTTGTCCCATACCAATAGCTAGTTAGTTGCATCATGATGCTGCCACTTGTCCATTGCCTTCTACCCCAGATTCCATTCCACCTAGTGGATCAGTAACCACTCTTTCAACAGTCCTCTTAGGTGTTTGTCTCCTATTTTATTTATTAAATAATAAAATATTGTGCAAATTACAGTCATCCTTGGACACCTGTCCAACATAAAACTTTACAATAAAAATTATCATAATGTTTCTAACACAAAATGTTTTCCAGCAAAAAGGGTATGTTACAAATAGATAAGGGAAATTTCAGGAAAACATAACAGAGTTAGTTTATTTAATCATTCTACTTACTGCATATCATTTATCTATCTTTAAACACCCTTCCCTGTACTAGAGTACGGTACAAAGACAATGCGTGTAAAAATACAGAGAAGAAATTTATTCTATCATTTCATTTAACTTATTCAATAACTTACATAATCATATTTAGATCAGAAAATCAAACATTTGTTTCTACATTATGATAACTATCAAGCATTTAACCAATAATTCCTAAATTAACAGTTACAGAAAATAAATTACAACTACTTAGGAAATGTAATAACAAGTAGAACCTGCAATGTAGATAGGGTGGACAAACACCCAAAGAGGCATGTTCCTCCCAACCTTCTCCAAAAGAAGCATCCAATATCACTTGCTCCTTAGGACCCCTAAGCTTGTTTACTAAACCACTAGGTAGAAGACTCTGTGTAGAAGCGAGGCACTCAGGTTGTACTTCTAGCAATCAATGGAGACTTGCAATACACCTCAAAATAACTCTCTGCACTCTGCATTCAGTAGAAGTGAAACAGAATTACACTACAACTCAAAACATAGCTTTCCCTCATCGAATCTCTTGTGTGCATATAGCAGAACCATAAGGTAAATTTTTTCGTCAAAAAAAGTGTGAGCCTCTGCTCAAATTTGATGGCTTATAAAGATGCCTAGGTCTTTAGTGGTCAGTTTCCAAATAAATGAATCTCAAGCTCCAGTCCCATCTTTCAGGGAACTTTGACCACATTTCAAGGGAATTGTTCCATAACAACAACTAGTTACTGAGTTCCTCATGCTGCCACTTGTCCATTGCCTTCTACCCCAGATTTCATTCCACCTAGTGGGTCAGTAAACACTCTTTCAACAGTCTCTTTGGGTGAGTGTCTCCTATTTTATTTTATTTAAATAATAATATTGTGCAATTACAGTCATCCTTGGCCACTTGGCCAAATATAAAAATTTACAATAAAAGTTAAGATAATGTTTTCTTCAAACATAAAATGTTTCAGCAAAGGGGTATGTTACAGGTGGAGATGGAACACCCATACTGAACCTTGGGTTAGTTTCTGGTCCAAGAAGTACACCCTAGATACTCCCCAACAACACCTTATCCGAATTGAGGGCTCTGAGATGGGATCCCATATCTGGAAAATGGCAAGGGCGGGGAATTTTCAGATCCAAAAACAAAGTTTCTGGGAAATTAGAGAGGGCTTGTCGACCAACTTCTGGAATGAGTCCTCGCAGCAAGAACCAACTCTCCATAATATTATGCCCAATCTAATCCCTCATCCCTTAATGGATCACAACTGGAGGACGGTCAATTACTATTGGCAGCGGGAGCAAGATGACAGAGGCTTCAGGAAATGGAAACCTTTAGACTAGTGGAGGGAAAAATTTGGTCTGAATGAAGGGGATATGATTTACGACCATCTTAGCCAAAGACAGATAAAAATTCAGGAGGGGCCTTATAAAATCCGCTGGGGTTACTCTCCCAAAGGCATGTTCAATATTAAAGAAGCATACTCTCTACAGAATGGATCTGAGGAACAACCTGAGGGACGTGAATGGATGACACTTTGGGCTAACAAATTGTGGCCCAAAATTACTTTGTTTCTATGGATGGTCTTAAAAGGCCGAATCCTAACTTGGGATAACATCATGAAAAGGGGAAGTGCAGGACCCTCTTACTGTCTTCTATGTGGCGAAGACACTGTAACCATTTCCCATCTCCTCGATGCATGCAGCTTCACCTCGGAACTGTGGGACAAAGGTGCTGTGAGCTTCCGTATAACTGACAAAGTTTGCACAGACCCCACAAGTTCACTCAAAAATTTGAGAGGAGAACCTTTCCAGGGTAGAATACCCAACCGGATATGGCAGTTTTTTCCTGGTTTCCTTTTCTGGGAGGTTTGGAAAGAACGCAAAAGGCGGATTTTTAGAGGTAAACATCAGACTCAAAAATTTGTTTGGAACCAAATTCTAAAAGGGATTCATGAGACTCTTACATTATCTCTATGGAATGAACAAAATCTATTAATTCCAGATACATAGAGGCTCCTTTTACGCACCTTGGGAATACAGACTCTCCCTCTCCACATTGGAATCCTTCATCATCGTTAGTACTCTCCTTCTAGTCCGATTGTTTGGACACCACCTCCCCCGGGCTGGATCAAGTTGAATTTTGATGGGGCATCCAAAGGAAATTCGGGTAAGGTTGGCTATGGAGTAGCCTTCTGCGACAAGCAGGGAAAGGTGATGGGTATTATCCTCTGTTACCTAGGCCTGGGAACAAATAATTTCGATGAACTTGAAGCTCTCCTATGGGGCTTGTGCATGGAAAGCCGACGTGGTTATACCAAACTGCAAGTGGAAGGTGACTCAAAGGTTGTAAGCCAGCTCGTGACTATTTTATACCATGGGTCCCAGGTGGCAAAGATGGCGCCATCTTAGCGTCTTTCTTTTCGTACTGAATATATTGGCGATACCCTCGCTTTAATGAATGATGTCACCTTCCACCACGTCCTCCATCAAGCTAACACTTTGGCGGACCGTCTCTCCAACCAAGGCTCCAATGGCACTAGGGACGGATGGGAAGGATTATTACACGACATGCCTGTTCAAACGTGTCGATTTAATTGCATGCAAATCGAAAGGGCCGAAATGAGGACCCATGATCACTCTTATGTCCTTAGGAACCAAAATTTGAGTCATGTGATGTCATGCCCCGAATCCTCCACGTTACCACTTGGACAGATGGACCTTTGTCCAACGATTATATTAAATGAGCATGCTCGCACCACCTCTCCATCTAGTTATTAAGTTATATTACGTGAAGTTATGGGATGTGAAGATGATGATCAATCTTTCTCTCATGATTCTGATACGTGAGACCATCAAGGATAATTATTTGCTAAGGGCTGTCAAGGACGACGGTAGTACCAGCCAAGCCATGGCAATTATGGTCAGCATTATGGTCGCAAGCGGATCTTCCCCTTTAAATTCCCATCCTCTATGTGTGTTCATCCACATGTTCCATAGCTCGTATATTGATTTCTTTATCCCCATATTTCTGTCTATTTCTTCTCTCTGGTTTGTCAACGGGAGGAAGGAAGGGAGAAGTATGTCGCCCCGAGGAAGACCGACAAGGGGTGGTCTCTTGAACGAGGGAGGTCCCAGCCGAGATCAATGGCATGTAGCCTCCACGACTGTCTTCTTTCGCAGAATGTTCCCACAGGAAATTCAGCATGATATTAAGGAATTGGAGGAAAACCTCTGGTTGCGAGTGGGGGATGAAGAACCCCCTCCAGAGGCAGCTGCAATGGCCGATTAGATACAAGACCCTGGGAATACCATAGGAAGGATGGCACTGCACAACTGCACAATGGTTACTCTCTGGGTTACGAAGACCTCAATTTCTCAGTCGATGTAGACAATGACCGACGTCCTCTCTAGTTCGCAGAGTTTCAAGGTTCATGATGAGATGGTCAAAGACCACGCGGAAGACTCCAGCTTCATGCATATGAAGGTGGATTCCATAGCTGAACATATTGGCATCTCTTTTCTGAAGAAACTAACGGTTACAGCTCATCCCAAAGTGATTATCCTCGACAATCAGCCAATAGGGACCGCGGTTCCACAGGCCCCTACTCAGGATGTAGGTCCTCGCACTTTTGCTTAATTTCGCTGGGTCCTTTCTGCATGTTTCTGGGAGGGTCTAGGGTTTTACTCTGTTTTTTTAGAAGTTGTCAGTTTTTATCCTGTTTCAGCATACTATTGAGTTCGTTAGTCTGTTGGGGGTATTTTGTTGTGGATAAGGAGGCACACTGTGATGTATATGACCTACAATTTCTTAACTCTGGGTCTTTCCGTGCCAATTTTGAAGGGCATCCAGCAATGTAATCTCTGTTTCAGTCTATACGTCTAGTAGCAGTCTTGGGTGTGACTCTCAGTGGAATTTTTTGTCTCAAAAGTACAAGGGAACAAGCAAGCGAGTGTATTCTTTTACCACCAGTTTTATAATATAATGTTTCTATTTTTTCTTTAAAAAAAAACCTGAAGAGCCGCGCTCCAGTACATTAACCGTTCATTAATAAAATCAATAATAACTTTTAAACCATAGAGACTGCACCATTATTAACACAATTCACATATTTATAACAATAACATCCAAGATTGATTCCAAGCAAGCTAAGAATTTTACCCCTTCTAAAGTTCATAATAAATTAAATAAATGTATGTCTACTAACATAAACTCTGGAAGAATTTTGAGGTCAAAATGGCCCTCCAAACAAAAAATCTACTATCAAAATCAACTTTACAAGAACCAATCAAATTCTAGATAATGACATCATCCCTTATGGTTGAGGTGACATTGCTCGAGTTAAAGATGCTTACTTGTCAAATCCTAAATAAATGATGAAAATTCATAGTTAACCATACTCATGATGAAAAAAAGTACTCATAAAGTACTTTTAAATATAATATTTATATATTTAGTACTCCTAAATACTTTCACTTTTAAATATAAAACTATAATAGTAATCAAAAGTCAAACATATATTCAAAAATAAAATATTTATTTAGTACTTTTAAATATAATATAATGTACTAGATAAGTTGCAATATATATTATATTTTAATATAATATAATATACCATATTCGCATATATTATATTTCTTATAATATATTATATTATATTATATTATGATATAAAATAATAAATATTATAAGAAATATAATATTATATTAATGTTTTTTATAATTTCTTATATATTATATTATATTATATTTAATCTTATATTTAATGAATTATATTATGATATAATGTAATAAATATTATAAGGAATATAATATAATATTAATGTTTTTTTATAATTTCTTATATATTATATTATATTATATTATATTAAATCTTATATATAATGTTATATTTAATGAATAAGTATAGATTATAATTTTATATTAAATATTTAAATATATTTTAAATTAAAAAAATTATCACTATGAATTATTTGTATAACTTAAAATTTATTTATAAAACTTTAATTTATGTTTATTATTCAAAATTCAAAATTTTGAAAAATTTTATTTTATTTTATTTTAGATGTATTTATTTTATGTTAAGAGTATTTTATTTTAGTATATTTATGTATTCAAAAGTATTCATGTTTCTAGTTGTATTAAAAAAAAAAAATTATTAACTTTAGTTGTAATACGCATCTTTTCATTTTAACTTAATCATAGTTACATGAATTATAGTGCAAGAGGTGAGTTGTAAATATACCTTCCCCACAAAATGACAAACTCACAATATTTTATTATATCTCTTAGGAGGCCCATTTTAGACCTCAAAATTCCCCTAATGGTTGCCCTTTCATAACTTCAAATATCAATCCCCGGTGCAATGTTTACCCATAAATGGATTGCATCCCATCCCCTTCACAGACATCAGTTGAATATGAAATTCTTGAGCATTTAAATAACAATTGTATCTACCAGATGCGAGCCATCTCTTGCAGAGAGGTCGTGTTCCCTCTCTCGTAGAGATGTAGAGGATGTAAGTGTACATTTAAATAATAAATATATCAAATCTCAAATGCAAGCCATCTCTTGCAGAGACGCAGAGGATATAAATGTAAAAATAAATAAATAAATAAATAGATGCGGGTCTATTCTCCCATAGGGGAGATCACCCAAGTTACATGAATATTCAGTGCAAATATCATATATAAAAAAACACAATTAGACAACAAATACGGAAATCTCTCACCTCTATCACTGATTGTTACGGAAATCGATGTCCCATGCGCTATATATATATACACACAACATTTGATGTATCCTCAATCAATAGAAGCATGCATAGATCGTTGTCTCACACACTTACACAGATTTTGATATATCCTCATCAACAAAAGCAGGTAGAGATCGCTATATAAATGCCCTGTCACGAATTTATGGTCTTTTATCACGCTCTATTCCGAGTTCATAGACTTCTATAAAAAATGCAGGCTTCACATGGCTTATAGCATCGATGCAATGAGCAGAGGATCATTACCATTTTGAGCTCGAGCTCAAAAAGGGATAGGAGCAGAAAATCCCCTCTTCGTAGAGAACTCTTTTTTGTTAAGAATGCGACCATGCATTAATATACTCATAGCTTTCTCAAACATAGGGAAGTACGCCAAGATATCAAAATCAATTCCCTCCACTTGGAGGTCCAATCCTATGATAGATAGGAAAAGACATTAGCAAGTGGCAATTAGGAGTTACCTTTCTTTCCAAACAAGGAGACAAAACCCCAAAGAAATCTCTACGGAGATCTTTGACAATATCTCTAATTTTCCCTACGTTTTCAATTTATTTTTACATGAACTTCAACTCAACTAACAAATTTACCTCGGTAAGGTCACTCTTCTTTTATCATATAATTGCGCATGGCCTCAAATAATATAGTGTAGTATTTGTTTCCTAAAGATGAAGCAAAATTGTATGTGCTATTTTACAATAATTGTACATATGTATATTTTGTGGGTGAGATCTACCCATCTAATTGTATATATGTATATTTTGTGGGTGAGATCTACCCATCTTCATTAGGGTCAGGGAAGTTATCAAACTTACTTATTAATAAGTCTTTATATATATATAATAGTATTGCTCCTTTTCCCTTTAATTAGTCTCTTTTTCCAAGAAGAATATTATAATTATTATAGTAATTCATACCATAATATATATGTTCACTAAAATATAACTTCAATATGTTAGATCCTCATTCATCTCTTTTATCAATACTGTTATTATTATATATATATATATATATATATATATATATATATATGAAACATTTAGTCTATAGATAAAATATAATTTATCTTCTTTCTTATTCTCAAGTTTAGATTTAAGAAAACATTTAGCTCATTTCCTTACTTGTATCTTTTGTCGAATCTAGGATAGTAATATGTATAAAATGATGTCTTAGTTTACTTAGGATCAATTAAACATAGCTATATTCACACTAGAAGATAATCCCTATAACTTGAGAAGATTGCGGCGAGTAGCCACTCTCCCAATCTACAATGACGACACTTATAAACTTTAAGGTCAACCCGTAAATTACTTTAATAATCACCAAGTGCCCTTGGCACCAAGATGATACCCATCATCTATTTCTAGATTATGATGGTTACTGCTAGGATATTTTAGTACTCCATCCTTGTCCTACCTAGCATTATTTATTTTTCCTAGTTTTTTCATGCATGTCAATCAGAAATGGGTGTATGAGGCCACAATCAGTGGCATCCAAAGCTCTAACCCCCCCATCAAGAGTCAACTAACTCAGGTGGTTTGCACTGGAACACTCAGTTGGTTCCTATAAAATAGGGAACTGACTGAAGTGGTCCTAAAATGATGCGTGCAAGGCCCAAAAGGTGGTAGATGGATCCTGGATGACATCTGCACACCACTAGGGGGCAAATGTCATCATCAACAACTAAGAAAAATAAATAATGGTAGGTAGGACAAGGATGGAGTATTAAAATATCCTAACACCCCCCCCCCTTAATCCATAATTTTGCATCTTGGGCCCTAGTTATGAGACCAAAGGTCACCCATACAATCAAATAAATGATAAAAAGAAAGAATTGTCCATGAACCAATGAAATGGGGAAAAAACTCATGGGAAAAATACCCCCCCTCAAAAGAACAACAGTAGGGAACTCAAAGAACCTTCATTCTAAGAAGAGAAGGAAAAAATTTCCTCAGTGAAAGCCTTTGCAAAAATATTGGCAGGTTGCTCCTATGTAGGATAGCAATGCAGGTGCTAGATTTGGATCTGCTCATCTGATGTACCTCCCACTGTGTAGAAGTTGTATTTTCCAAAACAAGTCTTTCAGGAACCCTTCTTGCTACTAGAGAAAATGGCTCATTGTGGTCCAAATCATGAACCTTTGAGTACCTTTTGCCAGAAAATCGAGATTGTTGCTTGGTTGTAGATCCCTCATGGCAAGTCTCTCCAAGATATTGTGGATCAAACCCCACCATCATGTAGCACCTCTCTGAGAGAAGTGGATCTGCATGAAATAGTGCAATTTTTGCATGATACTGAGATCTGGTGGTTCTATGGTAAGATGGATCCCCAACTGTGTTCCCAGCAGCTACAAGAACTTTGTGATCCCATATTGGCCTTCACCATGGATGGGGAGCATGTGTTGGATCTGGATATGAATTTGAATCTCCTTGAAATTTATTTTCAACATCAAGATCTTGATCATCATCTTCATTAGAAGAGATATCACTATGATCTTCATCAGATTCCGATGGGGTAGGAAAAGAGTATGACAAAAAATGTGAGAATTCATATGCCTTGGAGGCATGGTTTGCAAACCCTTTCGCTATAATATTCCCGGTAGATATATCTGCAATATCAACTGTGTCAGGACCAAATACCACTTTCTTCGGTGAACTTGTGTGAGTCATCTGATATATAGACAACAAATTTGATGACAAAAAAGGCACAAATAAAACATTTTTGAACTTACCGTGTTCCATATGTACTATGCCCTTCCATTCAGTAGATATCTAAGAGTTGTGTCCCATGTGAATAATCAGACCATCTTTGAGATATAGAGAAGAAAATGATTCTCTGGAGGCAACCATGTGGTTGGAGGCTCCTCAATCTATGAGAAGGGCTTGTGATTTTAAAAATCCAGCCTTTAGTGCATGGAATCTCTCATGACCATCAGAATCACTTCCAGAATCAGTATCTATTGCACCTTTTGGGAGGGAAATGTTGTGTTGTTCAAGAAGCTTGGTCATCTGATCTATCTTCTTCTGCATGCAATATCTCTCTGGGTGGTTTCCTTTCTTGCAATAGGAACACTTGGATTTCTTAAATCCATTTTGTTTGTCCTTCTTGGAGATGGAGGCTCCTTCCAATGGACTTGACTTGGAATTCTGCTTGGGTTTAGATGGCCTCTTATCCTTTCCTTTGTGATTCCCCTTCCCATTCATACTTTTTGGTTCTCCATCCAAAAGAGCTTGGTTTTTAGACGCCATCAAGGCGCCCATCTAGATCAACTTATCTTATTCTTGGATGAGAGATTCAATGAAAATATCAAAGGAGGGCATCTTCCAAATAGGGATTGATATTCTCCCAGAATGGAAGGTAAAGACAAATATGGAGAACTCAGGACCTAGCTTGCTCAGAACGGATAGGACCAACTGCTCATCCTTCTTCTCGATGCCACACTGCTTGCATTGCATAACCAAAGATTTGAATTTTGAAAAGAATTGTTGGATGGTCTCAAAATTGCTGGGTTGAAGAGCTATCAACTCATTTTCTAGAATATGACCTCTTAGCTCATCTTGTTTTCCGAAGAGGGTCTCTAAATTCAACCATAACTCTCTTGGAGTATTCAATCCTTCGATGTGGAAGAGTAGATATCTGGAAATATGAATACACATGAAACCAAATGCTTCATCCAATCTATTCAGATACTTGTTTTTTCCACATTTGATTGTGGTTCGGGATCCTTCCCCATTGTCACCTTGTATAGTGATTTATTGCGCAATGCCATCCGCATATCATCCCTCCAATCAAGGTAATTGAAGGGTTTCAAGATCCTAGGAGAGAGAGGAGAGTTCGAATTGTCCATTACAACTATTGGAGCAAATACAAGGTGAAAATACTGCTAAGCAAATTGAGTGCAGAAAAACAGGTGCAGAAAAACATAGGTGCAGAAAGCACTGGTGCAGAAACACTGTTACAAAAACACTGGTGCAGAAAAACACAGGTGCAGAAACACTGGTGCAAGTGCATAAAACTACTGTGATTGCTCCAATTGTTGTTGTACTCAAAAACGTTGAAGAACCTGCAAAAAAATATCAATAATGGAAGTAGACTACTACTGAGCACTACTTTAGGATAGTCGGCACTTTTATCCGGATCCTTCACACTTGGCTAGACCTCATTGGATTTCTCCAATGAATTCAATGCAATGAAACTAGGATTTGTTGTGGAAATCTATAGGCTTCTGGTGCACTACCGAAAGCAGCTGCTCAACCTATTTGCTCAATGCATCTGATACCATGTGAAATTCTATGTCACAAAAAATATAAGAGATGAGTATACCTCACAGAGAAAGAATGAGCAGAAAAATTGAATAAGAGTCAAAATTGCAATAAAAAAGAGCAGAGAAATAATTATGCAGCAAAACTCAGATAGGGGCAGAATAATGTCACACTTTCCAATAATTAGTATAATCAACAATGATGTTACAATGGAGAGAATTCGAATCACTTAGGAGAATTCGAACCTCGGTTGGTCTAGCATAGCGGTTATCACCACTTGAGTGCTCTTGAAGACTCAAACTCAACTGAAGTGAACCTAAACTCAACTAATTGAAGTCACAATCAGTTAATTAACTAAGGAGGGAGCAATAGTGATTTTGTCATGCATGTCAATCAGAAATGGGTGCATGAGGCCACAATCAGTGGCATCTGAAGCTCTAACCCCCCCAAAAGAGTCAGCTAACTCAGGTGGACTACACTGGAACACTTAGTGGGTTCCTATAAAATAGGGAAGTGACTGAATTGGTCCTAAAATGATGCATGCAGGGCTTAGAAGGTGGTACATGGATCCTGGATGACATATGCACACCACTAGGGGTAAAATGACATCATCAACAACTAGGAAAAATAAATAATGCTAGGTAGGACAAGGATGCAGTATTAAAATATCCTAACAGCTACTTTGTCCTTCACTTCCCCCCTAGTGGATTCTTTTCCATGTCATTTAGTCACGTCAAAAACTTCAATCTCCTAGGTCTATAGTCAACCATTATAATTTAAGAAATAAATAAAAAAAATTACAAGGTTTTCTAGTGGGGCCTTGGCCTTGAGCTCCTCACCAGAAACAAGTACATATTACAGTTTTTTCAATTTCAAAGAGGATAGATGTAAAGCGGGGGATGTTACATTTGGTGACATGGTTATACAACTTGTAAGCCTTATGATGTTCATTGTAACCAATGAAGATACATTTCTCACTCTTTTTGTCCAACTTTTTTCTCAATTCATCTAGTACATGTGCAAATGGTACACATCCAAAAACTCTGAGATGCAAGACACTAATATTAGTGCCACTCCGGGCTTCTTTAGGAATCTTGTATTTTACACTTACTGTGGGAGATTTGTTAAGTAAGTAAATTGAACATGCAACAAATTCAACCCAATAATCACTCGACATCTTCTTATATGACAACATACTTTGGGCCATCTTCATGATGGTCCAGTTCTTCCATTCAACAACTCCATTTTGCTATGGAGTGTATCTATTAGTGAACTGGTGTTGGATTCCATGTTATTTACAGAACTCTGCAAAATCATGTGAATCATATTCACCTCCACCATCTGACCTGAGCACTTTGATGGATTTACCTGACTAATTTTCAGTAAATGCCTTGAATTCTTTAAACTTAGAGAAGGCATTTGATTTGTGTCTAAGAAATTAAACCCAGACTTTCCTGCTATAATCATCAATAAATGTCAAAAAATAAAGACTACCTCATATGGATTGGGTTTGCATGGGTTTACATAGGTTTGTGCGAACTAACTCAAGGTGTTCTTTGGCTCTGGATGTGGAAGTGGGGAAATTGTCCCTTTGATGTTTCCCTAGGATACAATATTCACAAGAATTGGACTGTTCATTCAAAACTGGTAACCCCTTGACCATGGACTGGTTTTGCATAAGAATGAGACTTTGGAAGGGTAGATGACCAAACCTACAGTGCCAAAATGAGGTTTCATCTAAAATGGAAACACTATGTGCATATGACAGTGACAGGATGGCACTTCTGAGACTGAGTGGGAATATTTTATTCTTAGTCATTTCTATTTTGGATAAGAGTCTTCTACTGGGGGATTTACCATAGAAAACACAATAAGTATCAATAAACCTGACATCATACTTGTTATGAATCCATTTACCCACACTGATCAGATTGAATTTCAGATTAGGAACATAGAATACATCATGTATAAACTTCTTCTCATTCTATTTAGTAAGAACATGAACAATTCATTTTCCTTGAGCAGAAACTAGATAATGATCACCAAGCTTAATTTTTGTATTAACAGATAAATCTAGGCTAGAAAATAACAATTTGTTACTTGTCATATGATTGATGCATCCACTATCCAACAACCATACATCTGAATGATATTCTTCTTCAATCACTTGAAATGAGAGAAATATGACTTCTGATGAGATTTCTTCAACATTGGAGACATGAGCTCTGCCACTATTATGTTCTGCTTGCTTCTTTCTGCAATCTCATTCATAGTGGCCATACTTATTGCAGTAGTTTCACTGTATGTTGGACCTATTATTCCATCTCTTACCTCTCCCCCTCTGGTTCTGAGAGTTGTGAGAGTGATCACAATGATCTAAATTCTCATGGGTGGTTCTATCTTTTGTAGAATGAGAACCTCTTCCTCTTATGCCTCGTCCTCTACCTCCTCTGCCTCAACCACTATTGAGGGAATCCAGAGTGCTAAATTCATTTGTCAAAGACTCTTCTTCTTGACTAAGTCGAGCTTCATGGGATATAAGGGACCCTGTTAGCTCTTCTAGGGTAAACTTGGACAAATCCTTAGATTCTTCTATAACAGTAAAAACCATAGCAAATTTCTTAGTGAGACACCATAGAATATTTTGGACAACAACTTTCTATTCCAATGCTTCGCCATAATTTTGGAATTGAGTGACAATGCCTGAGACCCGAGTCATAAACTGATCTACAATTTATGTTTCCTTCATCTTAAGACTTTCAAAATGAAGTCAAAAGGTCTGGAGTCTTACCATTTTTAGTTTGTTTGTACCTTTGTATGTAGATGCAAGGAGATTCCAGGCTTGATGTGCGGTGGTGGCTCCTGAGATCCGCAGGAAAATGGACTCCTCGATGCATCTCTAGATCCGCCATTTTGCAATAAGATTTCTTTCTCGGCTTTCTTCTAAGCATTAGACATAGTGGCCAGAGCGGTTTCATTCAGTTCTGTGAACTCGTTTTCAACCATATCCCAACATTTGTTGAGTTGGAGAAATGTATGCATCTTGATTAACCAAAATTCATAATTGGTACCGGTCAACATTGGTCTGGATATCTGCTTCAAACTTGAAGAGCTAGAACTAGTACTAGCAATTTTTTTATGACTATTCCTTTAACAGTGTGTTGCACTGTGAGGAACCTACAACAATTAATTGATAAAATGCACAATCTATGAGATCACAGAATATTTGTATTGATCGCAGGCCACTTCGAGGGGGAAACCTCCTTTGAGCAAGCTCAATACAAATAACTTCACGGTGCCTTCATTGGCCTCAACACACACTTATATACTAATTCTATGCCCAATACTATGGGTCAAAACCATGGAACATATAATACTACGGGATGACTTACAAAGCATATGCGTCCAATACTATGGGTCAATACCATGGGCTAATACAAACTATGAATCAACAAATACTACGGGTGACTTACAAAGCATATGCGTCCAACAAAAATATACTAACAAAGTAAAGAGAAGGGTTGACACGAGTTCCTAACATCCCCTCTCCCTTAGAAAAAGATTTGTCCTCAAGGCTTTAGATGTGGGAATTGATGCGGAATCTGAAGGAGTGGTTCCCCTATAGCATCCTCGAGTTGCATTCCATGCCACTGAATGAATACATCTTTGATAGATTGAGAGAGAAGCTGATGCCCTTTGAGTTTCAGGGAAGATTGCTTGGAAGGCTGTAGACGAAGAAGAACCATATCACCAACTTGAAAAGTGCGCTCAGAACAGTGTTGATCGGCTTCTTGTTTCATTTGAATTCTTTCCATGTGAAGATTGTCCTACAAAATGGGAAGAATCTGATCGCGGTTTCGAAGAACCGAGTCAATTGCCTAGACTGGGGAACTGCTGAGGGTGTATGGAAGAATAACTAGCAGTTCATGTCCATAGATTGCTTCATATGGTGTAATTTTATATGTGGTATTGTGCCACCATAGTGCTTCAAGGAAATCCATAGAAATAGTTGTCCAAATCTATGTAGGGATGGGAAAGGGTTCGAGCAGTCCCGGAAGGAGTGTCGTTTCACCCTTGTTGATCGGGAAAGTATCACAGTCAGCCACCATCTGTTGAATTTTCATGTTCAGTCCTTGCCAAAAGAAGTTACAATATTCCCAGTCATATGTTTTGAGGAACCCAGAGTGCCCGGTCGATGGAGAAGCATGGAGTTCCTAGAAGACATAGCCCTGTTGAACAGATTACAACCAATTTGGAACAGGCATGGAAATAACTGAAAGAGAAACTGGGGCATCAAATGTGCGAGAAGGAGCATCCGCCACCAAATTGTCCTTACCCTTCGTGTAAGTGATCGCATAGGCATAACCCATGAGTTGGATAAGCCATTTCAAGTGTGTTGGGGAGGAGACCCATTGTTCCAGGAAATTTTTCAGACTCTGGTGATCAGTCTTGATGCAGAAATAATTCCTTAATAGGTATGGCTACCACTTCTGTACTGCAGGAAAAATAGCCATCATTTCCTTCTCATATGTAGATGCGGCTAAATTCTTACCGGAAAGGTCTCTTGAAGGTGGCAAGTCCACTGGCTCAGCAAAGACACCTCCATATCTATCCAAGGTAGTAGTGGAGACTGTTGATGGGTGCATCTGAATGGAATGTAGCTGAGCAATGACACCATGTGAATCCTTCTTAAGGATATTTTCCAGGCGATGTGAACTGATGATGCGCAGAGACCCTAGTTGAAATCCCGTAAATGTGTTTTTTTTCCCATTGACTGAAAACTGCATCCAAAGTTCAGCAAAATCCCATAAAATGGGGCCAAGTGTGCGTAACCATTGAGCGCCCAAAACCACATCACATCCGCCTAAGGACAAGAAAAACATGTCAGAGTGCAGGTTATAATATTCCATAGAGATACGCACATTGCGACACTTCCCATTGCAAGGTAAGGTGCCCCCATTGACAACCATGAATTCAAAGTTGGAGCAAGGATGGACAAAACAATTAGCCTGTTTGGTGATCCGAGGGTCAATGAAGTTATGAGTGCTACCATAATCAATGAGTATTGTAAGAGGGATCTTTTTGAAGTAACCCCTGACCCTCATTTTGTTTGGAGTGGTGACTCCAGATAAAGCATGGAGAGATATCTCTGGGTAGTCGTTTGGAGAAGGAGGGTCAACAGGCGGCTGTTGAATGTCGACCTAATCATCTAGTGTATCTGGAGCTTCTGCACCAAGTTCAAAGGCAGGCAGAGAATCCATATCTAAGAGATAGAGTTGTTGCTCAACACATCTATGTCCCTAAGTGAATTTCTCATCACAATTATAACAAATCCCTTTTTCTCTACGTGCCCGCATCTCTGCTTCAGACAAATGCTTGATAGGATTTGTGCGAGGAGCTGGCGTGATGGGAGGTCATTGGAAAACCAGATTTCTGAATGGAACAAAAGTGGATTTGGAGCATTGTTGGGCTGTGATCTTGTCCTCCACCAACTTAGCCAACCCGAGGACTTCCATCATTGTGTTGGGACAGAAGATTTTAACCTCTGAGCGGATTTCATCCTTAAGACCACTGATAAAACAACTCATGTATAATTCATCAGACAATCCTTCTGTGTGATTAGCCAGTTTCTCAAATTCTATTTGATACTCTCTCACAATGCCAATTTGACGAAGTTTGGTTAGTGCTCCTGTGAAGTCATCAAAAGCACTAGGACCAAATCGTTGCAAAAAAAGTTGGAAAAATATGTCCATTTTGGTTCGTCATGAGCCTTGATGTACCAACGGTACCATTGAAGGGATTCCTGTTCCAAATGAAAGGATGCAAGTGGAACTTTTTGGACATCAAAAGTATTATGCAGACTGAAATATTGTTCTGCTCGATATATCCATCCAGTCGGATCATTACCATTGAAGCGAGGAAATTGAAGCTTCAACCCACGAAAATTGTTGGAAGAAGAGAACCCAGTCTTCATGGATGAATGTTGAAGATGGAGGCTGAGAAATTTTTCATCCAAATCTTGGAGTTTGGTTTTGAGGGATGCAAGTTATTCCTCCATGATTTTTGCTCCTATGTGGGTGACAACCATAACCAGGAGTTTTTTTTTTATGAATGGGTATAAAAACAAAAACATAAGCTTATTTAGTAAAGGGAAATTTGGATTTAGGAAAAACTATGATGGGCAATGGGGGTTTGAATAGGTTTTGGACACTTTCTAATGGACAGGGAAGCAGAAAATGAGGATTTCATAAGCGGGGTTAAAGAATGACAAAAATTGTCAAATAGGGACAAAGAAGAAGAAATAGGGAAGGAACATGGTGGCAATATTTGAAGGCGATTGGGTGAAAATTGAAGAAGTTATGGCAAACCCTAAAAATAGACAACTGTGGGATTTCTGGCTTTGAGATGTGGAATTTGGGATAGGGTCCTTAGGAATGAAATATGAAGAATGGGATTGCAGGGGTTTCAGTGACGTTTCAAGGGAAACAAAGTTAAAACAAAGGAGATATGGCGAAAAAATGGAATTTTATACTTTTTTTTTCCAGAATGGATCTGAAACGGCTTTTGAAATGGATCTAAAACGGCTCATAATGGATCGAAAAAAATCAGATCTGAAACGGCTTTCAGAATGGATCTGAAACAGCTTTCAGAATGGATCTAAAATGGCTCAGAATGGATATGAAACGGCTCAGAATGGATCGAAAACGACTGGATATGAAATGGCTCGGACTGGATCTAAAATGGCTGGATCTGAAACGCCTTTCATAATGGATCTGAAATGACTGGATCTGAAATGACGTGGAATGAATCGCCAACATATGGATCTGCAACGATGCGAAAGTTATCGGCAACATATGGATCTGCAACTATGCAAAAGTGATCGAAAACAATTCAACTGAAAATAGATATGAGCCCCAGGTATGGTCGACTTCCTAATGGTTCAGGGGTTTCACTCGGCCACCAATGTTGTTTGATGGCTTGCGTATTGGGGCAGTACCCCTCACTCCAGGGCTCAGGTAAAACTGATAACCGCTTTGCCACAAACAAAAGCTCTTGGTTTACGTCAAGGGTGGGAACTAATCAATCAGGTAGGGGTCGTTTCCCTTTTCACTTGCAGGTCCTCTCAATGGGCCAGCTACCTCGGGGTTCCTGTGGTACTCCTCACAATGAGTTTTAGGGCTTATGCCCAAGTACTTCCCATAGTTAAGCGGATAGGGATTATTCCCAGATCCGAATCTGCAACAGATGCGAAAAAAATGTGGCATAAATTCCACCCAATGAGCCCAAGAAATTGCTCTGATACCAGATGTGAGGAACCCGCAACAATTAATTGATAAAATGCACAATATATGAGGTCACGAAATATTTTTATTGATCGCAGGCCACTTCGAGGGGGAAACCTCCTTTGAAAAAGCTCAATACAAATAACTTCACGGCCACCTCCCTTCATTGGCCTCAACACACACTTATATACTAAGTCTGTGCCCAATACTATGGTTCAAAACCATGGAACATATAATACTACGGGATGACTTACAAAGCATATGCATCCAATACTATGGGTCAATACCATGGGCTAATACAAACTATGGATCAACAAATACTACAGGACAACTTACAAAGCATATGCGTCCAACAACAATATACTAACAAAGTAAAGAGAAGGGTTGACACAAGCGGTTTCATTCAATGGCCAGAGTAGTTTCTTTCAGCTTTGTGAACTCGTTTTAAACCATATCCCAACATTTGTTGAGTTGGAGAAATGCATGCATCTTGACTGACCAAAATTCATAATTGGTACTGGTCAACATTGGTCCGGATATCTGCTTCAAACTTGAAGAGCTTGAACTAGTAATAGCAATTTTTTTATGACTATTCCTTCACTACGTTTTTTGGACCCAAAATCCGGTGGCCAAAAAATCGGATTTTCTACATCTTGTGGTCGACTATCTGACAATCTCAGTATTTTTTAACGTTGGTCCAATTTCGGATTAAAACCGACGGCTTGGACTTCGTCAGTTCTTTGATGCCTCTGGCTGTCAAATAATCGAAGCCCCTCACAACTGAAAAGGGCTTGGATCCGACGTCTTTTGTTGTCGAATATATGGCATAGTCGTCGGTATTTTTCACCATGTCGGTCGGATAACCAACGCCCCTCACAGCTGAAAAGGGCTTGGATCTAACTTCTTTTTCCGTCGGATCTATGGCATAGTCGTCGGTATTTTTCACTATGGAGATCAAAAAACCGATGCCCCTCACAACTAAAAATGGCTGAGCACTGACGTATTTTGTTGTCGGATCTATGGCAAAGTCGACGGTTTTGTGCACTGTGGATGTTGGAAAACCGACACCCATCCCACTTGAAAATGGATGAGCAACAACGTCATTAACCGTCGGATCTATGGCAAAGTCATCGGTTGTCTTTGCTATGGCCGTCGATTATCCGACACCTATGGGAAATTTAAAAAAAAACAATATTGTTTGGAAGTGTATGTTGCTATAATTCCAAGTAAAGGTGTAGAAGAATTGACTGTAGCAAAATACAATAAGGAAAATATTGGGGTTAAAGGTCGAGCTTGTACAAGAAACTCAATAAACAATGGAAAAGTTGTAATGGATATATGTTGCAGTAGTGAGTGGTGTTGTTGTAGAAGATGACACTATATAAGAGAGTGGTGTTACAATGGTGGAGTTGCAAGGAGATGATATTTAATTAGATGTAGTAGTGGAAGATGCAAATGTGAATGTCTTATTCCCATAATGTGTAGTGTGTTGATATCATTGCAGATGAATTTGAAAGTGCAACAAAAGAAAACAGAGTGGATTAAACCAAAGTAAAAAAAAAAAAATCAAAATAAGGAGATGATTGAGAATTCCAAGCATTTGTGGAGTTTGTTGCTTGAAAATGGTAATGTTGTAGAAGAGGGAGGATGGAGAGGCAGTAAGCACGATTCAAAAAAAAAATGAGAGAGAGAGAGAGATTTGAAGGAGTATGGAATGATGATGCATGCTTACCTTTTATGAATTTACTTGATAGAACCTTGTTGAAGTTTGAAGTAGCATAACGGGGAGCATTTTAGCATGAAAAAACCAGCAACAAAATGTTGATGAAGATGGCAAGGTACAAGGATAATTTACAAGACACAATATCAAGATCAGTCAATAGGCGTAGTAGTCGAAGCAAATGAAATTTTACTTCATTTGCTCAAACTACCCCCCTATCATATGAACTTGTCCCGTCGTATCTAACTAGTCTTACCTTGGTTTCAAGAGGCAACTGTGAAGTCAGACTGTCATAATGCATCATTTCATATATCTCTGGTTTTCTCAAAACTCTAGAATGAACATAAAGAGGATTTCAACGGTAATATATTCCATATTCCAAACCTATCAAGTGCACTTTTAGGTCAGCAATTTTGACGTCTCTGAACTGTGGCAGCTCTATGGCCATGATTTTCACCCTGTAAATTGAAGGATTCCGACAAACACAAACCACTATGTTACGCAAACTTCTTTCAGGGCTTTGTTACATTTGCTTCTAAGATCTTTCATCGCTTTGTTACAAGAATATTTTTTTACCTAAAAGTACACTTGATAGGTTTGGATGGAACAAATTTTCGTGGAAATCCTCTTTATGTTCATTCTTGAGTGACTCGATATTAACAATTCTGATTATCACAAGGGGATACATAATGTTAAAAAAGGAAAATAAAGAAAACACATAAAGGGATACGTAAAGTTGACAAAGGAAAATAAATCAAATTTATAATTTGCATCGAAAGAATAACCGGATACAAACAAAACTGAGGAGATTCGAACCTGCGACCTATGTCTAGTCCCAAGGCTACCACCTTCAAGCCTGACCTTGTCAATCAATTCCCATCGCCATTTACTCTAATACGAAGTCCCACAACCATTTCTCTCGACACCCAGTACTCTTCATTCATTCTGCATGCATTTCACTATGCAACGGTCTCAAATTCACTACGTTTTTCCTGAATTAGTGTCTCAATTCAATATGACCCATGCCCACCGTCCAAGGAGTGTTACCAACGGTCTTTAGTTTCAACCTGGCAATGGTGACGATTCATGGTATTATGTTTCCCTTCAGCTGCATTATGGAAAACTCATATTCCACTGCGAAGGTTTGTCTGACAAATGTGAATGTTTGGGTCATGCTGAATCGAGAAACCGAAACCGTCACATTTGTCAGACAAACCTTCGTATGAGAGCTTTGAGTTTGTCATATTGCAGCCGAAGGGAAACATAATACCATGAATCATCACCGTTGCCAGGATGAAACTCTAGACCGCTGGAAACACTCTTCGGACAGCAGGCGTGGGTCATGCTGAATCAATAAAATAATTTAGGGAAAGCGCAGAGGGGATTTGAGACTGTTGCATAGTGAAATGCATGCATAATGAATCAAGCAAGGTGGTAGCCCATCATCTCCCACTATGAAATGCATGCAAAATGAATCAAGCTCCTTGAAGGTGGTCACCCATTGTCAGTTGCACTTCAAGCTTGAAGGTGTTATCCTTGGGACTAGACATAGGTCGCAGGTTCAAATATCCTCAGTTAAGTTGCAACCATAAAAAATGATGAACATTGACAATAGGCAGCATGTTTCTAATTGTTGTTGGTGTATGCTAGATTAGTTTCAAATATCATGCTTCAGAATCCAGGCTTCAATGGTAAATAGACCATTTTGGAAGGGTTTAATGTGAGGTTAAGGATATTGATTCCAATGAAATTAAAGAGAAGGTTAAGGATATTGATTCTAGTGCATCATTTACTCAACCTTTTAAGTTGTGAAAACTCAAAATTGGTTATGATGAGCAACCAAACATCACAACAAGCTCCAAGAAATTGTCAAAATTTAGATGACACGCTAGTGGGTTGTAGAAAGCTAGCATCGTAGCCATTCATTGAGCTCCTCTCTGTTTCGAGAATAATTTAATATTCTCTACTGATCAGGGCCAACCATGTGAAGGTGAAAGCTCTTATGGCCCCTCCCCCCCCTCACATCACTCTCAATTCCCCATACCCAATGCATGTACTTGAAAAAAACAAATACGTGCAAATTCATCCATATTTCATCATGAACTTTCATCTACCATTCATTCAATAAAGGATAACATTCATTAAACCATTGTTTCATTCAGTCAACACATTCATACAATAAAAGATAACATTCAATAAACCATTCATTCATTTAGTCAGCACATTCATTCAATAAAAACTAACATTCAATAAAGGTAACAGTTTACTACACTGAATCATTAAACCATTAAACCATTCATTCATTCATTAGGCCAAAAATCATGGACGATATATTGTTATCAAAAATAATTAGATGAGTACATTTTTCGAGTCACTTCTTTTTACTAGCAGTTTTTATTTTCTTTACAAATGGTAAATAATCTCTAAGAGGAGCATCTACCCCTGGACTTTCTCTTCCAGTTTTTGGTTCTTCATCAGGCACTTGTGGTGATGTCTGCGGCAAGGGGTTTGGATTTGTTGCAACAATGTGAAAATGTTACATCGTTGTATTTTGATATTGTAATGAAAAGTATTTCATTCAAAAAAAAACATTACAAAGGTGTTTTTTTACCTGGTGTGGCCACATCATGTGGTTCATGTTCTTGTCCAGGCTCAACCTGTACAGTTTCACCCTCTACATGCTCTGCAGTTGAAATATGGTGAACTACAATCAATGTTCACCATTTGCAATGCTATACATAAAATTTTAGCATATGAATAAATTCATTACCAGGATTAGAAGCATGATATTCGATTTGTTGTTCTCCCTCCTCGACATTAGGGGGATCATTGCTTTTCTGCTCAAAACAGAGTCAATATTGTTTTTCAAGTATTTATAACGAATAGATTGCACAAGCTATTAATATTAAATAAAGTATATAGATTCTATTTACCTGTGCACCGGATGAATTGGTACCAGAAGACTGTGTTTGGCCAGACAAGCTTTTTTGTTGTTCAACAATAGCTCCAAATCCTTCCTTAAAGCCAAGCTTCATGTCTTCCTCAGTGGCCTATTCATTGAATCATTCGGCCTGCATATTTGCATAACGTCGTTAATTAACATTTTCTGGTGCAATAAAACGAAAAATCATTTGCAATTTATTATTTGCATGCATTATTGGTTTTTCGAAACTTACAAATCGTGCCGCGAAATTGGAATAACCACCAGGCCCAAGCTTGTGCTGACCTATTTTTTCAACTCTTGCCTTTGTGGCCTTTGATGTGCCTGGAAGCCTATGCAAGTGTTGAAATACGTTAGATGTTCCAAGTTCGATATAGAAATATTCAATAATAATAAGGTTTTGAATTACATTGCAGAAAGTATTGCATACCTCCCTGTGCCTGGTGTTATCTTTCCTTCTCTTTTCTAATCCCTCTCCCTTCCATCATCCACTAGAGCTCTCCACTCCATTCGTGAAATCATTGGAGGGTGCTCATACTTAGGTTTTTTTTCAAGGTGTGTCCTATATTGGTCTCGGACAACCTTCACATGTTGACAAGCCTTTTTCATGACCTCGACTTTATTAAAGGTTTTGTCACCGAACAGGCCAACCAACCGATGCATGAGTTCATCTTTTAAACATTTATGTTGTTTATCCCACCTTTCTCGGATGGTGGGCCCGAAGATATCCAAGCACGCGTCATTCATTTGTTTATAGAAAACATCATTTCCTGCGAAACGATCATTCCATGATCATAATTAGTTGAAAGAACGTTTTATCGGTATATTACAATGAAGTTATAAACAGTAACTTGATCAACGTATATTAATTACTTGGGACCTTATCGATCTTTATTGGGACGAGATCGGCGTCAACCAAAAATGTTACCTCCATTGTTCCCGTGCTAGTGACACGGGAAGATCCTAGAAATGCAATTAGGTCGATATCAATATTACCAAGATTATCATTGTCGACCTCTTCCGGTGGACGATCCGGTGTGCGTCGGTCACTAGCGGCCATTGCGCTCACAGTTGGGGTCCGTGGTGTGTCAGAACGTGTTGTCGACTGTTCAGGAACGTGTTGCCGACTGTTCAGTCGACAATAATGGCGAAGGAGTCGATGTAGTACGTGGAATCGTTTGCTCATGATGCCACGTCTCTCCATGAGCCTCGCTGCGGCCAACATCTCCTCCACCACTATTATGTGTTTTCCAATAATTCTGTAAATACAAACCACGTCTTACACGTTCAGTACTATCCTATAAAAGAGAAAACTATAAAGTTATAAATGAATTATTTTATGAATCAAGATTCCTCAACTTACTTCCAAGGATTCAGATTTCCGTTCCAACAATTCAATCCTTGCTAGGTTCTCTCTTGTCTGCAAAAAATTGATAAGCAGAGAAACGAGTTTCGCAGTATATTTTTCCAACAATTTTTCTATCATTGTAAACCGGTTTGTGGCTTCACCAGTTTGTCTATCATCTTTATAGATCTCAGCCACTTCAGGATCTACTAGACATTCTTCTGATGCTGTTTCATACAACGATTCATCGGGCTGCAACAAAAAAATATAAAAGACTATCGAGTTATATCATGATAGATTCCTAAAATTATATGAACAATTCCAATGGATTATACCTGCAATGCAGAGGATTGTGATCCACTCCTTGGATCGATTCTCATAGGTGACTTGCCCCGATCTGCTAATAATTGGGAGTTGCCCCTTACAGATACCTAAATAAAAAACATAGTGAAAGTCAACTATTTTTTCTTATTATATTTGCACTATTACAAAGATGTATACCTGATCCCTCGAGGAAGATGTACTCCTCATACCATCTGTTGGCGGTGTTTTATCCCGATCACTAGCCTACGAAGTAAATGGGGAAAATTTAAACGAAATAAACTAACGAAAAAATCCTTAATATGTTAAATTCATTAATAAAAGGTTGGTTAAATTGTTATATGTACCACTCCCATAGTAATCTACTCGGTTCAAATTGTAATTAATAAGCAACTCTTCCCCTGCAGATATTGATTTAATGGCAACTACAAAAACACGGTTTCCTTCATGCCCCTAAAATTCGCAGTTTGGTTGCTTAATTGTAGACCCTAGTTGTGTACTGTTTATAAACCCCGCAATATTCCTTGTGGCCTTTGGCCTTCCGTCCATGTACAACGTTGCTCCTTTATTTTGATTTTTGTCTTTCAACTGTAAATAGTTTGTTGACAATCCCTAGCTACGCATACATTTTGTAAATTGGACCAGGCGCATCCAATCTTTGTAGCTGTAACAGGGTCCAACATACTCCATCAATTCTGTACATGTGTTGTAAGGGACCCTTATGCCATCCATGCTGAACAACCCGAAACCATGTATTGACGACGGTGCTATTTGATATATCCTATCGTCACACAAAAATCTGTGTTCGGTTGAGGAAAATCCTTGGGTACCCATTGTTTCACTAAATGTCTGTACCTCAAGGATACCTCGAGGTCGTCTTTTGTCTCATCACCATAGGAACATGACTCTCCTTGACCGTGAAAAAATTCATTGCGTTTATCGAATTTTCTTCTGATCTTTTGACATCTAGTTGAATATACAACTCTTCTAGACCTACTGGATGTCTCACTTTCCTCTAGCATTCCTAAACTCCCCTTACTTGAGGAAGACAGATCTGACAAATACCTATTTGGTTCTACCTGCAACATGGGAAAAAAGTTTAGATACGACCGCAAGGCATAGCGCCTCTTAAAAGGTGATGTGTCGTGCCTTTTATAATGTTACTTTATCCTCATTCCCTTTCTCAACATGTAGGCATTCAAGCGATGAGGAAGACGATCACTTTATCTTTCTTATGAGTACAAATTCACGCAATTATGAGCTTTCTTTTATTGCTCCTTTGGGTCTTAACTCCCATATCAAACCATCCAATTATTAGTTGTGTCGTCATTGCCCTAAAGTCTCTCTCATCCCATCAGTTTGGGTTCATCAACTTGGTAATTGAAGTCCAGTCACATTTAGTAAGATATTTATATTCAGAAATAATAATATAAAATAAAAATCACTAACCATTATGGAAAACGTCTAAAAGTTTTTAAGACTTTCAAAAGTAAGATCTTTTAAGTGGTTAACAAGTGTTCACAAATATTCAAAAACAATATTTTATATAATGTTGTGGAACTTGTATAATCTTATTCAAGCATGGTCTTCTTAGATGACTAAAAGTAATTGAATCAAGCAAAAACGGAACCGTAAACATGTAAGTTGTTTTGAAAAATGGTAACTTTCAGTCATACTCCCAACTAATGTTGCCTTTGGACAATTACTTGTAATATTGACTTAGGGTATTTAATACATAACATAGATTTTCAATCATATTGACAGAGAGAAAAGTAGGGCTTTCTTTACATTATCATGACATAGTTACAAAGACTTTCTTTTCAATCTTTATGACAATTTGAATGGACAGGCCCCACTCATCGCCAAATACTTTTGAGCTATTTACAACTCATCGAAGTATGGGGGACCATACAATTCTTGGAAGACATTGGATTCAACAACCCATGCCTTTGAATAAACAAACCTCAGGAACACGCGTCTATTCCGATGCATGTGGACGTCTATGTGGGTTTTGACAAGCCACTGTCGTTCATTTTTAACGTAGTACCGAAGGATTTGAGCCTCAGTAAGCTTTGTTTGCAAAATATCTTTGACCTGTTGGAGAGATTCTCCAACTTCCCGTTTTAGATTATAAATAGAACCTGGATCTAATGTTGTCAGGTTGATGCCGAATGACCACCACCAGTCTCTAGTCCAATCAGGGACGAACCATGCAGGATCCTCATGGATATGTGTCATTTGAGGTCCAAACTTTAGCATAGTATAATATGTTCTATCTTTATTTTCTTTTCTCAAGAATTTCCACCATAATTTTTTATATTTTTCATAAGTGTGTGTAGTACTTGGAAACCGGAGACTAGCATCTTGATGTGGCCATGCTTCCAAAGAATGTATCTGGTTAATACAATAGTATTGTTGTTCTAGTCGTAGCCCAGGGTGAGGTGTAGAGCCCTCCATCGCGATTAGGTTAAGATCATGGTATAGGTGAGTTAACCAATTGCTTGCATCAGCTGCTTTTCTCAAGGAGTTGTTGTAAATCATCTCTGGTACGTCAATACTAGATCCCATAGGCATTCTTCTGAGTTCTGGCACTAGTCTAATAAAAGCATCAAATCCTTGCAAGTTAGCATCTAATACTTCAGCATGTCTCAACTCCCACCTTGGTTTCCAGTCTTACATATAATCCAACCAACTCATATTATCATTGATAGTATAGATATGATTTTTTCCTCCGGTCCAAGCATATATTTTCATGTTTACTTGTGGGTTATGGGCCCACTGGATTCTGCTTTGAACTTCTATGCTCGCTTGCCTCATGCTCGCTTGCACCAGGCTCACTTGTTTCAGGCTCGCTTGCTTCAAGCCCGCTTCTTAAAAATTAACAGCACACTTCTGTGTCAAATATTCTCTTGTTATAAATTCAGGAATGCTTTTTGCTTTCCCAGAAATGTGCTCATGAATAGTACAGTTATAACATCAGAATAATGCTTCCCATCTTGCAAACATTCCTTTTGTTGTTACAAATTTTATTGTGTTGTTTAGCTCACAAATGGAAGTCTGGAGCAATCTGTTATAGTTATGATAAGGTCATGGTTCAAGAAATAAAGTCATAGTTCTACTCAGTTTTCTGTCAGGACACTTATTATCCAAGATAATTTTCCTCACAAGTTTAGTCGAGGTCGAGTTCCACCACTCTTAAAATTCTTTACCAACAAATATAATTTGATTACCAACAATTTTGTATGACAAGACAAGCCTTAACTACTTAATTCAAATTATTTACCACGTATTTGATTACCAACACTTTGATTACTAATTAAGTCTTATAACCAACACATATTTAATTCCCTGGGTGTAGACGTTTCCTGTAATATACTCAGAAGAGTTACTTTTAGAAATGACTATGCCTCTTAGAGGCCATTCAACTCTAGGAACCAAGTGACCCTATTATAGGGTTAGTACAAACCAAAGAGAGAGAGCTGACTGGCTATATTGGTATGGTCAATCAAAGAAATTCAATGACAGTCAAAAGGCTCAGTACAATTCATAATAAAGATGAGCTGACAACCAGCCGACTGAGGCCAAAGAGACTCACAGCCCCCAGTAAGGTACAAGGACCAACCAAAGGGTAAAAAAACCAACCAGTAAGGTACAAGTAAAAAAGAAAAGAGTGGGTATAAATTAGACTCATAACCCTTGGGACTAAGGGGGTGTAGTACCTCAAATGAGGACAATCTACCATAGTTATATCCACAAGACCAAAAACAAAAAAGGCGGTACAATTCAAAAGATAAATCAAGATCAGTAAAAGACCCAAAAGGTAAGAGGCAAGGGACCACAAAAAATGAAAGGACCAAAATTAAAGGACAGGCTACCACAAGACCAATAAACAACAGGGTGTAAGGTCCAAAAGTAAATCAACCATTGTGGGGAAGGTACAAATAAGGTCAAATATATATTGCAATAGCTCCTTGTAACTACCTGTTATTTGACATGCCAAAGAGATGGAAGGTCAAATAATGTCAAATATATGCAATAGCTCCTTGTAACTACCTCTTATATGTAATAGCTCCTTGTAACTGCCTCTTATATGCAATAGCTCCTTGTAACTCAAATAGGACCACCAAAAGGTATAAAGACTCATAACAACTTGGACAAATTAGGGTGTGTACCTCAAATGTGTACAAATTACCGTAGTACCCACAAGACCAAAAACATAAAAGGTGGTACAAATCAAAAGATATACCAAGATGAGTAAAAGACCCAAAAGGTAAAAGGCAAGGTACCACACAAATATTATCAACAAAATGGAAGGACCATAAGACAATCAACCAAGGTGGGGTACAACGTACCAATCATCTCTCTCTCAAATGTACCATTGTTCCATATAACCTGAAAGACCATCATCACAGTAAATGGAAAATTCCACACAGATGAAGTGATCACGTGGTCCTCTAGACTACTCCTAAGGTCAAGCATCAGTGGCTCCATCAAGAGGTGTTCAATCCCTTGAGAAGACCATGTAACTCAACCATCTCGAAGACCTAGGAGAAGAGGACATCACACATCATCAGATAAGCTCAAAAAAATGTACTGGGACCGGTGTCATAGTAAGCGAGCTAAAACAAAAGTGGCCAGAATGCCAACAAGCAGCACTAAAAAGAAAAAGACCCTCTAAAAAGGTAAAATAGCAAGCAAAACCTCCTAACTAAGAGCTGGAGACCTCAACAAGTTGTATCCTTCGCAAGGTGATGAAATCCAAGTCGAACAATACAAAATGAGAGACCAATAATGGAAGGATATCCCTCTACCGAAAGGGATCCTAGGTAAAAGAACCTTGGTAGAAAAGTCACTAAGCTACCTCATTCATGACACGTCGGAAAAGCTTTTCGGTGCTTTTTCCTTATCACCCTTGTATCACCAGTATGGTGGCCGAAGAATACAAGGAATACAATGATCGATGTTGCCTTAGGGCTAAGTGTAGTGCATTATTCCATAGAGTCCGTCCGGTTCTCGATCTCGCGGTGGTTTAACCCCTGAAACAACAGGAGGCCCCTCCACAAACTGGTCGATGACCATGTCAACAAGTACAAGAGGATTTTAGCACCCTAGAGGATAAGAACTATGTCTCGGATGATAATGAAAAGGGGGAATTATTTGGATGCCTATCCCCAGTGTCCTACCTAACTAACAAATTCTTTTTATCCTCAAGCGAGGTTAAAGTGTGTTGAGTTAACGAGTTAAATTTTAATGGTTGTATTACTCAGTCAGGTGATGGAAGTGCAACTCGTGGTGTGATGACTGACTCAAACCATGCAAATGCATATGAATAAAATAAGCCTTTTCTTTCAATGAATTCTAGGTAAGGTAAGGAAAGAGTTCTTTCAAACTATAACTACTCTTTCAAATTAAATGAATGCAACAAGTGTTCAAGTTCATTCATGGTACCTCAAGGAGAGATTTAGATATACTCAAGTCATGCAAATGAATTCATCACGTAAAACAAAGTGATAATAAATATAAGGAATTGTACATATCCATGTTCATAATTCTCTAGGAACACTTATAACATTCTTCAATCATTCTTCACAAAAACACAGGGATAGTAGAAACAATAAACTGCATATAAATCTCCATGAGCTTAATAAAAAAATAGTAACCACAACTAGGGAAGCTATACCACAACTTTTTTTTTATGACTATAAATACAAGAGTATCCTAATCATGAGCAATACATCCTTTACTTTTACATCATGAGAAATACTAATCATTTCCCCTTTAACTTGCATTGAGTACCTTGACATCAATGCCCCCAAGCTCTTTCCTATGGGAATTGAAACTTCCCTCATACAACCATACAGATGATAATGATTGGTCGTTGTTATTTCTTTCTTAGTACCCAAGTTTGCCATTCCTAGTGTTTGGTCACAGATCTAATTCCTTGAGATGTTAAAACTTTCATCTATGGCACATCTATCCCACACATTAGTTGAATTGGAATTTCAAATATCAAATAATTAAATTGGCAAAAAATTACCTTATACTAGAACTCCCATCAATCAGCTTATGGTCATGTTCATTTTCCTCAGTTCCTCTAAATTTTATTGTAGACATAGTACTATCAACTAAGCTCAAAGTTTGATTGCAAACAAACTACTATCAACTAAGCTCAGTTCCTCTTGTGTGATATCCCACGCTTGGAAGAAACTCTAGACTCTGTGTACCCACGCCTGTCGTCTGGGGCTTGTTGCCAAGCTGAAACTCAAGACCGCTGGCAACATTCCTCGGATGGAAGGTGTGGGTACATAGAGTTAAATCACTTCTGGTTTTGGGATAAAAACAATAGAAGTCCAAGTTGAACAAAGAAAATATATTTATAAATACAAATATATTTATTTAATCATGATACAATAGGGGAATATCATGATGCTAATGGTGTTATAGGATCTATATCACATGGTTCTACTTCATAATGGGATGGGGCCAATTAATGAACTGCAAATTCATCAAATGAACTGCAGCACTATGTTGTTGTTGGTTTCTGTGCCTCTATGGACGCATGTTCAATCCCTCCATCGAATCACATTGGGGAATGAAACATTGTTCACCCTTAGCAAACTCTTTTGTTATTTTGATTGTGGAAACCAACTTGTATGCACTCGGTTGCAGCACTATAACTGTTAGTAGCTAATGTCATTCCTCAAATTTCAATTACAACTTAGCAAATTTGGTGCACATCTGCCACCCTCTTGTGCTCAATGTAAATTTGGTGCACATCTTCCACCTTAAAAAGATGAATCTGGTATAGCTGTGATTGGACTCTTCCGCCACCACAGTCCAAATTTGAAGCTACTATATTCTAAGTGTTAAAGATGCTACAGTACTACCCTAGTCGAAGACTAAAATTGCCACAATCCAAGTCATGATGGTTTGATTGAAGTCTGAAGTATGATGATGCATTCTTACCTTTTATGAATTTACTAACCCTGATGAATGATACAATGAAAGCCAATTTTAAGAAGATGAAGACTTTAAAACAAACCATAATAGCCTGAAATATTTCCTAAACCAGAACAACAAAAATGGGTAAGCAAAATCGAAGTTCCATTTTCCGTTGAGGCGGCTTACAAATTGATTTAAATTTGACCGCAATGGCACTAACCGCAATTTTAGGCCTATATAATTATGTTCCTTTTTATATATATACATTTCCAATCCGTCAAATGTTTCGTTACTTTGTACCCTGGGGCGACTTTCTGGCAATTATCATCTTCAAGCATCCTCGACGGAAAACAAAACTTCGATTTTGCTTATATCATAATGCTAATGGTGTTATAGGATCTATCTCACATGGTTCTACTTCATAATGGGATGGGGCCAATTAATCTTACTATCAAAACTCATATGGTGGCAATGATTGATACATTCTCATTCCTCACATTCTACATTGCCCAAACTTTTCTAATTGTATGAAAATTGAAGCTTTCAATTTTATCCAAACCATGTAAGGAGAACTTGACCTAATTGCAATTTTTATAATCTACATGGAAGGATATGCCAATTTATAGACAGGGCAATTTAATTTATAGACAGGGCAATTTTTAGTTGTAGTATAGTTATCAACCTAATCCTTCGCATATCAGGGAAATCTAATTTATAGAGACAGGGCAATTTAAAGAGGATGATGATTTGGTTGACATCCATACCAGATTGATCTTTAATTTGTTGCTGAGTTATTTAACACGCAGACTGTATGACATCTAATTAGTGTATTTTGTAGATAAATCCAACCTTGAACGTAAGGGAATTGGAACCATCATACTCAAATTGCCTTGATCCCATAATTTTTGTTGCATAATGTTCTCTATCTTCATCATTCATCCACTAAAATGTTAATTTTGAATCACCAAAGACTTGAATCTGGGTGAGACCCAATTCTACAACAAATTTCAAAAGATAGAAGAGCAAATTGAACTCACCCATATTGTTTTTCCTAGCCCCCAAGTAGGATTTATCTATGAAGAAATGGCTATTGGAGATGTATAGAGAAAACCTGATCTTGCACTACTCTATGGGGCCTTGATAGGCCCCATGAAAAAATCTCCAATTCATATCTGGATTCACTTCTACTTCACTAATAACACACCGAACCTTCAAAACTACAATCAGGGAATATAATTTAAATGGAGCTACCACTAGAGTTGAAAAACTGAATGTGGGGATTCACTTTTCTTCTAGAATGCAAGCATCTTGAAGCAACCAAACTCCCCAACAAATCAAATAGGGGGTCAATATGTGGCCTCTAAGATCACGACAAGAAAATAACTCATGTAAACATTCAACCATAGTGCCTTTGACCCATAAATTCCTCAAGTTAAAATGAAGTTTGATATCTCTCCATACATGTTGTCAATAAGAGTAAGTACGGAATAAGTGATAATTGGGTACATATCCCAGGCATGAAGTTGAAGATTGAGTAGCTGAAGCAAATGAAGAAAAAAAAAGCAAAGTTTTCAAGAAGATCCGATGGTAAGAAGAAAGAGTAAAAATGTTGGATGATGGCATGAAAACTGTGTGAGTTTTATGGTGTATTCTTTAAGGAAGCCACGGGACCTTTGATGACATTTGTGGCTGCAACAGATCTGTTGAAGAACATTGGCATAGTGAAGATGTAACTAGAATGACACCACAGAAAGCTTCAGTACATATGGTTGTGAAAATTGATGATGTTGGTCATATAAGCAATAAAAGCTACAACATCAATAAGACCCACAAGTGAAAGGATCTCTCAAGCATCCACAGAAAATGGATCATATGATATAGCAGCAGCTGGAAGTTGTGATTCCATTTCTTCTCTTGCATGTGGGTATGAAGAAGAAGTGTTGAAGCATCCTGAGTTGAGTCCATGATTTGCAAGTATTTAGAAATGTGTTCTGATTTTGATTTGGTAAACACCTAATGTTGGCTATAATGATTATAAGATGATATTAACACACATATAACGATATGAAGCAGCTTGGTGACTTAGCATGAAGTGTACAAGGTTAATGACATGAAGCATCTTGGTGACAAAGATGAAGTGGACAAGGTTAATGAAATGAAGCATCTTGGTGACTTAGCATGAAGTTGATGGATTGAACTTGATGGACAAAGAACATGAGACAAAGACATTAGATGTGGCATGAAGTTGATGGCATGAACATGATGGGTATTGGAGCCATTGGCACACTTAATGAGCCAAGAGTCAAATGACCCATACTGTGTTCATTTGAAGATGGCTTGGATAAGGAAAACAAGATGACTAGCAACATGGAGGAGAAGGTCATGGTTGGACAGAGATTTGGACAAAGAAAAACAAAGATGGACTTGACTTAAAGCACATGGAATGGAGGACTTGGCAAAAATAATGTGTACAAGAAGCATGAACAATGCACATGGCTTGGATGCCATGGTGACATAACCCCAAGGGTTGGCTCAATGGGTTGAAAACCACAATTCGCTCTCGTCCAATTCAACAAACAAGCTCTATTTTAAACCACTAACCACACAATGAATTGATTACAAATTGCATTGATTTGGCTATGCAAACATCCATGCTTCTCTTCTCATCTACTCAGTCTTGGATTGTTTTTCAACATGGAAATGATATAACTCGCATCTCATGTATTGATTCGTGTAATATATCCTAATTTATTAGTAAATGGCCATAGGCCATAGGAAATGCACACATAATTCACGCACATAGAAATTAAATTAATTTTTATTCTTTCATAATTTGTTCAGAATCTATGATATGTTTCATATTTTGAAAATAAAAGAAAATAAACATGTAAAAAAAGAGAACATCGACATCCACATGGAAGTATCTAGATAGGAGTTATAAACCCTAACTCAAAAGTATTAATTGGAGTTTTCCAGAAACATTGAGGGCAAAGAATACATGATATAGCCGTGAGAAATGGATAGAGGAAGGTAAGTAGTTGGGAATAGGGTTCAATGATGAAATCACAACAAGATACAACATCCGATAGAGGATGCGCAATGTAAACTCTTGCTGCTAACATTAGGGCACAAGAGGATTGTATTTCTCTGTAATCAAATGTTGTAAATTATTCTTCTCCTATCTATTAATGTATTGAAAATCCCCAATAACACACACAATGCATTTCCAAAATCCCAACCCTGGTGTACGAAGTGTGCATTTCAGAATTACCGAAGACATCTTGGCATCCTCCTCTGCAATGGTCTCGATCTCCTGGTCTCGGCGGCCTCCTCTACAATGGTCTTAGTGGTCTCGACTCTCTTGGAAGTATCGTATCCCTCCTCTGCAATGGTCTCGGCTGTATTGACTCTCTCAACGGTCTTGTATCCCTCCTCTACAATGTTCTGAACGAAACTGGCTCTCTCGATGGTCTCGACTCCCTCCTCTACAATGGTCTCGGATCTCTCGACGGTATTGGCTCACTCGGATCTCTCGGCGGTCAATGGATATTTGGATGTGCGCGCGGGGGTCAAGTGGTATGCCTTGTGACTCTTGGCTAGGACCACCATCTTGTGTAATCCATAGTTTAATACATAGCTTTAGGAGAAATTGATAAAAACACGTTAATGAAGGGAGAAGAGAGGAGGAGGAGGTTACCACTAGAAAATTCATTGGTGTTAAATAATAATTTGTTCATTATGTATGATATAGGGTTGTAGCTTAAAGTGCTATGTGTCAAGTTATACTTATTATTAAAAAACAACAAATAACTAAGTAGATTATGAAATAAAGCAAAAAAAGTAAAATTGGTTTAATATTTTACGTTTATGTGCACTAACTAGTTGAATGCAAAGAGATAAAAGGAGTAATCCATAGTTTAATACATACATAATGGACATCAATAATTAAATAAATTAAACCCTTTTACTTATGGTGAGAAAGAAAATGGGAAAGTCCCTAGGGTTTGTCAACGACCTAAGCGAGCTTGAACTCTTAGCTAGGTTTTGTAAGAAAATAAACTAACTCATAATATGGAAAAATAGTTGAGCTAAGAAAAGGGAATATAGAAAAGTAACTATGGTAGGTGATAAACCCTATTCAACATACCTAGATGGTGTTGGTATCCTCCTACAAAACAAGCTTGGAAATACCATCTCCACAAAATAAATGAAACACAAGAATTAAATGAAATAAAATATGGAAGAAATAAATCATACACAAAATATCTGGCCCTAAATGTAAGTATGATGACCCAGGTACCCTCAATAAGAAGTTACTTTTATTACTCACAAATTGTCTTGGAAGCTCCTTTAAGGCGGTGATATTAGTTGAAAAAGACTAGAGAAAGTGAGACAATGATGAATTTACCATAAAGCAACCAATTGATCCAAGAAGGAAAAAGAAATCCAATAAAGACCACAACCTATTGCATAAACCTCACATTAGTGGAGGGTTGAAGGAGACAACATATCCAAGTAGCCCAAGAGCATAAGATAAGAGATCATCAATGTCATATCAGAAGTTTGGAATAATTTTGATATAACTTCAACATGAAAGTGAGAGTTGGTATATTTATAATAATAATAATAACAACAACCTATTTATAGTCACAACCTAGCTAGATGACAAATTGATGTATGAGACAATCTTATATGTGAGACAAAGAACCCTATTTTTATAATAAAAAATGATTTCTTACTCTATGGATGTGTACATACCTTAACCCCTCCAAATTTAAACATGTGACCTCCAAGGATAAAACACATAGAATGTCTATTTAATTTCTGTACCTTCTTAATCCAATTCTTTTCTAATGTTTTACATACGCTTGTAAGAAGTTTCTCCTTGCCATTTGTCTCAACTTTACACCCTTATTTATCATTGTTGCCTAAAGATATCCATAGTTGGGGTGAGGTGCGGTACTATGGTTAGAGGATTTGCATTGTAGTTGAGAATTGATTTATCTATCTAATTGGGGTCCAACATCCCCCTTCATAAATTACACCGCCTTCATTATTTTGGATTGATGCCAAATTTTAGTTAGGTTGCAAGCTCATTGAACTCTGATTGTAATTTTCATGACCTTCTAGTTTGATCTCTATTAACCTTTGTAAACATGAACCTTAGTACATTTATAGGATTCAGTCCCATTTTTTTATAAGAACTTCTTCCCTAGTTTTAATTTCTTCAGCTTACTATCAAATGCTTGGACTCCGTTACCCTAAACCACATAAAGAAATTGTTTTCCTACATCACCTTAAAGAATGATTGTTTAGTATAGTCAATTTTTTTGATATGGCGGCATCAACAAGACTTTCCACCTTTAAAATAATTAAATATTGTTTTATGCAGAGTCATAAAAGAAATCAACTCCAATGTCCTAACACTTCAATGATCACATTTCCAAAATGTTGATTACCTAAAATATGAAAATGCATATATACCAAGCATGCCTCTAATCTAGTCTACAACTTACATTGAGTGCTAACAATGTACTTAACAAATTATCTCAAAACATAAAAAAGTCTTCAATTAATCTTCTAATGACGATCATGATGACGATGATGATGACAACGATGATGACGATGATGATGATCGATGATGATGATGATGATGGTTATGTTTGAGTCTTGATAATTGTGCATTTCCTTACTAAGATTCTCTCTGTTTCGAGAATAATTTAATATTCTCTACTAAACAGGGCCAACCATGTGAAGGTGGGAGCTCTTATGGCTCCTCCCCCCTCTCATATCACTCTCAATTCCCCATAACCCGACAAAAATATCTATGTACAAAAACTTTAAATGTGTTTTTTGACATACTCTATAACAAGCAATGTTCTTAATTATATCATACTGGAAAATGGAAACTCACTAAGAAACAGTTAATTTATTATTACTACATACCTCATAAAATTCAATGGTCTTCATCATCTGAGTCATCTGAGTCATCGTCTGTACTATCATCCGATGATCTAGATTCAACATTATAAGGATTGGCCATATCATCCTCATCGTCAATGTCAGTTACGATCATCATGTCGTCGTCAATATCATCTTCATGGACATTGTATGATACATCATCTGATTCAATAAGTTCTTCGACATCTTCTTCAGGAACATGATCATCTAACTCATGTTGATCATGATCATCTTCTATAGCATCTTCTTCTTCGAGAACGTTTTCATTACCTTCATCTATGTTATAATTTACCGGCCTTCCCCTTGGATCGTGTCTCACAGCAAATGACCAACCCGCTCTACCTGGAACCTCAAAGTAAAATACATGTTCACATTGGGTTGGAAGAACATAGGGCTCCGTTCCTGGCTCAAACAACCTTGTATTTAACATGGTAAAACCCTTATCATGTTCAATTATTGTTTTATTGGGATCACGTTGACTCAATCGACACCTATACCATTTGACAACGAACAGAAATACCTTGAAGGAGTTAAATTCACACTGAAGAATGTCTTCCAGATACCCATAGTATCGATTTTCAAAGAGTTCTGGATGTCTGTCACTTCTAGAAGAAACATTGGTCACCTCAAAGACTGCAGATATCCCACAATCAGATGTTTTCTTCATTTCATCCAACTTTTTGGTGCGATATCTACATCCATTGCACCACATAGCCATATGGTGTTTTACCTACAACAAGCCATACAAGAAAAGATTACATAATGATCCAATATTTATGATTAACTAGTGCATGTTTATAATGCCATACAATTAAAAAAACAGTGTGACGTACAACGGCATTATTTTTTACAAAAAAAAAAATAGTGTGGATGATTAATATGCTTACCTTCTTATCTTTTAAACCTCTTGCTAAATCGATTTTCCTTTGTGTTAGATTGGTGTCTCCATTGCGATGTGCAGCTTTAACCAATGAAGCCACACCTTTCCATGATATTCCATGACCAGATTGTTCACATCATTCGATCCATACCTTCATCCAATCAAGATTGTTTCCGATGTATAAATGAATTGCATCCCACTCTCGACCAACTGTTTCATGACAATAAAATTAAAATTCAATACAAATGTAATATAGTAACTTAACAAAGTATATTACAGTATAAATTTATGCAAAATATTGAATATAAGAATGTGTTATATTACCTTTCACCTTCCTCAATCTACCTTTCCCCTTCGGTTACTCCCCTTCGAAACTCATATTGGATTCTAGGTCACAAATGCAACGTAAATTGAGCTTTTCTACTAATTTAGGAAGATATTCACTAATATACAGCATGTTTTGGTATACCATATATCCCTCCATCATAGAACCCTCAGCATATGCTCGTTGTCTGACCAAACCCTTCATTAATTGCAAGTGCCTCTCAACCATCCACATGGACCTTGAGTGCGCAGGTCCACATAGTTCAATCTCCTCAACTTGGTGTATGAGGTAGTGTTCTTGTGCATTGAAAAATGCCGAAGGTAGATGCTTCTGCATTTCACACATGAGACGAGGAATTTCTCTCCTCCAATACTTTATGTCTTCTTTATGGAATTCTTTAGATGACAACCATCTACAAGTGACATGACAACCAAATCAAGAGATTAAAGAAAAAAAACAATATATTAGGTAACATCATGAATTATAGAACGAAAATCAAATATAAGTTCTATGTTGAATTAAACAAACACTAAGCGCATGGAAAAAATCACCACTTACCTCATGTATTTCCCGAGACTATATATTATTTGCTTGACATTGTTGTCAAAGTTGTCCGGGATAGAGAGAGGTAGAACATACTGTAACAATAATATATAAATCGTTTCATTTTATCAACAAAGAGTAGACAAATAAAAAATATACCAACCATATTCACTGTAATAGGAAAAAAAAAAACCATACCATAATAATTACCTTCATGAAGACATGCCAATCGTGAGTTTTCACCCCCGCGAAATAACCTTTATTTGTTATGATATTCTTCATGTTCGCACAAAATCCGATGGGAAATTTAATTTTTCAAATGACTTCTTTTACAACATTACTTTGCTAGTCCATTAACATCCATGGAAGTGAGTTTATATTAATTTGCTCTCCGTTGCTATGAAATTGAATGACGTCTTTCATTGCATGGTTGCTATCTTGAATGTCTTTGCAAATTTTGACAATTTTTTCTTTGTCACTCCTTCCATCCAATATTCGCCATAATGTTTCGGTCACATTCTTTCCGATATGCATTGTATCAAATAGATGAGCAATTTGTAAGTGCTCATAGTAGGGCAACCTACTGAATTGTCTAGGATAACTTTTCATTCCTCGTGGAAGCCCATTAATTCCTTCATGATCACATGAACAACAATCATGAAATTACATAAATTAATGTCAATTACAGTAAAAACACACACAATATAACATATCATATACGATGATTCATTATACGTACCTTGACGATTTCTATTATATTGCAACTTCCATAGGCGAGGTGTCATTCTTTGTGGTTTTAATGCAGTCTCTTGCTTGCCATTGAACAGATGTTTTTCGGTAGTTCGACACCTGTGATTCTTATAGAGGAAGTGCCTATACTCATCAAACACCTCCTTTCCTAAGCTTTTTGAACGACGAGATTTGATCTTAGGACCACAAAATGGACATGCAAATTTCCCCTTTGTCTGAAGACCTACATAAAGAGATGGAATATCTATGTCAATTATAATTATATTCAAAATGACTGGATTATTTAGAAAAACATGCGTGTTTAGTATATTAACTAGTAGTTCGTATAACATTCTACACATAAAGTGGAACTTATAATTACATACCACAGAAATGGGTTAACCCTGGGGCATCATGTATTGTCCATACAAGCATTGCATGGAATTGAAATTGCCTTTGTCGTATTGGTCTAGATATGTCATACATAGTGATGCCATTCCATAACTTCGGTAGCTCGTCAATAAGAGGTTCGATATATACATTCATATCTTTTCACTTAGTACTTACCTGATTGATATGAACATATAAAAAATATAAATATGAGACGTACCATTTAGATTACATATATTAAACCATATTGCACAATAGAAAAACATTAAATATATATATATGACATTATGCGACAAAAATACGACAAATGAGATACAACTACTTAAAAAAAAACTGCACGGTTCGTACCTAGAACAATCATCGACAACATTATGTGCTCCCTCTTTATTGTCAACCATGGAGGAATTTTGTTGTTGATAACAAAAATAGGCCACACCAAGTAAACGGATCTCATCTCTGCAAATGGATTGACACCATCTGCTGCCAAAGAAATCCTAAGATTATGAGGTTCTTCTTTAAAGTGGGGCCATTTTTCCTCCATATCTCTAAACGCAGACCCATTTGCAGGCATCTGAATAATGTCGTCTTGACTTCTGTTCTGTGCATGGTAATCCATAAACGGCGTTATGTTTTTGCACCTGAACAGTCGTTGCAGACGTGGAATAATGGGAATATAACGTAGAACCTTGCTAGGCACCTTTTTAGTTACTTGATCTGTGTGATATCTACTGATATGACATTTAAGACATTCTGTTGCAAATTCATGTTGATTGTAATATAGAACATGGCCATCGAGGCATGCATGAATTGCTTCATACTGCATTCCAATTTCTTTCATGATGGTAGATAAATATCGATATGTGCGAGGTAAAATATTTGACGGTGGTAACAAATATTCACCTATCATGCTACAACAAATTAAAATAAAAAACTAGTTAATATAATATAGAAATAATATTAATGGAACAAATTTCATCCGTAATAATTTGACTTATATATGAATGAACAACAAAATACACAATCATATGTATTTTGTGATGGAATATATTACATACCTTAACATCCATGTGACTGATATGTTTGAAAGACCATTCATAACCTTCAAGTTCATTATCAATAATATAGCAAAGAGAAGATTTGTCTTAGAGCCCTCATAAAGGGGTTCGTATGCCTTATCAAGAAGAGGTATATCATGAATATCATCAAAATGTTCATCATTTTCATGATCATCATCATCATGATCAACATCAACCATTCCAACATTAAATGAATCATGGATCAAATTATTTGTAACATCATCTTCAAGTATGTTTTCAGAATGATCATCTTCTTCATTAATGTGATCATTAACTTGTTCTCCATTAATATTCATAGCTTCCGGTACTTGTTGTGGAAGCACTTCCTCCAAACGAAGTGCCCTAGGATGTCTTTCCTTTATAATTACATGAAACCATCAATAGATAAAAGTTAATATAAGAAATTCAACCGCAAAATGTAAAAATTTCAAACGCAAAATGTAAACATTTATGTGATGCATTTAAAATGTAACAAACTTTGTACTGTTGGGATGAAAAGAGCAACGACCTATTGAACTGTTGGTCAAATAGGTGCATCCAAACTATCCAAGAGACATAATAATTGACACAATAACTGAGCAAAGCTACTCAAATATAACACAAAATTTCTCATACTGTACTCCACTAAGGTAAGGTAAATGATGCTATGGTAATATCTATAGAGAAAATATAAGATAAATTACAACATGCCAATATAGCCATTATTTCTATTATCATGATAGACAATGTCACAAATCTAGAGAGTTAAGTGCTTTCCCCGGTGAGTGGGTTAGTCTCACTAACGAACAAATAAATGAGTTATTCTAGTATACCCTAGATTCAACATGCACAAAAGAAAAAGAAATGGTATAATAAATATTTAATATTAAAATAATTTTTATTGTCCATGTTAGTCCCCATCTATTGAAACCACAATCAATACATAAATTTACAAAAGCAATCAAAATAAAAACATATATAATGCAAAACTTACAAATGAATGGTATTCATGTCCCCCCTCAGCGTGCCCATGCTCCCTACAATGTTTTGTGGCGGTTGTGATCAAAATTCTTCTCCTCTTAAAGCCCCTGCATTGAGTACATGGACAATATCAGTTCCTATCACCCCTTTTTTCAACTCCTTCCCACAATCTAGCAAGCAATTGTCGATTGTGTTCGTCTGGATCAGGAATATTGCTAGTTGACATTTTCTCGTAAAGAGCTTGAATGAAGATTATCGATCTTAGAAAATGAAGCTCCACACTTCGCTCGCTTGAATCTCAAAAACAATGGAAATAATGAAAAACAGTCCGCCGAATAAAAAAACTTCCGCAAACCATTGCTTGTATAGCAAACATGTCAGAATGTTTCAATATTTATAAGTTTTAAAAGTCAACCTTCCGTCGGATATCCGACGCCTTGAACCTATTTACCGTTGGATAATTGATGTCGGATTTCCGACATCCTCGGGTTGAATAGCTTGGCGTCGGATATCCAACATCCCAATGCATAATATGATGTCAGCTATCCAAAGAACCATTGGATATGAGCATATCCGTCAGATATCCGACGTCTCCTTCTATCAATTTTAAAAAGATCATCAAATTTTGAAATTTTTAAGGTGAAATCCGACGACATAGTCCTTCTTCGTCGAAGGTCGGAGGATTTTGTCGTCGAATTTTGGGTCCAAATCCACTAGTTCTTTAACAGTGTGCTGCACCCTGTCCTTCTAGCATAGTGTGTCTGACCAAAATACGTATAAGTGACCCTTGATCAACACACTTTTCCTACAAAACAGTTGCGTCGATGTCACGCTTCTCTGGTGCAGAGACTACGTCGGTGACACGGTTCTCCTAAGCAACAAGTGTGTCAATGTCATGCTTCTCCGGTGTAGCAGGTGCGTCGATTTGGATGGTGTCATCGTTCCCAATAGGGAGAGATGTGTCAACGTCTCTAAATGGAAGAAAAAAAAAGATATGACCCAATGTTGTGAAGGATCGTCATGCCTCCACGCCAATGTGTTCCCGTCTTTATCTGCAACCTCCAGAAGATGCGTATACGTGCTTTCCACTATGTGAAAAGGATTACCACAAATCAATAGTTATGGATCAGGCCATGCAGCTCCAATACCATGTTAAAGTTATAACATAGAAATAAACAAATAAAAGATGGAACACAAGTGGGCATATTCATTACCTTCTCATTATTAAGCATAATCTTATATAGGATTACATCACACCATAAACCATCGGTCAATACCATGGAACATAAAATACTATGGGACATCAAAGTATCCTAGTCAAACTAACCAACTAACTAATTAATGCACTTATGACCAGTGAGATTGCAATTCTTAACAAAATTTCCATGTGATGGACAAACGGGATGTGAAATTCTAGGCCTGTTTGATCTATGTATGAAATTAAGGTTATACGTTATTAGAACATATGTATAGCATGAGTATGCTTAACAGTTAAGAACATGTGTTTCCTATTAGGAGTTCATAAGTTCAATTTTGGAGCGAGTGGAGTATGTATACCTCTATATATCACCAAACAAATACCTTTAAGTAAATCACTTCTTTATTTACATATTATTTTGGTATCATAGCCAACTTTCGTAGTTGCATCACTTCCTTCTACATCTATCAAGGTTCTAGCGTCTTAATAGGGATACACTTCTTCCATCTTTTATTGTATTTTTTACAAGATAATAAAGGTATGTAGATCATGGTATTTTTTTAAGGATTTTAATAGTATGCTTAAGTGTAGTATTCTAGGCGATTATTTTTTATTGAAAAAAAACATATATATATAGATAGGTAGGTGAATATTAAATATGAAACACACAATCTACTACTGAAAATAGTAAAATTTGGAGAACATTATGTTAAAAAAAACATATTTTAAGTAAATATAGGCGATATTAGAGACTAAAAATGATCAAATAGTGAATTTATTTTTTGAAACAAATCCCCAAAAATAGCCAATTGGCGAAATTTTGCCCCTAAAAATTACCCTAATGTAGAGTAAGACAATTATCTATCTCTCTCACATTCTCATAACCCACTTCTTAGCGTATTCCATGACCTCAACAAGAACTTCATGGCCCCTCCTAAGAACTCTAACCTTAAGGATACATCTATTGAAAAATAAAAGATGCAATATTTCAAGTAGTAGTAACAAATTATTAAGCATATATAAATATGATGTATGTGTTGCATCTATAAATATGATGTAATGTAAACGGCTAAATTATTAAGCATCTATAAATATGATGTAATGTAAAAGGCTAAATGTACGTTTACTTCTACTTGTTTTACTTGTATGAGTTGAGAAGTAGAGTGTAATGAATTCACACTTGAGTTATTGCGATCTAGTAAATCACTGTTGTAAACAATGGTTAAGAGTGTTTATAACAGATTGTAATACCCCTAGTTTTGAATTGGAATGTATTTATCCAAAATTATGTAAATGATGTAAATATGCTAGTGCGAATTCCAAGTGTGAAGCTCAAGGCCAAGGCCCGACCAGTGAATGTCTAGGCATGTATGATGTTTATATTTTATTTGGATTGTTTGGTTGGATTTTATGTTGATTTATAATATTATGTAAATATTATGTGCATAAATAATAAAAAGGCCCAACAATGGTTGTGTAAAGAGCACCAAAGGGGATATGGTTCCACCATAGGGAAAGAGGAAAGGGGGCCCATGGGTGACTAAATCCTTGCTGCCAAGTGTCAACCTTAGAACTCACACCTAAATTCTGTCATGTGCCTTGACTAAGCCAATTATATCCTTTTTTGACCATTTTCCAATCATTAATGAATGTGTGTGGTTGGTGGGAAAATTCACTTCATGTAGTTATTGGAGCATGGGACTGACTGCACTCATTGTGACAGTTTTGTCATGATAGAAAAGTCTGCAGCTTCCAGGAGTCCTTTCTTCTACTTACAGAAGTTAGGTTAGTTGTCTTTTCACCATTTTCTCATATCCATTGGAGTCAACCCTCAATTTCTCTCATTATTATTTCACGCATATTCAGAGAGGCAGGGCTCTCCATTGCTGTCCAGAAACTTACCATGTTGTTTTGAACCCAGAAATTCGAATTTGGAGACCATGCTGTAGATTGGCAAGTAAAATTAGTTGGTTGTAGGTGAGCAGAGAAGTTGGGAAAGCTAGGAACCCTTACCCATGGATTTCTGCTACTCATAGGTTCTTGAGAAGCCACAAACTGAGGCTACAGGTGGTTCTATATAATCCAATATCAGGTTGGACTTCTTCTATGCACACACGGGAAGCACCCAACAAGATGGATCTCCCAAGATAACTGTGAATCGATGAAGGGGATGCCTGAGCTAGAAGGGTGTTGTGTGGGGCAGGTATTGTGGAAGCCAAGGCTGTGAGGGCTGAGTGAGACCCCTGTAGAGATCTGTATAAGCATTTGGATAAGCACAGAGAGCAGAATGGGTTGTGGGATGAGAGATAGAATCCTGTAAGTGTTTCCTTCACCCTGGTGGCCTCATATCCCAGCTTGGGAGTGGCCTCCCAATAGAAAGAGTATATGTTTGGCGGAGTGCCTATGGTTGGGTGGAAAAGAGCTCTTACGCAACCAGTTGCTTGGATCTGCATTGCATAAAGCTAAGTATTCTTATGCATTTGATTCTGAAATGATTTTATTTCATGCATGTAATGTTTATGCTTGTGTATTTGCATGCTAGATGTGTGTGGATAGATTTTAATTCCGCTGTGCATGTTTATTTAAGTTTCTGCACACATTTTAATTGTTGAAAAATCGTATTTTTCATTTGGGGCAAATTTTGAGAGCTAGTATTTGGCCAACGTCCCCTCCTGATGGTTGGATTGGGAGAGGGGGACGTTACAAAGTGGTATCAGGACATTACATGGATGAGCGGTAAAGCTCATTGGTTCACTAGCTTTTCCCATAAAGGGTTTTATAGGATAAATTTATGTGTGTTATGTGATTGTGTTTGTGCCATTGTTAAATTATGTTATATCTAACTATTAAAATCATTATGCATAATCACTGCAAAATTTATTGAAATCCTTGACATGGTATGAGAGCTATATTTAGATTCAAGGGGACACCTTTGTTGATGAAGGTTTTTTAGTTTAATCATGGATCTGGAGAATACCTAGTTCTAGAACATTGATTCTTAGTTAGAATGGTTAACAGTTCAAGGATTAAAATTGAAAAGTTTAATGGACATAATTTTGAGCTTTAGATGCTCAAAATGGAGGATCTCATTGTAGATCAAGAGTAGTGAGTTTCTGTCAACAACTCTGACAGGTATGTCATCAGAAGATCGGCAAAAACTCGACGAAAAAGAAAAGAGTACAAACCAACTTTGTTTATCATTCTCTTTATCACTGAATGTCTTAGGAGAAGACACTGTAAAGAAACTATTGGATAAGTTGGGGAACTTGTATCAGTCAAAATATCTGGTTAACAAGTTTTTTCTTTGAAAGAAGCTATATCTTATAAGGATGAATGAGGGTGACTTAGTAACAAAGCACCTAAATGTGTTCAACAATGTTGTTAGTTGGAACCATTGTTGTTCATGGATATCAAAATCACAGAGGAGAATAATTGTATCAGTCTACTGTGTTCTTTTCTAGAGCCATTGGATAGCTTGGTCATAGCTATTGGGAGAAATATTACCACATTAAAGATCAATGATATGGTTTCATCTCTGTTGTTAGAATAAATGACGAAGAAGAACATGGAAGGATCGACCCATGATGCCCTAATGGTAAGAGTTCAACCAATGGACATAATGAAAAGTAAAACCTCCAATAGAAAATCAAAGTCGAGGGGTAGATCTAATATCATATCTAAATCCCCTAGTCTGATGATGAGAAAATGCTAGAAATTTCATAAAGTCGGGCATTATAAGCATAATTGTATTTCCATGCAAGTCAAGAAGAGAAAAGGATCCGAGGAAGCACGGTTGATTGAAGGTAAGCCTTCAACTGAAGAGAAAGCAGAAGTGTATTTGGCCTTGAAAAGTACATAGTCAAGTCATGACTCTTGGTTGATTGACTTTGGTGCATCATATCATATGACACCATATAGAGAGTGGTTCTGTGAATATGAGAATTTTGATGGCAGTAACATTCTTCTATAAGATAATTCACCAACCAAGATTGTCAGTAGAGGTAAAGCTTGACTAATACTTAAATATGGAGGGATAGGAACTCTTCTATGGGTGTTACATATTCCAAGTTTAGCTTGAAACTTGATAGTTTTTAGTAAGATGGGAAATGCATGTGTGCAAACTGTATTTGACAAATATTCATGTAAAATGGTGTGAAGAGAGATGTTAATGATGAGATGAGTTTGGAATGGAACATTGTACAAGCTATTGGGAAGAGCATATACCAATGGATGTGAAAATATAGCCTTTCCTAAATCTAATAGTATATATTCTTGTCTAGTCAACTCAACCATGTTGGTGCATTAATGTATGTGACATATTGGTGAGAAAGGTCTTTGTTCTATGCAAAAACAAAGTTATGGTCAAAGGTCTCCTTGATTGTTCTTTAGAAGTACAGACTTCTCTGAAAATTGTATTTATGGTAAATACAATCATGTAATTTTCCCATATGGAGCCACAAGGGCCAAGGAAATACTAGAATTAATACATAGTGATGTGTTTGGACTAGTGTTGGTCCCACCAATAAGGGGATCTCATTATTAAGTATTTTTCATAGATTATTTCTCTAGAATGACATGGTTGTATTTTCCGAAGAAAAAATATGATTTTTTTTAAACCAAGAGTTCATAGCTCTTATAGAAAACTAGATCGGTAGAAGATCAAGGTGCTAAGAATTGATAATAGAGGAGAATTTTGTAATAAGGAATTCCACCATTTTTGTAGACATAATGGTATATATCGACAAAACAAAACTCCATACATGCCTCAAAAGAATGGAGTTGTTGAAAGAATGAATAGAACTTTGATGGAAAAAACAAGGAACATGCTTAGTGGTGCAAGTATCGCACAAGAATTATGGGTAGAAGCAGTCGACATAGCATGTTACCTAGTGAATAGATTGTCGTCGATGGATTTGGTCTACAAGAATTCATATGAGGAATGGACTGGGGAAAGGCTCTCTCTTTCCCATCTCAATGTCTTTGGGTGTTATTCCTTTGTGCATGTATCAAAGGAAAAAAGTAGCAAACTCAACAACAAGTCTGAGAATGCATCTTCACCGGGTACAAAGATGAAGTGAAAGGGTATAAGCTGTGGAATCCAATAACAAGGAAGACATTTTATAGTAGATATGTGATCTTCAGAGAAATTAGAAGTACTTCTAGGATTGAAGAGGATAAAAGAGAAAAGGAACTAGAAAATTTATATTTTGAATGGAATGACGAAATTCATGATTCAAACGAGTCGACAGAATCTGACGAAGAGGTGAAACAATAGACTCCGGTCATCAGAAGCTTTGGTTGAGAAAATAAACAATATGGAAGGTACATTCCACCAGATTTTTGCTGTGCTTTTACATTAACTGCCATAGGAGAGGATCCTAGTTCAATAAAGGAAGTGATTGACTCGAGAGAGGGTAAACTCTGCAAAAAGGACATGGAAGAAGAAATGGAGTCCTTACGGAATAATTTTAAAAAGGATTTGTTCACGTTTCCAAATGGAATGAAACACATTAGCAGTAATTGGGTGTTCAATAAAAATTTCAACGCAACAGGTCAGGTTGAGAAGTACAAGGCTCGACTTGTAGCGGAGGGATATTCCCAAGTTGAGGGAGTCAACTTTGGTGAGATATTCTCTGCTCTTGAAAAATTAACTTCCATAGGGTACTAATGTCTTTAGCTGCAACATTTGATATTGAAATAGAATATATAGATGTGAAGAAATATTTTCTTCATGGTGATCTTGAATAATAAATTTATATGAAGCGTCCTGAAGGATTCACAATGAAAGTGGAAAATAATTTGTCCTACAAGCTCAAGAAGTCCCTCTGTGGTTTAAAGCAATCACCCAAGATGTGTTAGTAGAAGTTTGATATGTATATTCAGTGGCTCAGTTTTTTGAGAAGCCATGTTGATCACTATGTGTATAGAAAGAAAGTCAATGATAATTTTATATATGTAATTTTGTATGTCGAAGATATGTTGTTGGTTGGAAGCAACATGGATTTGATAAAGGAGGTGAAACTACAACTTTCTTCCAAGTTCGACATGAAATATCTCAGTGCAACTCATTTCATTCTTGGAATGAAAATTAAAAGAGATCGAGCATGAAGAAGGATCTTATTAAAACAAAGTAAATATGTTGAGAAAGTTTTGAAATGCTTTAGCATGCAGTAGTGGAAACCAATTAAGGTCCCTATTCCTATCAAAGTTAAATTATATGTTGAACAGTGTCGTAAGACACATGAACTAGAGATAGAGTACATAGCACATTCCCTATGCTAGTGTTATAGGTAGTCTAATGTATGCAATGGTTCGTACTCGACCTGATATTTCCCATGCAGCGGAAGTATTGAGTAGGTACATGTTGACACCTCGGAAAGAGCACTAGATAATTGTTAAAAGAGTATTCAAGTATTTGTGTGGCACAACAGATTATCCAATCTACTATCAAGGATAACCTGAAAATGATAAAATAATAAGTGTACATGTTTTGTTTTACTCTAACTCGACTCGGGGTATTTTTTAGGGGCGAAATTTAGCAAATTGACTATTTTGGGGGATCTTTTTTCAAAAAATAAATTCGTTATCTGTTCATTTTTAGTCTCTAATATCACCTATATTTACATAAAATATGTTTTTTTACCATAATATTCGCTAAAATTTACAATTTTATGTAGTAAATTGTATGTTTCATATTTAATATTCGCCTATCTATCTATATATATGTTTTTTCAATCCAAAATATTCACCTAGAATACTACACTTAAGTATACTATTATAATTGTTAAAAAATACCCTGACTGGGCTGTAGATACCAGTCATAGAAGGTTGACCAATGGATATGTTTTCAAGATATTTAGTGGAAAAATTAGTTGGATGAGTATGAGGCAGTTGGTTGTTGTAATGTCGACTACTAAGGTTGAATACATGGTAGCTTCTCATGCAAGTAAAGAGGCAGTTTGGTTGCAGAGATTATATTCATAGGTTGGATATAAATGAAAAGGTGTTAGAGTGAATTGTGACAGTCAAAGTGTAATATTACTAGCAAAGAACCTTGTATACCTTTCAAAGACAAATCATATTGATGTATAGTACCATTTTGTGAGAGAAATGGTGGAGAGTCAAAAATTGTTGTTGAAAAAGGTAGACACATTGAATAATATTCATGTAGACTCATTAACCAAGTTGGTAAGCACTGGAAAGTTTACTTGGTGTAGGGAATAAATGGGATTTCCATCCTTGGTTAAGTGAACAAAAGTTCTAAAATATCCTATGTATGCAAAGAAAACAACAATTGAGAGAATGTTGGGTATGTTATATTTTTTGCATATAAATCGATGGTCAACGTTGATAGTTGACTGGTTAACAAGTCGATTGGAATTGAAGTTGAAAAATGGTGAAAGTCTCGTTAACTAGTTGATGACCATGATTTTTTGATGGGAGTTCGAAGAGCATAAAAGAGGACATACATTCCACAAACGCTTGGATGAAAAGAAGCTCAAATGGTGGTCGACTAAGGTTGACTCAGTCAAGTCAACTGTAACACAAGCTAGCAGTAACTAACTTTAGTATCACAAGCTAGTGTATGTAATATCCCTCACTTTTGACCCACTTAGTGTTGCAATATATATGATGTAAACATATGTATGTACTAGTTCATGGCGAGGATCTCAAGGCCAAGGCCCCGCCAATGAACATTGTAGCATTACACAACATTGTGGTTTTGTGATAGATCCACGTGCTAGCTAAAGCACGGTCGTGATATGCGTATGATGTAAAATGCAATGATGAAATAATGAAAAATAGACCCGAGAGACTAAATGTGCAAGGAAACTAAACGGGGTCGATGGCATCCACTAGGGGGAGAAGTTGGGCCGATGGCATCCACCAAGGGGATAAATTGACGACTAGTGAAGTTTTTAGGATATTAATGATGACTAGGTGTCATCATGGTACCTTCAGGTGCAAAAATGAAGCAAGTCGTGAATGCTCGTGTGTTAGCCCAGGTAAAAAAGATATGATTATGAGTTTAGATATTATTGCGAAACAATGCATCATCTGCGTGAAATACATATAAGTTATTTATAAGCTAGATGAGCTATTAATAGTTATTATTGTGAGAAAATATCATGTGAGCTATTATCAATACAAAATAGCCACATACATATATATATATATATATATATATATATATATATATATATTATGAGTCTCTTATTTAGAGCTTACTATTATTATTTGCTTATGAAAACTATTGAACGGTTATTATTGGATGTACTTGGCCCATGGATATTATTATTTACAATAAAATAATTAAGTAATTATTGATTGAATAGTTATTTATATATATTTTGAAGGATATATTATATACTTACTATGAACATGTAGTGGAATGATAAATGAAAAAGGAGGAGAAGCGTTTGCTAGTATTCACATGGAGGCGTGAGCTCCATCAGTTAGGGTTTAGGAAGTTGTAACCAACTTCCTCAGTTTCTTTTCAGTTACAAATATTATGTTGTGGAGAAGGTCTAGGTTGGGGAAAAAGTCCCCATTTATTTTTACATATAGTATGGATGAGGGGGGTTCTGCGGGCAGAATATGGGATTTGCATAACACCCTCACAGGAGTAGTGAACTTCCTTTTTTCTTTGTCTTTACACTATCAACTGATTGCGAAACCAATTACCCTTAACCGCTGTTTTGGTTGACAAGGGAGATCTTGGCATTTACAAGAAAGGCTTGGACATATTTTACATTGAACAGGATCCAAACTTCGATCCTACCTTGCCCTTGAGCAAATGATTATTAGTTGGATAATATACACTAAATAGGTAGCCATTACTTCCTTTTCTGTACTTCGTTTCATATTAATGCGTTCTACTAGAGATTTTGGATATGGGTATTTTTGTGTTTTGAAAGGAGCCAATTTTTTAATCTTTCTATCCATCATATATTGCCTATTGCCTATGCTGTAGAGTAATGGAGCAGTTTTACTCCATTTCAAGTATTGTTTACAATTATTTTTATTTGAAATTTCTCTGTGAGAAGGGAGGGAGAACGACCTCTAGAGGAGCATCGAACTCCCCTCTACCTTTACCTGTCAAATGTTGCCTCTGTGTAAACAGTAAGGAAATACTTGGAGGTCGATTCGATTCTTTTTAATATTGGAGTTTACTAACCCAACTATAAGTATAACTTTCTGTTGTGAAAAAGTCATACCTCAATTCGTTTGAGTTTATATAATGTGACTACTTATTAAGAGAGCATCTTTCTCTCTTGGAGAGAAGACGCCTCGAGAATATATTTTTACTTAGAACTATCGATTGGAGAGGGTGTTTCTTCCTCTAAGAGGGGATATTTATGACCATCACAGCATTGCTTCAGAGTTTGAGAGTGTGTTGCCAGGCACGATCAAGCGTTTGTCTTCAGAGGGGGCAACGAGAAATATAAGAAAGAAATGATTGAGAGAATCCAGGCAGGCACACATGACGGTGCTGTGAAATTCAGTTCACACCAAGATCTGATCGGGAAATTGCACACTATCACAAAGATCTCACACAACTAGTCAAGAACACGGAAAATTACTCACAATAGATACAAACTATATTAACTTTCATGAATAAAATACATGACCCAACCTTTGATAATTAAATGGCTGTCAATATATAATGTTTACATCAGATATTCAAATAGCTAAAGATGCCATTTGGATCCTCACAAAAGTAGACTTACTAAAATTATTCAAAACCCCCCTAGGTGGCAAGTGTGTTCTCCAAGTCACTCCAAAGGCTCACAAATTTTTGAATTAGTGACCTGAATGTGATGTGTGATGAAAAAAATGCTAAATGCCCAAAATGGAAGGAAGAAACATAAAGGAGTGAAAGTGGTCCAAAACACACTTTCCCTAGTCATCTAGCTTTTCACCTTTCACCCAAAAACAGTAAAAAGCAGAGCACCAAAATCTTATCCACAATGCTCAAGTGACTTAGGAAACTTGTGGTCCACACTAGGAAGGCTTGTAGTCCCCATAAATGACTTGTGGTCCACACAATGACTCATATGCCAATTATTTAGTCAAATACATAGTACAATTAATCATAAAATGATCAATTAATGTGTCTAATGTATTAATTGACATAGAGTAGGTTTTAATTATTCCAACAGGTGTTGAACACTAACCAATCCAATTTCAAGACCATGGTGCAGCACTTCACTGGTATAACGTCTGCTAACATTGCTGCAAGTGCTTTGTCCCCTATTTCCGAGAGCTTCGAAGAATATTTTCTGCAGAAATCTATCCCAGCAGATTATCAGCAATATTCATCTGCGCGCCCTAAATATGTCGATGCTAATCATCCCCCTTTTTCCTTCTATGCTTCTCGTTCTCATGAGTCTCTATATCTTCCGAACTTTCCATTTGATGAAATTAGTTCTAAGGGGATGATACCGAATTTATTTACTAGCAAAGATCCTATGGCTAATAATTCTCAACGGCAGGGAATGGCTGAGTTGAGCTCTACAAGTTTATGGGAAGAAGTACTAGGGATGGACCTTCCTGCTTCAGGGCTATAAACAAATATGTAATAATGATGGAAGCACACTAAGGTTTCTCTTGCCCTAATTTCCATTATGGCTGCATCAGAGACTCAAACATTGTTGGAATCAAGCTGGTGACTAATGGATTACAAATCAGTTTGTTGTCTAATTTTGGATTTGGTGGTGAAAAGAAAAGTATAACATAGGCTTGATATGGGATGGAGTGTTAGCAGCATCCTGCATAAGCCTACCTGCTTTGTAGCCCCTGATATTAATTTATAGGAGTTAGTGAACTGGTATTTACACAATGGAAGCTTGGGATAAACAAGCTTCCATTGTGTAACCTAAACCTCAACCACCGGGGTTGGTTATGTCAGCCGAAGATAATCTCTTCTCTCTCTTTCCATTTTATGTTCAGTTCTTCTTTAAACCTGTCAATTTAGTCTAAAACTTCTGATGAAAAGAATAAATCCAGACAAAAATATATTATTTTTAGATAGATAAATGTTAAATATGGTGCATCTGATGGTTACCGAAAACCACTGTAATAAAATCAAATATACATATTTCACATCTGTGTTACCAAATACGATATGGCCAGATTATGAAAAATTCGCTTCCAATTTGATAATGTCGTCTTCTAATAAAAGATCAGTTCCACTGATCAATTCTGGAATCTGTGATTTCCATTTATGCAAATTCCATTCTGTGTGTCCATTAATGTCCAGGCTATTATATTCCCACAAGGGTATTATACTCCATTTCTGCAATTTGAGACTGGATGTTCGTTTCTGATCCAATTTATTATCTTCTATCAATTCGATTAGGTGTCCAGTTCACTGAAGTAGTCCTGCATTTCGACAGCAATTCTTCTCATTATATTGAAAAAAAACAACAACAAACACCGTTTGTGCTGCTTGTTCGCTCAAGGGATCAACTCTCTGTTTGCTTAAGAAATAGAGCAAATATCATTACTGTGACATAGCTTTTATTATTTCAGTTGTGAGAAACTTATTTTGTTTTACATTGGCCACTGGAATATTTTAGTATCCTCTGGAATTCGAATTCAAAGTTGTAAATAAATAATACATTAAATTTTCTTTAATTGTGCCAAGCTGTTAAGCCACTCCTATCTATATTCTTTAGTTGGTATTTGTTGATGGCACTCTTAAGTTTTAACGGAGATATCCTTTCAATGCTCTGCAGATTAACATTTTTAATACAAAATGAAAGTCACCCAGACATGAAATCTACATATACAAAATTAAAAATTAAAAATAGAAAACGCAGTAAGATTTACTGTTCTATTATAATGATCTTATTGCTTAATCATGAAGGAATTAGAAAATAATGGAAATTGTTTTATTTCTTTGCATTTCAATCATTGGTCATCACTCAGGGATGGCACATTCAGCGGATTAGAACTAACTATAATCTAAGAGTTTTAAATTAAAAATACTTTTTTAATTATATGTATTTTTAATTTTATAAGAAAATTGTAATAATTATATATATATATATAATTCTACATTATAAATAATAAATATAATTTAATTTGTTCAAATTATTTCAAATTCTAGATTTACATTAAAAATTATCCATCGCTACTAGAGCGCGTCCTTTTTGTTTACCTAAAAAAGTCCTTTGCAATTGGTTTGCTCGTTGGCAATGCTGAAGTATGCACTTCCATTGACTCCCTGGTGCCATTGACTCCCTCGTAAAATTGATTGGGCGAATCAATGGAAGTGCATACTCCCAGTAAAACAAAAAGGTAAAAGTTAATAATTATTTTTTTGACATATTGTTTTAAGGTTGAAACTATCATAATTTTATTATAAGAACAGAGTTGAAAATTGAAAACTTGTAAAATTTGAAACCTGTTTATATATTAAATTCAAGCTTAAATTGAACTTTACAATAGAAACAATAAAATAACTAAATTAAACTTTACCATAGACATAAAATAAAATAACTCAGAAAATATATGTATTATTGATACATGGAAAAAAATCACATACTAAATATAAATGCAATACTAAGAATAATCTTATTAAAATTTAAGATTATAATTCCATGGTTTTGAAAGTCATGAAATTCTATTTTCCTCAATTTTTTATAAAATAAATGAAAATTAATAATAATAAATTATAATAAAGATGTGTTATGGAAAATAGTACAAATTCAATGGCTAGTATTAATCTCAATGTTTGAGTGTAAATCAAGATATTCACCAAGTTTGTATTGGATTGTAAATAAGAGTATTTTGAAATTAAGATTTATTTTTTTATTTTTTTATTATGAATATAATTTATAGAAAATAAATTATTTTGTTACAAAATCATTTACTAATATAATGGTAAGGTTTCATGTAAGTGGAATATTGTCCATGCTTAAGGATTTATGTAAGATTATATGTTTTGGAAAATCAATTATGGTAAGTTTGTCTAAACATTAAGAATGTTAAGATTATACTTAAGCTCATTTAAAATTGAGATTAAAAGAAACCATGTTTATTATATTTAATTAAAATTGAGATGAAAAAATGTATTTGATGTATTAATATTACATTTAAAATTGAGATAAAAGAATGTAGGTAATGTATTAATATTAATATTACATCTCATGTCAATATTACATTTATGTTTTTTTTAATAATGTTAATATTAATATTACAAAACATTAGTATCAATTTTAAATACAACATAACTTTGTAAAATTATTAATAGAAGGTTACTTTCTAAAATGATTAATACTTAATCATCATTTACATTATTACTACTTAAATATAACTATATTTCATAATATGACATAATTTTAATATTAATAATGATATTAATATTATTAATAATATTGATATTAATAACAACATTAATATTATAACAATAACAATAATATTAATATTAATAACATTAATCATATTAAAATTAATAGCATTAATCATATTATTAATGTAGTATTGATATCAACAATAATACTGACATTAATACTAACATGAATAAAAAATACTAACATTAATAATAATACTAACAATTTACAACCATGGTTAACCATATAACATTTTTATATCCAATGTTAGACTATGGTTAAGTATATTCAACCATAGTTAATATATTATTTTTAAGCATGGTTAAACATAGTAAACCATGGTTCGTAATGGCTCTAACCATGGTCAAACACTATAAACTATAGGCTAACAGTGTTTAGCCATGGTTCTTTTGGTTATGTTAACTGTGATCAATGATGGTTTAACCGTTGGTCTTCCATAACTAACCATTTGAATTCAAGCATGGTTCACTAAAGTCAACCATGTTTAACCAACATCAACCATAGTGAACCATGGTTAACCAAAGTTAACTATGGTCAACAATGGGATGTCATCAACCATGGCTAAACATAGTGAACCATGGTTAACCAAATTTTACCATAGTCAACCATGATGAAACCATATGGAATGATGATGCACTAAAGTCAACCAAGCCTAAATAATGGCCAACCATCAATTAATATAGTCTATCTTAGTCAAACAAACTCAACCATGCCTAAACAAAGTTAAACAAATCCAACAATGCGCAAACAACTAAATTCAAACAAACCAAACCATGCCCAAACAACCAAAGTCAACCAAAAAAACAAAAGTCAAACAAAGACAACCATGCCTAGATAACCAAAGTCAACCAAAGTTGTACAAACTAAACCAAAGTCAACCATGCCCAAACAATGTAAGCCAAGGTTAAGGATAATAAATAATGGTCAACTATACAATGTAAACCAAATTCATATAAAAAATTCAAGCAAATTCAACCAATGTCAACCATTCCCAAACAACCAAATTCATTTAAAGTCAACCTTGTCCAAACAACCAAATTCAACTAAAACAATCAAATTCAACCATGCAAAACAACTAAATTCAACCAAAGTCAATCATAGTCAACCATACCCAAACAACCAAAGTTAATCAAAGCAAACCAAAACAACTGAAGTCTACCAAACAACCAAGGTCAACCCTATTGAATCAACAAAAGTCAACCATGCCCAAATAATGTAAAAAAAATTACGCATAGGAAACCATCATCAATCAAGTCAACCATGGCCAACCAAATTCAACCACGTTTAACCAAACCATGTTAAAAAAAGTCAACCATGTCGATCAAACAAAATAATCAAAATCAAAGTCACCCATGGTCAACTATGGTTAAACATAGTTTAAAGTCAACCACATGCAAACAATGGTTAGCCATGTTTTAAAGTTAATCATAGTCTACCATGATGCAATAATAGTCAACCATGCCCAAATAACCAAAGTCAAATAAATTCAACCATGCCCAAACAACCAAAGTCAACTAAAAGAACCAAAGTCAACCAAATTCAACGAAACAACCAAATTCTTCCAAACTAAACCAAAGTCAACCATTCTCAACAATGTAAACTGTGGTTAAATATAATATACCATGGTCAATTAAACAATGTAAACCAAATTCATAAAAACAATGTAAACTCAAGTCATCCAAAGTCAACTATGCCTAAACAACGAAATTCATCAAAAGGAAACCATGCCCAAATAAGGAAATTCATCCAAAGGAAACCATGTGCAAAGTCAACCAAAGAACTAAGGCTGACCAAAGTCAACCATGGTTAACCAAACAATGTAAACCAAAGTCAATGACAGTTAACCAAAAAAAGTAAACATGGTCAACCTAACAATGTCAACCATAGTCAACCAAATAATGTAAGGGCGAGAGTTAATAAAAGTAAACAATGTTAACATGGTCAACCAAACAATGTATACCAAAGTCAAGCATAGCAAACCATACAATGTAAACATGGTCAATCAAACATTGTAAATGATATATAAACAATTCAAGCAAAGTCAACCATGCATAAACAACCAAATTCATCCAAAGTCAACCATGCTTAAACAACCAAAGTCAACCATGCCCAAACAACCAAATTCATCCAAAACAACCAAATTCAATCATTCCCAAACAACCAAAGTCAACCACACCAAAAAAACCAAAGTTAATCAATGTCAACTAAGTTCAACCAAAGTCAACTATGGTAAACCAAACAATGTAAACCAAAGTATACCATGGTTAACCAAACAAAGCAAACAATGTAAACATAGTCAACCAAACAATGTAAGGGTCAAAGTCAACCAAAGCAAACAATGTAAACATGGTCAACCAAAGCAAACAATGTAAACATGGGCAACCAAAAATTGTATACCAAAGTCAACCATACTCAATTAGTCAACCACATCCACTCATAATCAACCATAGTAAACCATAATCAAGTAAAACCAACCAAATTCAACCATTATTTAACAAAGTTAACCACATTCAATGAGAGTCAAAAGTTAAATAATGTCAATGAAAAGTCAATTTTATCCAAACAAGTCAACCATAGTCAAACATAGTTCAACATAGTCAATCATGTTCAACCATATTAGTCAACCAAGGATTGCAGTCAACCAAGGATTGAAGTCAACCTTGGTTGAAGTCAACCATTATATTGAGGTCAACTATAGATTGAGTTAGATCTTGGATTAAAGTTAACCTTGCTTAAAATTCAACCATGGATTAGATTCAACCTTACTTAAAATTCAACTATAAATTGAAGTAAAACATGGATTAAAGTCAACCACGGATTGAATCATTAATGTTGGTATTATTAATGGACTAAAGTCAACCATTGGAATCATTAATGTTGGTATTATTAATGGACTAAAGTCAACCATTGGAAGAAGGTCAACCTTTAAGACAACCTTCGATTGAAGTCAACCTTTGATTCAAATCACCCACATATTGAAGTCAACTTTGGATTGAATTGCAATCTTGATTGAAGTCAAATATGGATTGAATTCAAACTTGGATTGAATTCGCCCATTGGATTGAATTCAACCTTGCTTAAGATTCAACCTTGGATTAAAGGCAACCATGGATTGAATTCAACTATGTTTTTAAACGAAAACTATGGGTGGAAGCCAACTATGGGTTGAATTCAATCTAGTAATGAAGTCAACCTTGGATTGAAGTAAACCATAGATTAAATTCAACTATGTTTAAACAAAAACTATAGGTTGAAGTCAACTATGGATTGAAGTCAACCAAGTATTGAAGTCAACCTTGGTTTGAAGTCAACCATGGATTCAAGTTGAATTTAACCACGGATTGAAGTCAACTTTGGATTCAACCCAGCCTTAGATTGAATTCAACCATGGATTGAAGTTAACCTTGGGTTGAATTCAACCATTGATTGAATTCAACCATTGATTGAAGTGAACCATGGAAGTCAAACTTGTATTGTATTCAACTATGGAATGAATTCAACCATGGTTTGAAGTTAACATTTGATTGAATTCATTCATGGATTGGTGTCAACCTTGGATTGAAGTCATCCTTACTTGAAATCAACTATGGATTGAATTCATAATATGGTCAAACAATGGTTGGCCATGTTCTCCTACTCATGTCAACCATGGTCAACACCAATGTTCTCTTGGTTATGTCAACCATGAAGCACAAAATTCAACCATGCTTAAACAATGCTCAACCATGGTTCAAAGTCTACCCTGGTTGAGCGTCGATTATGGATTAAGGTCAACCATTCTAAAACAGGTATAAATAATTGAACTTATATTGTTATTAATTATTTAATTTTTATTTATTTATTTATTATCTATTTACTTATATTATTTTTTCCTATGTTTTCATTAATAAGTAATTTTTTTTAATAATAAAAGTACCTAAATGCCATGATCGAGGCAGACCGTCCAACAAGCATGTATGACCTGGCCAATGTGGATAGAGATGCACTCTCTCATTTTCGAGGTCGAACGCATTTTCACATTTGATATTTTCTCTATTCATAGTGGTCGCTTATCCAACAAATCCATTATGTCAGTGGAAGAACCCTAACGCAGTAAGTGATCGGTCAACCGAACAATGTATACCAAAGTCAACCATAGCAAACCATACAATCTAAACATGGTCAATCAAACATTGTAAACGATATATAAACAATTCAACCAAATTCAACCATACACAAACAACCAAATTCACCAAAAGTCAACCATGCCTAAACAACCAAAGTCAACCATGCCAAAACAACTAAAGTCATCCAAAACAACCAAATTCAATCATGCCCAAACAACCAAAGTTAATCAATGTCAACCAAACAACCAAGGTTAACCAAAGTCAACCATGATAAACCAAACAATGTAAACCAAAGTCAACCATGGTTAACCAAACAAAACAAACAATGTAAGAGCCAAAGTCAACCAAAGCAAACAATGTAAACATGGTCAACCAAAAATTGTATGCCAAAGTAAACCATACTCAATTAGTCAACCACATCCACTCATAGTCAACCATAGTAAGCCATAATCAAGTAAAACCAACCAAAACTAACCAAAGTCAACCATTATTTACCAAAGTCAACCACATTCAATGAGAGTCAAAAGTTAAACAATGTCAATGAAAAGTCAATTTCGGCCAAACAAGTCAACCATAGTCAACAATAGATAACCATAGTCAATTAGTCCACCAAGGATTGTAGTCAACCTTGATTGAAGTCAACCATTATATTGAGGTCAACTATAGATTGAGTTCAATATTGGATTAAAGTTAACCTTGCTTAAAATTTAACCATGGATTGGATTCAACCTTACTTAAAATTCAACTATGAATTGAAGTCAAACATGGATTGAATAATTAATGTTGGTATTATTAATGGACTAAAGTCAACCATTGGAGGATGGTCAACCTTTAAGATAACCTTTGAATCAAATCACCCACATATTGAAGTCAACTTTGGATTGAATTCAAATATTGATTGAAGTCAAATATGGATTGAATTCAAACTTGGATTGAATTCGCCCATTGGATTGAATTTAGCCTTGCTTAGGAGTCAACCATGGATTGAATTCAACTATGTTTAAACGAAAACTATGGGTGGAATTCAACTATGGGTTGAATTCAAGCAATTAATCAAATCAACCTTGGATTGAAGTCAACCATGGATTGAATTCAACTATGTTTAAACAAAAACTATGGGTTGAAGTAAACTATGGATTGAAGTCAACAAAGTACTGAAGTCAACCTTGGTTTGAAGTCAACCATGGATTCAAGTTGAATTCAACCATGGATTGTAGTCAACATTGGATTCAACCCAACCTTAGATTGAATTCAACCATGGATTGAAGTGAACCTTGGATTGAAGTGAACCATGGAAGTCAAACTTGTATTCTAGTCAACTATGGAATGAATTCAACCATGGTTTGAAGTCAACATTTAATTGAATTCATTCATGATTTGGTGTCAACCTTGGATTGAAGTCATCCTTACTTCAAAGTCAACTATGGATTGACTTCTTAATATGGTTTCATAATATGGTCAAACAATGGTTGGCAATATTCTCCTACTCATGTCAACCATGGTCCACACCAATGTTCTCTTGGTTATGCCAACCATGAAGCACTAAACTCAACCATGCCTAAACAATGGTCAACCATGGTTCAAAGTCTACCTTACTTGAGCGTCAACTATGGATTAAGGTCAACCATTCTGAAACAGGTATAAATAATTGAACTTATATATTGTTATTAATTATTTAATTTTTATTTATTTATTTATGATCTATTTACTTATATTTTTTTCCTATGTTTTCATTAATAAGTAATTTTTTTTAATAATAAAATAATAATAATAATAAAATTTAGATTGTAAATAATAATATAATAATAATAATAAAACAGGAGTCAATAATCAACAAATAGTCGATAGTCTACAATCACCCTTCAACAACAATGGTCAACCATAGTCAACCGTAGTCAAAAGTCAACCAATATTCAATGGACATTAGTCAACAACTAATCACTTAGGAGTCAATTGTAAACAAATATTCTATAATCTACCATGATGCAACCATAAGAAACCATGCCCAAGCAACCAAAGTCAAACAAAGTCAACCATGCCCAAATAACCAAAGTCATCCAAAGGCAACCAAATTCTTCATCCAAACTAAACCAAATTCAACCAAAAAATGAAAGTCATCCACACTAAACCAAAGTCAACTATGATGCAACAAAGTGAAGTCAATCTTTCTTAAAAGTCAATCATGATGCAACAAAGTCACCCATTGGATTGAAGTCAACCTTGAATTGAAGGCAACTTTGGAATGAAATCAACCATTTCTTCTCCAAGCATTGAGAAGCCACATTTTTAGTTTTTTTTTAAGTTTTTTTCTTTAATTTTATTTCTTTATTTTATTTCTTTATTTTATTTCTTTATTTATTTAATTTAATTTACTTTACTTTACTTTATTTTTTTATTTTTTTTACTTTATTTTATTTCTTATTCTATTTTAGTTTTTTTTTTTTTTTTTTTACTTTAGTTTATTTATTTATTTAATAGAATTTTTTTACTTTATTTAATTTACTTTACTTTTATTTAATTGTTTTACTTTATTTACTTTACTTTTCTTTAGTTTTATTTTATTTAATTTATTTAATTTTTATTCAATTTTAATTTACTTTTATTTTTACTTTATTTACTTTAGTTACTTTACTTTTATTTACTTTAGTTTAGTTTATTTTTACTTTACCTTTATTCTATTTCTTTATTTTACTTAAAAAAAATTTTAATTTAATTTATTTTAATATTATTTAATTTGTTTTTTACTTAAATTGTTTTAATATATTTAAAAAAACAAATTAATTTAATATGCATTTTTTTTCATTTTTATTTCAAAATAACATTTTTATCAAAATTTTAATTTCTTTATTTTTTGGCCTGGTTTTGGTTGTCTACTAGCAGCAACCACATTTTTAAATGTAGTTGATATAAATCATGAATATCAACCATATTTAAAAATGTGATTGTTGCTAGTATAATGCTGTGTCTTAAAACAATGACGATCTCTCTAAAAAAGATCCTCGTCATTTAAATAGGTAAATATTAATTATTTATAACCACCTTTTTATTTGAATGCAATAAATGTGGGTTTTCTCTGGTCCAAGATCTAATCCAAGAGTTTAACTATCCGTGCTCGATGTAGAAACAAGAAGATTGATCTATGAAGAGGAGAATCGGTATTTAGCTTTTTACTTAAGTATTACTATGAACCGAGTGTAGCCTTATTGTTATTTACTATGATTAAAGTTTGATTTCAAACTTGCGAAGCTTTATGTTGGCCATGGGGAGTCAAACCCTAAAATTTTAGGAGTCGATCCTATGCATGAATTGAGTCCCGTGTTTTGGTTGTCGAGAATCAAACTTAACGTTTAAGAGTCAAGTTTTATTTGCTTAAAAGTGAACTTTAGTGTTTAATGATCGATTCCCTTTTAGTTGTTATTTAGATTTTGATGTTCCAACTACAATACGAGATCGAGTGAAGAGATTTATTTTCGTATTTATTATTAGATTTTGATGTTCCAACTACTTTCGTATTTACTATGGTGGATATCTTTTCAAGGTGGAGGGTAGCCTCTCAATTAAAAGAGTTGAAATAATATAGGTTGGACAAAGTGTCTATAGTAAGATGGTATTTAAACTTGACACATTTAATGGTCACTAGGTTAACCATTTAAGATAAGTATTCCTCTGTGCTCCATCTTAATTTCTTTAATTATGTTAAAATGTAAAAAAAAAAAAAATTGATATTGATGGGGCTTGATTGGATATGAACATATACCATTGAGTTATTCTAGCAATTCTGATGTGCAAAGAATATTGAATATTTAACTAATTGCATTTGTGAGTAACAAATATTTTATAACCGTGCCCAATGAATTTAAATGACTAAAAGGTTCATAGTGTTTAATACTCTATGAACCATAATATGTTATTTAGGATGATAGTCAATCATATATTAAATACACTTGAAGAATTTTGATTTAACTTAAGTGGTTATTTTAGCATACAATAACCTTCAAGAAAATATAAGTTAAATAATTTAATATTATTTGGAATGAAAGTGAGTCTTTTAGTAGTCTTTGTATTTCTTATGATGGAAGTTAGATGATAGATCTCCACAATTTAATTATAGGGAAGAATCTAAGAAAAGGGGTAATTTAATGAAATTATATTGTTAAGGATTTATTTTCCTTTGGAAGTTATTATTCATACTTCATACATGTATACGATAATAGCGAATATTCAAATTTTCAACTTTGTGGATAAGTGATGGTAGACTAATGCTAATTGCTTTCTAAGAAATATATAGTTATTACATAAGAATTGCTAGAGGGCATTCAAATATAATGATGAATTCCGTATGCATAATACGCATGTCATAAAACTTGGATATTGTACTTGATGGATGTATTATTTTGTTTAGAGTTAGGAGATAATTTTTTATACCACATACCTCAAATGAATAATGTAGGTATTGGTTATGTTATAGTATATGTGTTGCATCTATAAATATTATTTAATCTAAAAGGATAAATGTACATGTACTTGTACTTTTTGTACTTATATGAGTTGAGAAGTAGAGTGTAGTGAATTCACACTTGAGATATTGTGATCTAGTAAATCATTGTTGTAAACATCGGTTAAGAGCGGAACAATAAATCTCACTAGTTTGTTGGTTTTTCCCTATAAGGGATTTTTCATAATAGATTTATGTGTGTTATGTGAGTGTTATATCTAACTATTAGAATCATTATGCATAATCACTCTAAAAGGTATTGAAATCCTTGACACACCATGGGGAAAAACAATCACAAAAACTTTGTTTCTATAGCCCTTATCAAATCGTTTCCTTTTCTGGTAACTTCCCACCCTCACTCCTAAGTTATCTTGGCTAGGTGATTAAGGTACTCAGTCCTTGTTTGTGACCGAACAATATAATATCACATTTTCCATTGTCCCTCATTTTCTAGACATTGCTTTATGTGACATATTCCATTATATATTGTTGATTTATTTTTATAGATACCTTACTAGAAAGAGTGTTATAAAACACATGCATCTTGTACCAACACATACACCCTCTCTAAGGATGGTTTCCACTTCTTCTAGTTCTAGTCATTTTTTATTTATTTTCTATTGATACATTTACTTTGTTGTTTCTCTTTGATATTTGTAATAATTAGGTACATTTACTTACAAAGGGTAATTAGTTTTATAACTATAACATTAATAAAGTAAATTAAAAAAAAATGGCATTGCTCAAATGAAAAACTAAAAAAAAAATAGCTATAATAAAATAAATAGATCCATTCCAATCTATAAAGTATTTAGCAAACTCAAATAATTTTTTTGATAAAAAACAAAATAATATTTACAATGTAAAATTTAAGAAAATGTTTAAAGTTCAAAAGATTTAATTATATTTATATTTGATAAATATAAAGTTAAAATAAATCTTTATATTATAAAAAAAATTGAATTAAATTTTATTTATATATTAGTAATTCCTTTTAACTCATCAAAACTATATTAACTTAAAAATGCTTTTCTTCAAATTCTTTTAACACAAAAATAAAATTTTAAAACCATTCAAATAATTTTTTATATTTTTCTTAAGATCTAAGATATCAAAGTTGGTGTCACGACCATCATTATCATTAGCACAACCACAAATAAAGTGGCAAGTGAACACTTATAGATGTAGCTAACCACTTAGTTGTGTGGAGATGGCTCGTTATTAAAAAAAGCTAAACATTAAACTAACATAAACATTAAGTTAATTAATATAAACATAAAACAAATACTATTTAATAAACATACCCATTTTCTTAACCACCACTTAATTAAAGCTTATTTAAATCTTAATCAAGATGCATTTAAGCATAACAAGATACAAAGACCATGAAATAAATCTCCACTATACACTTGTTACACCCAAGTTAATCTTGTTAATCCACTCAAAGAAATCCAAAATCTCAGATAATATCTAAACACCTATCAATGTAATTATATCATTAATCTCCAAAAACAAGAATTTAAATTATATTCCAAATAATTATTCTAACTCTATGTAAAATAAAAAGGATCAAGACCAAAAACCTTTTGTATTAAACATCCTCTTGTCAGATTTTGGTTAAATGCCCCTGGGAAAATTAAATTAAAGAGTAAACAAACAATGACATAATTATGGAAACATCCCTCGGAAAAAAATAATAAACGATCGTCGAGAAGTAGGAAACCACATTGAAATATTTTGAAGCGATGAATATTGAATGCATTTTGAATTTTTAATTCAAGTTTCCTGCTCTTATTTTGTTTGCCCTTTCTTCCTCTTCGTGCTCAGCAGTTGTTGCCATTAACTTCGTTGTTGTGAGGTAAGATTATATCTCAAAATTAGATATTTTGAATATTTTTGTTTTTAAGTGAAAATTTTATTTTTCTGTTATTCTGAAGAAATCCAGGAAAGCTAAATACTCATGGTAAATCTCAGCAAACTTTCGCATATATCGTAGATAGTAGGTCGAGCAAACCATCAACCAATCATCCAAACAAACAAAAATGTTTTAACAGAATTAAACCAGACATTCAACCTTGCGTCCATGCTACATAAAAGCAGTGATATTGTCCATGGCAATAGCAGATGCCTGAACAAAAATTTGATTCAAATTCCAAATGAACAAAAACACTAACACTAACTTTCTATATTACCTGATTAGGAAGCGTCCATCATCACTCACATGCAGCAACATGTTGGAATGTTGGATCAGTCCAGCCTCTCATTAATCCATCGCCAGCCGATCGAACAACCAATGGTCAACAACTGTCTGCAACAGAGAACGGACTGAACAACTTAACTTTCTCTATTAACTGATTCGGATTCAAATTCCAATTCCAAATGAACAGCAACTTAACTTTCTATATTACCTGATTCGGAGGTGTGCATTATCACTGCCATGCAACATGTTGGATCGGTCGAGAACGAACTGAGCATGGCCAAGAATCGAGATGGAGTTGTAATCAGGACGAGGTCAGGTTCGATAGCCTCGATGTACTGGGACCCCAGAGTTCCGTGAAGGTGTGGGAACTGTGGGAGTCCAAGTGCATCGAGACTATCGTAGCTCACAGCTGACTGATGGACCGTTCTTCACTGGATCGGATGATAGCGAGGTGAAAGTATCGACGCAAATGAAGCACAACTCTTTTTCTGCAACGATATTCTCTGTATATTGAAGGCTGTCACTTTGAAACCCACAGGTCTTTCTCAACAGACGTGATCACTCTTTATTGAGAACTGCAAGGCTAAACGAACAGAAGGAATCTAGTGAAATAAGGGGTGTGAGATCTGGGTACGATGAGTGTTTTTAATATTAGAGTGTTTTCAATATTAGAGTGTTTTTAATATGCATCCTGCTGCAGCAATGCATTTAACTGAATTAGTATTTAAGTTGTTTAACTAACTGTATTTGAACTCTATAGATCAAAGTGCATTTAATATACACTCTGCAACAATGTATTTAATGATACAGCTATAAAGATATTAACATTTGATCTAATCCGACCATCAAACTTAATATAACTTAATATAAAGAAAAAGATTGAAGTTTTCAAGGATATAAACCCTCAAATCTGACAAATCTGACCAACTTAATATAAAGAAAAAGAAATGATATAAACCCTCAAATCTGACAAACTTTGAAGTTTTCAAAGATATAAACCCTCATATCTTACAAACTTAATATAAAGAAAAAGATTGAAGTTTTCAAGGATATGAACAATTAGATCTAACAAACTTAATATAAAGAAAAAGATTAAAATTTAAGGATATGAATTGTCATAAAATTTAAGGATATGAATTGTCAAATCTGATCCAACAGTCAAACTTAATATAAAGAAAAAGAGTGAAGTTTTCAAGGACATGAACTGTCAAATCTGATCTAACAATCATTCTAAATATAAAGAAAAGATTGAAGTTTTGATTAGAATCCTTGTCTCCTTGTCGGTTCTAGTTCTAGTCCTACTGACTGTACAATCATTACGTTGGAAACCATCCATTGGTGGAGGACAAATCGATTCTCCCGAGACGCGTGACCCATGTGCAAACACTGCAGCTTCCTGTGAAACTCACAGTTCTTTCTGACCGGAGTCCAGACGCATCTATAATCACTCTTTATTGAGCGACTGCATGGCTAAATGAACAGGACTGTTAGAATTAGAGGTGTAAAATCTCAGTACGATTGAGTAATGCCAGCCTCTGTGTAGGTAGGCAGAATTTAAGCTCGACAACTGTATGGACTTAAATTAGGGCAGAATTTAAACTCGCCAACTATATGAACTTAAATTAGGGTTGGGTTTACTGTACGCGTACTCTTACATCTATGATCTGTTGAACTATGTCAATGTTTTTTCTAAATTCTGAGGTCATACACAATCCTGCAGGATAAATCGATTCTTCGAAAAGGCGGTGCGGTAATGAGATGATGCTTGGCGGCCTCTAGCATCTGAACTCTCGAACGAAATCATGTCCATGATAATAGTGGCTCAAACCAAACATCTTAAAGATCGAGCTGCCTTCTTTAATAAAGAAGAACATAAGGTATGCAAAGTTCAACTTAAAGTACAACAATCAGATTATTTTCTACATTTTTGCTAACTTTCCAATGCAATATTTGATAAATTAAATTAATGTCTACATTTTTGGTCACTTTCCAATGCAATATGAATATGAATGACCATATAAATGGATTTATATGGATTATATAGATAAGAGATACTTTCCCATGTGATTATTAATACAATATACATTTTTAGTCATTACTTTCCATTGTAAAATTAATGATATAAATGGATTATATAAAAAAATATTTGCTCATTTAATTATTACTATAATATATATATATATATTTTTATCACTTTCCAATGTAACATGAAGAATTATATAAATGAATAATATAAAAAAAAGGTATTTTCTCATTTAATTATTAATACGATATACATTTTTACCACTTTCCAATACAATATGTATAAATTTATATAAATGAATTATATTACAAAAAATACAATATATACATTTTTTATTACTTTTCAATACAATATGAATAACCATATAAATGGATTACATAAAGAAAAGATGTAATTTTCCATTTGATTAATAATACACAATATACATTTTTGGTCACTTTCCAATGAATTGACCATGGATTATATAAGGAAGAGGTACCTTTTTATTTGATTATTAATAAAATATACATTTTTATCACTATTTTTCAATGTAGTATAAATACCATATATCCTTTTAGTCATTATTTTTCAATGCAATATCAATGATATATAAATACAATATACCTTTTTGGTCATTATTTTTTAATCCAATATGAATATATAAATATAATATATTTTTTATTACTATTTTTCAATGCAATATAAATAATATATAAATAAATTATATAAAAAAGCACTTTCCATTTTATTATTAATACAATATACATGTTAATACAATATCAATAACCATATAAACCAATTATATAAGGAACACTTACTTTCCCATTTTATTATTGATGCAATATACATTTTAATATAGTGGGAATTATATTGAAGTTAATTTAATTTAAAATAGTATATGTTGTTAACTTAAATTTATATTAAAAATGTATAATAAATTTATTTTAAATTTAAATTATTAATTATTTAAATGACTTGTTTTTTAATATAAATTTATTTATTATTTAATATAAAAAAATCAATACGTGATATGTAATTAAATAATTAAAAAATACATTTTTAATAAATAAACAATGTTTTCAAATTTCAAGATAATATAAATAACCAAATAAATTAAATCACATTTAAATATAAGTATAATATAAATTAATTTAACAAAAATAGAATAAACATGTTTTAATTCTTTAAAATTCAATTTATTTTAATATAAATTTATTTATCATTTAATATAAAAGAATTAATGCATGATATGTGATTAAATAATAAAAAGTTACAATAAAATATAAATTAAAATTATTTTAGTTTTCATATTTTTAAATTAAACCAATAAAATAATTTTTAAATTAAGTAAAATTATAATTATTAATAATTTTTTATAAATTTAATGTTGAATATTGTAACTTCTAAGAATATTATATTTGTACTTTATTATTTCGGAGATGTTTCATTTCTCCGAGGTAATTTTATTATGTATCTGGAGATGTTTATTCCTTTGATGGATTGTGGAAACCAGGGTTATTAGACCCACCATGTGGGGATTGGCCCTGAGTTAATTAATTAGGGGTTATTAGACTTCACTAGGAGAGGTCGGCCCCATAAGGGAATTAGTGAGTCGGGAACTAGTGCAAGTAGAGGAGATTGCTCCTCACTTATCTCACACTTGCTTAGCTCAAAAAGTAGCGCACTTGTGTTTGTGAAGTCTGCATAGGAGGTAGAGAAGGAGGTCAAGTCTTGGAGCACATCTTGTATTTTGGTTGATCATCTTATTGAGGAAAGCTTTGATGGGTTTTCTACCCCATGAAGGTTTCCCAGGGTAAAATCTTTGTCTATCTTGTGATTATGTTTCTTTCAGTGATCTTGCTAGTCAAATTAGTTTAAACTTAACATGGTATCAAAGCTAGCCTAAACAGAACATCTTTCACAAGGTGAAATTATATTTCTCTCTCTCTCCCAAAATTAGGGTTTCTACAAAAGTTAGTATTTTTGGATTCTGGTTGCATTGCTGAATAGCCCTTCTAAAGATCTATCTTTTGAGCCCTGGATCGAGGTTTTGGGTTGGGTAGAACTCCAGGAAAGTCAAACCCTAGTTTTACCAAAAGTACGATAAACCAAAAATTCTGTTGCAGATCCGAAAAAGTGAAAAGTTAAAGTCTACTGGTAAGTACTACTCTATCTCTTATCTCTTGGAATCCCCCAAGAGAAGATGGCTCCAAGCACTAAGCTTGAAGACAAGCTAGAAGGTATAGAGAATTTCTGGGCGTGGAAATACAGAATTGGTCTCATTCTTGAAGAGAATGATCTTGCTCAATATATCAAGGATGAAGTTGCAGAACCTGAAGAAGATGAAGCCAAAAAGAAGCATAGGAAGGATTTGATTAGGGAAAAGAGAATCATAGTTGATTCTATTAAAGACCACTTGATTCCCCAAGTGGCTTCCAAGAAGACTCCAAAGGAAATGTATGATGCCCTAGGAAGAATGTATGAAGGAAAGAACATAAATAGGAAGATGAACCTAAGAACTTAGTTGAAGAGTACCAAGATGCACAAAGAAGAATCCATTCAAGACTACTTCTCAAGGGTTTCACAAATCAAGGAACAACTAGATACCATTGGAGATACTCTTGATGAAGATGAACTTGTGATGACTACTCTAAATGGTCTCACTAGACCTTGGGAGTCATTTATACAAACTATGTGTGCCAGAAAAGAAAGTATGAAGTTTGATGTAGTATGGGAGGAATGTGTTCAAGAAGAGGCTAGGGTAGCCAACAGAGAAGCCCTTCTCAAGGAGGATGACCAAGCCTTGGCTACACACACCAAAAGAGGAAGAAAGGGTCACTTCAAGAAAGTGGACCACAAGAAGTCTCAACCCTCTCATAGATTCAAAAGGAAATGAGGAACAAACTCAGAAAGAGACCTCTCCACAGTCCAATGTTTCAATTGTCTTAAACTAAGACACTATGCTAGAAACTGTACTTTACTAGAAAAGAAGAAGAAGTTTGTTCATAAAAGACATCATGCACATATGGCAGAAGATGATAGTGAAGAAGAAGAAGAAGAGGAGGAAAGGCCTTGAAGGAAAAGATCCAAAGTAAAGAAAGAAGATCCAGAAGAATATGTCCTATTTTCTGCACTCTCTGGATCTATGTCTCCTGGAGAAGATACATGGATCATTGATAGTGGTGCTTCAAAGCACATGACAGGTCAAAAGAAAACTCTCTCAAGACTTGAAGAAAAGTCTTCTCCACAAAAGGTATCTCTAGGAAATGATTATCAATATCCCATCAAGGGAATTGATGAAGCAAACTACAAGCTTGATTTTGGAACACCCTTGAAGATGAAAGAAATTTTATATATACCAGGTTTGAAGAAGAACCTACTCTCTATCTCAGTACTAGATAAGAAAGGTTTTAGATTTTCTTTCATAGATGGACAAGTACTTATGTGGCCCAAAGGAAAATCAATTGAATATGTAATTGTCATTGGTGAAGAGGAAGGAAGTCTCTACAAGCTCAAGGGACATCAAGAAGTTGCCCTTGCTCATGAAACCTCTAGCCCCAGTGAGCTATGGTATAGAAGACTTGCTCACATTAACTACAAAGCCCTACCCTATGTAAGCAAGGTAGTTACAGGACTACCAGACTTGAAGATTGATCATAATGGCTCATGCAAAGGATGTGAAAAAGGGAAGAATGTCAAGAACCCTTTTCCAAAGAGTGAAACAAAGACTAAGAACATTCTGGAGTTAATACATTCAGATGTATGTGGACCAATGCCCACCACATCGCTAAGTGGGTTTGAATACTATCTCACATTCATTAATGATTATTCAAGGAAGACTTGGATATACTTTCTAAAAGGAAAGAATGAAGTCTTTGGGAAATTCAAAGAGTTCAAGGCCTTAATAGAAAATCACTCAGAAAAGAAAATCAAGATTCTCAGAACAGATAATGGCGGAGAATATACTTCAAAGGACTTTGAAGACTTTTGTAAGGAAGCTGGAATCAAGAGGGAACTAAGCACTCCCTAAAATCCCCAACAAAATGGGGTTGTTGAAAGAAAGAATAGAACCATCATGGAAGCTGTAAAAACTATGATACATGACCAAGATCTACCCATGTATCTATGGTTTGAAGCAACTAAGACAGTAGTCTATGTACAAAATAGACTATCCCATATTACTCTTGAATTCAAGACTCCAGAAGAAGTATTCACAAAAAAGAAGCCTAAGGTAAGCATCTCAAAATATTTGGATGTCCAGTGTACATTCACATTCCAACAGAAAAAGAGAACCAAGTTGGATCCCTCTAGTAAGAAGGGAATATTTGTTGGATATTGTGAATCATCCAAAGCTTACATAATTTACATACCTAGTTTTCATCATATGGAAATAAGTAGAGATGTAACATTTGATGAAGAAGCGGCTCTCAAGAAATCTAGGAAGTGCCAACTTGAAGAAATCTATGATGAAGATACACCTCCTAGAATCACAGAATCTGTACCCATCCCTGAAGATGATGCACCAGAGGACCATGACATGCTAGAACCACAATAACCCCCCATTACAAATTTATCTAGAAAAAGAAGGCTAGCATGGGCTAGAGACATTATTCAAGGAGCTAAAAAATATGGAGCTCCTAAAGGCTCCACTAGAGAAAAAAAGAAACCAAAGCTAGTATCCAACTATGTGGCCTTGATGTGTGATCTTGTGGATCAACAACCTACTAGCTATGAAGAGGCAGCTCAAAAGAAAGAGTGGGTAGAAGTAATGACAAAAGAATACCAGTCAATAATGAAAAACGATGTTTGGAATATAGTTCACAAACCAAAAGATAAAAGTGCGGTTTCTTCCAAATGGATATTCAAGATAAAACATGCTGCAAATGGTAGCATTGAAAAATATAAGGCAAGATTTGTAGCCAAAGGATTCTCTCAGAAAGAGGGAATTGACTATGAAGAAACATTTGCACCAGTTGCTAGGTACACTTCAATTAGAACTATCATGGAACTTGCATCTATGATGAAGTGGAAATTACACCAGATGGATGTTAAGACAGCCTTCCTGAATGGTGTGATTGAAGAAGAAGTGTACATAGAACAACCACAAGGATTTGAGGTTAAAGATGGAAGAACACATGTATTCAAGCTGAAAAAGGCTTTGTATGGATTGAAGTAAGCTCCCAGAGCTTGGTACGGAAGGATTGACAATTTCTTAACAAGCATGGGCTTTACCAAGAGTAAAGCTGATCCTAATCTTTACCTCAAAGTTATGGATGATGAACCTGTTATATTACTGTTGTATGTAGATGATCTACTTCTAACAGGAAATGAGAATCAAATTATCGAATGCAAGAAGAAGCTTTCTTCAGAATTCGAGATGAAAGATCTCGGATTAATGCACTACTTCTTAGGTCTAGAAGTATGGCAAGAACCAAAAGGAATCTTTCTAAATCAAGGTAAGTATGCTGTGGGGATTCTAAAAAGATTCGATATGTTGGAGTGTAAAGCCATGGCCACTCCCATGGACTCCAACTTGAAGTTATTAGTTAATGACTCATCAGAATTAGTGGATATAACTCTATATAGACAAATCATTGGGTCATTTATGTATTTAACAAATACCAGACCAGATATATGCTTTGCTATAAATACCATGAGTCAGTATCTAGTAGAACCTAGAAAGGTTCACTTAATAGCTGCAAAGCATGTAATGAGGTATCTAAAGGGTACATTAGATTTTGGTCTATATTATCTTGGAAGTCATGAACTTAAATTACATGGTTACTCAGATTCTGATTGGGCAGGAAGTGTTTCAGATAGAAAGAGTACATCAGGTGGATGTTATGGTCTTGGATCTGCCATGATCTCATGGTTCAGCAAGAAACAATCTGGTGTGGCTCTCAGTACTGCTGAAGCAGAATATCTAGTTGCATGCTCTGCTAGTTGTGAAGCAGTGTGGCTTCGAAAACTATTATCTGGAGTATTTGACTTAGAAATGAATCCCATTATGATCACGTGTGACAATCAAAGTTGTATTAAGATGACAGAAAATCCAGTATTCCACGATAAGTCAAAACACATAGAGATCCGATATTTTTATATACGATATATGGTGCAGAGAGGAGCTATTAAACTCGAATATGTGAGCACTGAGGAACAAATTGCTGATATATTGACCAAACCTTTGTCTCGAGTGAAATTTGAGTATTTCTGAGACAAGCTTGGTGTAGTTCAAAAGGACCCTCCTCGAAAGGGGGAGTGATATAGTCACTGATGATGAGGTTTCCCTCATCAATAGCAAGGTCGATGATGAGGATACCTGTTTATTATACCTAGATATTTATATGTATGCTTAGATTACTTATATTTAGGATACTTATACTTAGAATACTTATGATATATGCACTTATATTGATGAGGATACTTGTATTGATTGATGAGGATACTTGTATTGATTGATGAGGATACTTGTTTTGATGATGTGTATACATGTATTGACGAGGATACTTGTATTGATTGATGAGGATACTTGTATTGATGATGTGTATACATGTATTGATGAGGATACTTGTATTGATGATATGTATACATGTATTGATGAGGATACTTGTATTGATTGATGAGGATACTTGTATTGATTAGGACTCTCGTATTGATGATATATGTACTTGTACTGATGATGTACTAATGATACTTGTGTTGATGAGGATACTGTGGGGATTGCATCATCCTTGAAACATATGTTCTAAAAGGATCCGTAGACATATGTCTCCGAGAATGAAGTCCTGAGTGGACAGGTGGGGATTGTATCTTCCCCGGACTTCGATCCTAGAATTGATCCATAGACAAGATGTCTCCGAGAATGAAGTCCTGAATGAACAGGTAGGGGATTGTATCTTCCCCGGACTTCGGTCCCAGAATTGATCTGTAGACAAGATTTCTCCAAGAATGAAGTCCTGAATGAACAAGGTGGGGATTGTATCTTCCCCGGACTTCGGTCCCAGAATTGAGCCGTAGACTGGGTCTCCGAGAATGAAGTCCTGAATGAACAGATAGGGGATTGTATCTTCCCCAGACTTCGGTCCCAGAATTGATCCGTAGACAAGATGTCTCCAAGAATGAAGTCCTGAATGAACAGGGTGGGGATTGTATCTTCCCCAAACTTTAGTCCCAGAATTGAGTCGTAGACTGGGTCTCCGAGAATGAAGTCCTGAATGAACAGGTAGGGGATTGTATCTTCCTCGGACTTCGGTCCCAGAATTGAGCCGTAGAATGGGTCTTCGAGAATGAAGTCCTGAATGAACAGGTAGGGGATTGTATCTTCCCCGGACTTTGGTCCCATAATTGATCCATAGACATTTTTCTCTGAGAATTGATGATAGGAATGTATCGTCCCTGGACTCTTGGTTCAAAATGTACGTGATGGGATTGCATCGTCCCTAGACATGCGACTTTTCTTAAAGTGATAAGGATTGATCATCTTGGAACTTGATCTGGATTGTATAATCCATGGACCTATGTCCTAAAGAGAGTGGGATTGATCATCCTGTAATATGATCATGTGTACTGCATAGTATGTTGTGATGACAATGCTGATGATCGTGCGATGACGATGCTGATGATTGTGTGATGACGATGCTGATGATCGTTTGATGACGATGTTGATGATCGTATGATGACGATGCTGATGATTGTGTGATGACGATGTTGATGATCGTGTGATGACGATGCTGATGATCATATGATGACGATGTTGATGACCGTGTGATGATGATGCTGATGATCATGTGATGATGATGTTGATGATCGTATGATGACGATGCTGATGATCGTGTGATGACGATGCTAATGATCGTGCGATGACGATGACAATGATGTTGATGTTCCAGTAACTGGTTGAGTTACCGATGATGATGTATTGAACAAAGCTTCCGATGATTTATAGATGTATCATGTATGATGTAGTCGATGAATCCTTGCTCCTGTAGATGTTGTTATAATATCCTTTTCATTAAGGGGGAGTGTTGAATATTGTAACTTCTAAGAATATTATATTTGTACTTTATTATTCTGGAGATGTTTCATTCCTCCGAGGTAATTCTATTATGTATCCGGAGATGTTTAGTCCTCCGATGGATTGTGGTAACCATGGTTATTAGACCCACCATGTGGAGGTCAGCCCTGAGTTAATTAATTAGGGGTTATTAGACTTCACTAGGAGAGGTCGGCCCCATAAGGGAATTAGTCAGTCGGGAACTAGTATAAGTAGAGGAGATTCCTCCTCACTTATCTCACACTTGCTTAGCTCAGAAAGTAGCGCACTTGTGTTTGAGAGGTCTGCATAGGAGGTAGAGAAGGAGGTCAAGTCTTGGAGCACATCTTGTATTTTTGTTGATCATCTTATTGAGGAAAGCTTTGCTGGGTTTTCTACCGCATGAGGGTTTCCCATGGTAAACTCTTTGTCTATCTTGTGATTATGTTTCTTTCAGTGATATTGCTAGTCAAATTAGTTTAAACTTAACATTTAAAACAATTTTTTAACAAGTGATATGGTGGCAATATCCCTTTGTGATACCCCAAGACATTATTATTTTTATTTTTATTTAATATTTATGAAAATATTTCAAAACAATTATTTTTGCAAGACTCATTTAAAAACTCAAAAATATTGACAAGAGGTGTGAGTGATACTTTGCACAACAATTATTATTTTCATTATTAATAAAATAAAATAAAAGACACTTAGAGAATTCAGTTAAATGATGGAACACCACAAGCAAGAGATATTTTACCAATCAAATCCAATCTAAAAGCTCAACTACCAGATAAGATCTTAAATCATAGGGATTGAAGGATTGATTGAGATTTGATTGGGATGGCACAAGACCTGGGAAAAATCTATAAATTGGTGCATTGAGATAGTACAGGACGTTGTGTTGTGCATGGAGAAATTGTGCTATGAGTGCATGTGTTGAGCATTTCTCTCTTTTGTAATTCCATAAAAAGCTTGTTATAGACTCTGAGAGAGAGTGATGTGAGGAAGCTTTGCTTGTTGTTTCTGTTGTGCATGGTGGTGATCCAGCTCGGGGGTGGAGTTGGACTAGCAGTGTTGCGGTCATTTCCTATGGTTAGGAGGAACTAATTCTCCAAGTAGTCATTTTCACAATCTCAAGTAAGTGTATTATGATAGATTGGGGTTAATGTTTATTTGAATTCAGAAATTAATCATCATCGATTCTTCTCTTTGTTTTTTATATATTCGTAACCATGAAAGAAATGAATATTATTGTTCTTTTTTATTCTCTATATAAATCACAAGTTATTGAGTTGATTTATTTGTAATATGGTTATCATAATATGTTACGGCTCTTTTATAGTCCTGTGGAAAGGAAGGATTGACAATCTAGTTTCCCAACCCATGGATAGGTCACTTGGTAGTTTTGTTGTAAAAACTTGGGATATGATTCTCTACTCATATAAGTCACTTGGTAGTTTTGTTGTAAGAACTTAGGATATGATTCTCTACTCATAGCTTAAGTGATCTCCTCCTCCTTAAGAGAGTTCACCCAACAATTTTTGTACTCTATCTTTTGTATATTAATAAAACGTTGTGCACTAGCTTACAAAAATAATCACGAACTAGTTCAAATTAATTTTTACTTTTCATAAACCAACCATGCATGATGTGTTAATTGCAATGACAATTTAGAAATCCAAGTACATGCATAACTTAACTTGTTGAATAGAATGTAAAATGACAAGGTGGAAAGCCATAAAATGGCTAGTCCGTGCTTTATAAATAAGAATAGCAATTTTTAATAACTATGACATATTGCGACGGTTTCGACACCCACACCCAGCTAATTTTTCGAATTTGCAAAGGTTTTTTTTTATAGTTAAACGTTTATAACAGCACTTCAAAAGTTGGAGCAGTGGTTTGAATTGACATGTTTCAGCAAAGGCATGTGAGATTAAACGTGTTGATGGAGATTAAAGCGAGCGCATGAGCACAGCGCGCCGTTTCAATAAAGTCCATGGCGTTAGATTCAATGATGGCGAGATATAGACTCCTGGCTGTGGTGCCCGTTTTGTGTATTTTTCTTATGTTGATTGAGAGACCGGTCTGTTCTTGGATAGATACATGGCTAGCAAATCATGAATTAACTAGGCTTCTATGCTGCTTTGAATTTGAAGTTACAAAATCTCAATGTGGATTGTTTTGGGAATAGTTTATTAATTGTATATTATGTATTAAATTTTAGCGGTGACACTTTGGACAAAATAATAGGCTTGTTTTTTTTGCATGCTAAATAATTTATTAGTTGTATGTGTTGTAATATGTTTAACATTTTATGTACCTTAGTGGCATCTTAAAAGTTTTCTTTATGGAAACTATTGCCCAATGTTTAAGTTGTTAAAGATCGACTTAAAGCATTTGGAGTTACAAACTTTGCCTTTGGATCATTAGGGGAATAGTTTATTAATTGTATATTCTATAATAAGTTTTAATGGAGACCCTAAAATGTGTTGAATAGGGGAGTAGTTTATTAATTGTATATTCTATAATAAGTTTTAATGGTCTAAAATGTGTTGAATATGTTATTAGTTGTATGTGCTGAAATATGTTCAAGTGTATACATAGAGTTTATTGTTCATTGTTTAAGTTTCTAAAGATTGATTTAAAAATGAAATGATTGTTTTATTATTGTTTTTAATGAAAGATATTGAGTATATGTTTTCAAACGGTGTAGTAGAATGAAGTCATTGCTTATTTAAGTTTGATCCATGATACTATTTCTCCTATGGAGGACAACTTTCATGATATTGATGATGTTCCTTTACATGAGAAGTTAGAACAACCCCTTTATGAAGGTTCAAGAACAAATATTCTCTCTGCTATAATGTTGTTGGTGAACTTGAAGGTATTGAATTGTTTGTCAAACACTTGTCTCACACAAATCCTAAGGTATGTAATATAATGTCACATATACATAAAGTCTATTTTTTCTCTATTTTTAGTGTTAATCAATGTGTAAATCATGGATGAAATATTTACAATTAGTATTATTTACATTAACTAGTTATTATTTACGTTGTAGATTGTTGGGTGAATTTATCTTACCATTGTCAAATAATTTATCTCTCACATACCAAGAGTTATATGGCATTATGACTAGAGATATTGGAATGGAGTATTAGGCTATCGATGCATGTCCTAATGATCATATTATATATTATGGACAATATGCATCGGAAACGAAATGCCCACAATGTCAAATCAATAGATATCAAACCGATCAAGTATAAAAAAAAGGTGCATCGCAAGGTTCTTCGTCATATTCCCATAATTCCACATTTGCAGTGACTGTTCAGGTGCCAAAGCATAGCACAATTTATGGATTACCATGCACAGAATAGAAGTGAATATGGTGTTCTTCAAATGCATGCAGATGGTTTTATATTTAGGAACATCAAATAAATATGACCAATTTTTAAAGAAGAACCTCATCATATTAGGCTTTTTTTGGCAGCTGACGGTGTCAATCCATTTGGTGATATCATGTGTATTTACTTAGTGTGTCATATTTTTGTTATAAACAATAACATTCTTCCTCATGTTATAGCATTTCATTACAATGTTGGCAATGATTGTTCCAAGTACTTGTTTGCAATATTCTTTTGAACATAGCATTTAATTTGTCTTGTTCGTTGCATGATAATTTCTTATATATATACAATCTAGGTAGTAATCATGTGTATTATTTTCAACCAATTAGTTAAGGGTAAGTACCAATTTAGATATATGAATGTATATGTTGATCCTCTTGTCAACGAGCTACTAAATTTATGGGTCACCATGACTATGTACGACATAACTAGACCAATAGGGCAGAAGCAATTTCAATTTTGTGGAATACTTGCATGGACAATCCATGATGCCCCAGGGCTAACACTTTTTTGTGATATGTAACATACTAGTGCACTTTAATAGTATATATTTTTATGAAAATAGCATGCATGTTTTTTATATATAAGTTCCTTGGTATATAACTAATACACTTGACATTAATCCTTATCTTGCAGGTCTTCAAACAAAAGGTAAATTTCCATGTCCAGTTTGTGGTCTAAGGATGAAATCTCATCGTTCAAGAGGTTTAGGAAAAGAGGTGTTTGATGAGTATAGGCACTTCCTCCCTAAGAACCATAGGTATCGAACTACTAAAAAAACATATTTTCAATGGGAAAGAAGAGACTATAATAAAACCACGAAGAATAGCACCTCACCTATGGAAGTTGGAATATAATACAAATCATCAAGGTAAGTAATTTGTCTATGTGTCATATATAATTTTTTGCAATTTTTATTTGTATTGAATTATCATGTTTACCATATCTAACCATTATTGTTGTAATTTCATTTATGTTTCATAAAGGTCGTAAAGGCATTGGTGGGATTCCACGAGGAATGAAAAGTTACCCCATACAAATAGATCACTTTTTGATACAATGTACATCGGGAAGAACATAACAAAAATGTTGTGGATAATCTTATATGGAAGAAGTGACAAAGAAAAATTGTCAAAATTTGTACTAACATTTAGGAACCCAATCCTGTAATGCAAAATGTGATCCATTCAAATAATGATGGACACCAAAATAGTGTTCAATGGTTATTTACAAAGTAGGAAATAAATGTTGTGAAAGAGGGCATGCGGAAAATTAAATTTCCCATGCGATTTTATTCAAACATAAAGAATATCTTAACAAAGAAAGGTGAGTTTGGTAGGGTAAAAACTCATGACTGGCATACCTTCATAAAATAATTATTTTGATATATTTATGTATTGATAATACTTATTTTTAGTATTTTTTTCTATCTTTACAAAAAAATAATTCTTCCTTTTTTGTTATAGTATGGTCTACCTCTATCTCTCCTATACAACTTTGACAACAACATAAAACAAGTTATATATGAACTTGGTAAATACATTAAGCAAATAATGATTTATATGCAAAATGTTTGTTGCAGAATTTGTTGGCATTTATTTTACTTGCAATGTATATGATTGTTTGTTCAAAGTTTAGATTTTCTTGTATCATGTGTAGGTGGTTGTCATCTAAATAAATCCATAAAGAATATATAATGTATTGGAGGAGAGAAACTCCTTGGATAATGTGTGAAATGCAAAAGTATCTACTTCTGGAATTTTTCAATGTGCAAGAAAACTGCCTTGTACACCAAGTTGAGGAGATTGAAATGTATGGACCTGTACACACAAGATCAATGTGAATGGTGGAGAGGCACTTGAAATCATTGAAGGATTTGGTTAGACAAAGAGAACGCCTTGATTGTTTTGTGGTGGAGGTCTATATGGTATATCAATCCTTGGTGTATATTAGTCAGTATCTTCCTAAATTAGTAGCAAATATGAATGTTCCTTGCATTTAGGATGTCAACTCCATCAACAAATTTGAATGGGAGGTCCAGCTGGTTGGAAAAGGTAGAGTGAGGAAAGTGAAAGGTAATTAGATGGTTGAGATCTATAATACTTTTGATTAGTCATTTTTATCTATATTGTACTTATTTAATTTTTGTCTTCCATCAATTATTAATCTTTTCCATCGTACCTAATTATTGATGAATTGTTCCTTTTTCCATACAGTTGGTTGAGAGTGGGATGCACTACATGTATACATTGCAAACAATATTGATTGGATGAAGGTATGGATAGGACGTTGTATACAATGTGATGATAGGTTATCATGGGAAGGGGTGGCTACATTTATTAAAGGATTTCATTGTAATCATGATACCAATATTATGCAGAGGGAAATCAATTTAGCATATGGTTTAAAAGATAAACATGGAAGCATATTCACCCACATTTTTCTGTTATTTTCCACTATATTAATGTAAGTCATGTGTTTTTTAAAATATTTTTAATTCTAAATATGTTTATTAATTGAGAATGCATTTTGTGTGTGTCAGGCAGTTGAAACACCACTAGATTATGTGGTGGAATGGCCATAAATTTTGCATTAAAAATTTGGGTAACAATAATAAAACTTATGATTTAGGGATAACCATTGTCTTTCAGGTCCCTAATGTTTCCTCTAGGAGGGACAAGAATCCAATAGTAGCTGAAAATAGATACTATGGGTATTTGGATTATATACTTGAGTGTGACTTTAAATCCTTCAAGTTAGTCTTGTTCGAGGTCAAATGCTACAGGTTATGGATGAATGAATGTGATATGGAAAGAACTATTATTGAGCATGCCAATGGATTCACCATGTTTAATACAAGGATGTTTGAGCCGAGTACAAAAATTTATGTTCTTCCAAGCTAATGTGAGCAAGTATTTTATTCAAAGGTTCCAGGTAAACCAAGTTGGTCCACTCTAAGGAAAAAGGCCATGTAGCGGAGGTTATAGCGGAGGTTTTTAGTGTTACAAGATTGGTCAAAATTCCCAAAAAAACCTCAGCTACAACCTCCACAAATGGTACTAGATTTTTTACCAAAGGATTTTACAAAAATGTATTATCACTTAAAAAACTTGGTGGCCAGATGCTTTTCCTGAGGTTTTATTTTCAATGTGCTTTATTGAATAAAACACACCGGTGCTAACACACGTAAAATTCATCGATTCTTTTTAAGCCAATACATGCACCGATACACACACAAATTTGTGCACCGATGCTTGAAAATACATATAGTACCGGTGCGCACCAAATTTTAATTGGAACCAATGGTTTATAATAATATTATATACATCGGTGCTTTATACTAAATGTAGCACTGACTCTTATGAACTATTAAAACGCATCGGCTCTTTATAACAATATATGCATCGTTGCTTTATATTAACTATAGCACCAGTGCTTACCAACTATTAAACCGCATCGGTACCTTATAACAATATAATCATTGATTCTTTACATTGAATGTCACACCCTTCCCTATGAACTATTAAAAAGCTTTGTTTCTTACGAACTATGAAAACACACCTATGCGATAACTGAAGGAAAACACACCAGTAAAGTTGACTGGGACGATGACTATTGCTATATTTTTAAAATTAATGGTGTGGTTAATATATAGTAGCACATTCGGGCGTGATAATAGAAAAAGTCTCGAGGCATGCAACAAGTATTATGTTGCACTGGGACTATGCTCTTATAAGCGCACCAGTGCGACACACTCTCAAATGCATCAGTACTACATTGTCCAAAAAGCACCAGTGCGATTAATAAAATTAGTTGCACCGGTGATTTTTTTTGTTTGGTGAACAATGATTGCTGAAATTCCACTGGAATATATATATATCTTTTTTATTTTTATTTTTATTTCATCATTCATCATAAATTGAAATATTTTTTATAGTAGTATTCATTTGAATGTTTATTTTTTTGTTTGGATATGATGTTTGGATTAATTTTTTATATCATAAATTTCAGCATCTATTGTAATATGTAATCATCCATATATTTAATTATCCATGTAACATTTCACAACACTAGAGAATGCAATAGAATAAAAAACTTCATTTTATTATATATCAATAAGAGGCCCTTTGTCATGCAAAATGGGACAACATAAAGTCCACAATAATCAAAATGTCGACATGCACGTAATTGTTACATTGTAACTCGTTCTATTTCAATTGGGACGCTATGTTCAGTACATCATACAAAATATCTAATTTGCACAAACAATTATTTCAAAATATACAAGGGCTTCCATTAACATCCAAAATATATGGATCGTCATTCTTTGTTGGAATTGTTGTTAGTGCTCGAGCCACTTGCATGACTTGTGTTATTTGGACGAATGTTTTGTTGACTGCCTTGATTATTGTCCTCTTCTCCAACTTCCATCTACAAACATAAAAATAAAGTGTAATGAGTGTATTTACATTGTTGGTAATAATGAAAATTAAAATAGGTGATACATATGAATGTAAATTTAAAAGTGACGTACCATAGCAAGAATTGAGTCCTGAATGACACACATTCCTTCATGCCTTGTTTCAACAAATATTTTGTTGGTTGAACTCCTTATTTTGTTTCCTACAAGTTTTATACCCCGTAACAAATCATAGATTTAGTATGAATTATTTGTGTTGTTCTATTAATTATAAAATGAGAGAAGTAAAACAACATAAATACTTAAAAATTTCACGATTAATTTTTTATACGCCAACATATACTCACAACCTTTACTTAACCCAATGCCAATCAATTCTTCTGATGGATATTATTTGTATGTTAACACCTGTTTGAAGACATCCAAGGATGGTCAGTGTAAAAAAATATTAAAATATAAAGATCACAACCAATATTAAATCTTAATTTGTTATAAGGAAATCACAACTACTCATAAACTTTGGTATCAACATCGTTTTTCCTTGTAGTCTTGTCTTATGTGTTGAATGGGTTCCATTTTTTTCTTTTCTATAATAAAACAATTGAAAATTAATATTTAATGCTAAATTAATTAATTAGATGTACATAATTGTAACATCTCCAAATTTCACAAAAATTTAAAATTTTTATGTATAGTATAAATACTACAATTACTATGCGGAATAGTGTTTGTGAGCATTTGGCTCTTATTAATTTTAATTTAAGTGTGTCGTCTAGGAAATGCAAATGACGATGCTTATCCATAAATGGACAAACTTATGTTAATTTGAAGCTGTAATACTTATGTTTGTTTTGTATATCGCATAGATAGGTTAAGATGAATTAGTTTACTGCTTGTGTATATTTTTGTATTGTCGACACTTATTGTTTAGAATGTCGTAACTCATTAAATGTGTCTTAACCATAATTAATATGATTATGAAGTCCTTGTTCCATAGATAATATGAAAATATATTATTAGCGTCGACGTTGATATTTCCAATGTCATTTCTATTTCATTAAACGATGACTTGGTATTTGATTATGATTACTTTCTTATGTTTGGCAAATGGTTCCTAGAGCAGCCCTGAGGCTTACTTAGCTATGAAGCTAATGCACAACTGACTTACTTTCTTAGGTTATCGGTTGGTGTCTCCAACAAGCTTTGGTTAATATTATTATAGTTTTCATGAGCTAAATTATAATATAACTTTATAATAAGTTCAAAGGGAAATATTAAAACCCTAACTCAACTATGAGTTATACGTTCTATCCCTAAGGGTCCTTATACAAGGTATTGGAATTAAAGTGTTGTGCAAATATATGTCAAAGGCCAAGGTTATGGGCACTTATGCAAAGTAGAACGTTGATGACCAAACTATACAAAAGTGGCTAAATATTAAAACAATGGTGGGAGCCAACCGGGCTCATTAATGCCATCACGTGAAGTTGGTGGGGGATTACACATAGGGGAAAAATACCTAACCCTTCGTTGTTCTTTGCATTGTTATTAGTTGTGTTGCTCGAGAGTTGGAGAGTCGAGCTCTCTCTCGGCTGCCATGGCCACCATGGAAAACCTGCACTGTCTCTGTGTTTAAACTTTAAACAAGTATGAGTTCTCAGTTTTGGAATATTGCTCTCGGGCTGTGCTCTTATTCTATGGTTGCGTCGTAAGGGTTCTACGCTCTCTCTATCTCGACTGTGGTATCTTTTACAGAGGTAAGGGTTGACAATCAATTATTTGTTCCTTTTACATAAATTAATATATATATCAATTTATAACCAGTTCGTATGTGAATGGCAGGAGGGCTTCCTAGTTGTTCTCGGATCTCACCTGTACTCATGGCTATGATACTGTGGATAGAAAAGAAACCACAGTGGTGTTGAATATCCATAGTAAGCCTTGGGTCCTGTTCATCGGTTCCTCTGTCAACTTATGTTTAGTTAAAAAGACCGTGTTTGAAACTTGTTTGTATTACAGTACGGCCTCGATCATTTCGAAGAGATATTAAGCTTGTAAAGTTCTATTGTAACTTTTACCCAGATTTTGGGGTTTCACTTCTGTCTTAAAGATATAAAAGATACAATGTTGAATGTTTTCGAAAATGTTTTGGGTCCCTTCTGCTGAGACTGTTACTATTTGGATTCTGTGTTATTTGTAATGGTAACTGCGTGATTTTAAATTTATATATGTATAAGTGGGCGTAAACCCTATTTTGTTAGTTCGGTCGGTTGTAAACAATTTCAAGGATTACGTGATAACAAGGTTTCACCCTGAAACTCATTGTAATAATGTGATAGTCTTTGCACAGGGTTTTCCTTTGTCGATTTGGTAAAACCAATTAGTATTCAGGAAGCTTTATTGCTCTTGCAATTAAAGCGTTACTGTATTTGGCATTTTGTAAAGTTGGTTCTATGTTGTAATTAATTGAATTATATTGTTACAGGGTAAAACCCTAAACCCTACCGTATTATGGTTATGTTTGTATAGAACAGGGTGAGTCTTAAGGAGACTCGAACCCCTGACTGATAATAAAACCTAACTGTTATGCCTCTTTTGATGGCGTTGACCTCTATCCAACTGAGCGTAAAAGTGTTAATGTAGTAAAGTCTGTTGACTGTAAATTCGATTTATTTGCTTTTATAAAACTCCAAGGTTATCTAACCTTTGCAGGAGTTATGCCGAGGATTGGTATCTTTTATATTGTATTAAACTTTCAAACATTATTTAGGCAATAGATTTAGAAGTTATAAGCGCTACGATTTATATTGGATTACTACTTTGTCGACTCCATTCTGGAAGTTGTTGAAATGATGTTTTATCCTTTGAACTTATGCATGTCTAGAAACTATATTTATTTTTATAACGGTTCTGTACATAATAAATTTGACTTGTTTATTTATATGAACTAAACATTGATCCTGTATAATGTGATAAGGTTGTGTAATAATACGAGGCTATCAACTATATTGGTTAAGTATAAATGGTTTAACAAGGGGTTATTCCCTAAAATGTATTTCTGTGAGATGATTAACAATAATGTGATTATGTTTAACTCTGTAATTTACAAAAGTACTCAATCGCTTATCAGTGTGATGATTTTTAATTCTGAAATAGAATTCTATTCTCTATTTTATTTTGGCATTAGATAGTAGATGGTTACATATACATGAAATTCTTCCTAAAGTACTTAGTTGATACTGTTTAGCTATTCAGTTTCTATAATAATTATTATTGATATGTGTAACCTACCTAGTACTTGAGACACTTTATGTTTGTGGAAAACATTACTTTAACTTTTATTGTAAAGTTTTATATTATTTGACCAAGTGGTCAAGGATGACTGTAAATGAATAATATTATTATTTAATAAATTAAAATAGGAGACACCCACCCAAAGAGACTGTTCAAAGAGTATTCATTGACCCACTAGGAGTAATGGAATCTGGGGTAGAAGGAAATGGACAGGTGGCAGCATCTGAACTCAGTAACTAGTTGTTGTTATAGTACAACCTCCCTTAAAATGTGATCATGTTCCCAAGGATGTGGAACTGAGCTGATGGCTCATTGAATGCAAAACTGACCACCAAAAGACCTAGGCAATCTTTTTTATAGCCATCGAATTTGAGCAGAGGCTCACACATTCTCAGAGGAGATGAAATTATTCCTTGTGGTGTTAGAAATGAGCACATAAGAGATTCGATGAGGGGAAGCTATGTTTTGAGTTGCACAGTAAGACTGTCTTATTTCTGTTGAGTGCAGAGGTAGTGATATGTATGCAAGTATCCAATGATTGCTGACATACATATGAGTGGTTTGTATGAAAGTCTCCATTGATTGCAGAAGTACAACCTGAGTGCCTTGCTTCTACATAGAAACTCCGTCCTAGTAGTTCAGTGAACAGGCTCGGGGGTCCAAAGAGAAAGTAAGCTTGACTGCTTTCTGGAGAAGGTTGGGAGGAACAGGCATCTTTGGGTGTTTGTCCACCCTATCAACTTAAGCAGTTTCTACCTTATTTTTATTTCTACTTGTTGTTCTATTTATGAAAAATGTGTTTAATTAGGTTAGCATATTTCAAATATTTTCGTACCTATTAGATTTGTTGTTAGAGTGATTACTACACAGAACAGAAAGATTTGTTTATATGAATGATTGAATGAACAGAATTCGAAAAGAAGACAATGATGAAATGAATAATCTCTGTATTTTTCCTTTCACTTGCGTGATCTACTCTAGTACAGAGATTTGTTTAAACTTATGATTTGATAAGTAGCAGGTGATTTCGATATCAAAGATAAGAAGTTGTTTTGTCTTAGAATATCAAATAAGACTTGTAAAAGTAGGTACATAATTATAGATCTTGCACTAAAATAATATTCAGAACTTAGTAGAATAGCAGAGTTTATCTAAAAATAAATCTTGCTCTCGGTAATGTAAATATATTCTCTATGAACCGTATACAATCGAAGGACCATTACATAGACATCCTACACTATATAATTTCACGGAACTACAATATTCCAACGTATAGAGTATATCTATTTTTAAACATTTCAAAACCCTAGATAAACCCATATCATAAATACATTATGAAATCATTACAACACTACTGAATATTAAAAAATGTATTGATATATTATACATGTTTAAATTGGATACTAAGCATAAATCCTTTTTATCCAACAATAACAAGATAAACGAATAGTTCAGGGTTGAGCCCTGTAACTGGTAATAATATACAATAATGTTTTTATACAATAATCATCAATCAAGATTAAGGGTCGAATCCTGTAAACAGTACCCATATAATAAACTTATGAAAATCCATACGATTATCATAACGTCAATTCTAAACAACAACAAATATCAATTGTCATGCATATTGTAGCTAAGACTATTTCAAAATATACTATGAATATAATTGATCATTATTTTATCAACGACAGGAATAAATAGACTCTTAAATAAAGATCGGGGTTCGAGACCCGAAGGGTTCACCCTAAGTACTTTTAAATAGTACGACCTGAGTGCAGCTTAGCCCTGGAACAGAATTCGAATAACCACGATGGGATAATCATTCACATCCATAGGTGTAAACGCAGAAGCTTTAAAACATAACCAAACTTCATAGGTTCAAGTTACCTTAGTAACTTTGACCGAGCCGTAAAGGAAATCTTTAAAAGTATCAAGACTTTAGGATATCAAACTCATGCCAGAGCATCACCAAAATCCTTTAAGAACAAATAAAAACACTGTCCAAATAAGAAAAATAAAAAACAGTAGGTTGAATGATAAAACTTAAGGGTTTGAATACCCTTGGAACTCATTCAAGTTCATTTAAAGTATTACTGGGTATAATACAACCCATGATTGTTAACCAAATGACAAAGATACAGTCGGCTCCAATATATATGTGTAAACTATAACTTTACACACTCACCCAGAATTTCGATTACAGTCAAAATGATGGAGGTGCTACTGAATACACAAATGGAGGCATCACCATCATCCTCATTATGTAGTGTAGTTAAAAGAGTAGCCATATAAAAGGGTCAAGGGTTCAAGTCTTTAGAGAGAGAACTAACCCGGTCTTAAAAACCATACAATGTAAAAGTATTTACAACATTTAAATACGTAACAAGGTTTAGGGTTCTAACGTTGTGAAAACTACCAATACAAGAACTGATAACAATACTAGTACATTACATTATTTTACAAGTAGGGCTTGGCCCGAAACATTTTACACATCAAAAAAATACACCTAATTCAACAGTCACAGAGGCCGAAACAACATACATTGATAATCATTTAATTTGTTTATCAGTATCGAAACAAATAACTTATATATTCCATAAATATTTACAAAAATAGTAGACACTGCTAGGGTTACCAAAATGGTACCCATAATAACAAACAAGTGTTAAGTATCTTTTACAACATAGATTCGAAACCCCCACATTTGCTTTTTCTAGGAAACAATTACATTTCAATGCCAAAAACCATCACTAGATTAAACAATTCCTGACAGGGGTGTCCTTCTTGTGGTTGGCCCCAAAGCTTGCCGTGGTTCACAACCACTGGAGCCTCCCTCTTTCTTCATTCAAAGCTCTCGCCGAGACCCAAGTCAAGACCCAAGAGATGGATAACCCTGTCAATAAAAGAACAGGAGGTTAAATATGAATAACAACCATTCAAGCAATGTTTATAAATTAATAAAGCATTAGTATTACAACTGTATCAGAACCTTACCTTCGCAGGATTCGAACATAGGCCGAGAGCCGAGTAATAGTTCACCAAATCACATATGGATAGCATAAAGACCCACGACCATTGCATTCATGGTTTAAACTACCTCTGCAAGTGGTAATGGGTTGCACGACAGCCATGGCGGTCGGAAGAGTAGAGATCTCCAGCCCTTCGAAAGAAAATAACAATTACCAAAGACCAAACCCGTCATTGTAGCGATAGGGTTTCTCCCTACACGTGGAGACCATCAACCAACCCATCACGTGGTTGCATTTAATATGCAAACTGTCACCCATTAACGTTCAAATGTCAAAACCCAAATTCCATAGTTCGGAGCCATCGTTCACTTGGTGGATTAATTTACACATGTACCTTGCCAATAACCCACTTTCTTATAAGTTTTAATACAAGCTTCTAAGCACCATCGAATTATGCCAAGGGGACTTTAACCCTTTAGTTAAATAATAAACATGTGTAGCATATAAAATCAAGTCAATTATAACATGTAAGCTTGCATTTATCATGCTAACCATGAGCGTAATAACAACATTAAATGCGTGGATGTCTTCTCACCTGTAACCTAGTAACAGGGGCATAATACATTAGCATAAAGCTAAGTAAGCTTCAGGGTATTCCAAGGAACCCCCGTCAACAAAGATAAACATGTTCAACATTAACAACATAAAATGTAAAAGCTCATTAAACGACACAAAGGATAATAATTATCAAAAGTCGCCATCAACATTATATCATCTTATTAATGACATTCATAGAGAGGTCTTTGATCATAGGAAAGGCATTTATATTTATTCAAAAGATTTGTAATTAAGTTTCGTCAGTATAATATATTGCTACACAATTGAACAAGGAGATTAACACTCCAAAATTTATACTTTCTGCATATTAATATTAGTATTTATCCTACATAGAAAAATTTTAAATTTTTACGAATTTGGGGATGTTACATGTGGTATCAGAGCGCGAGTTCAAACTCTAGGCTTGAATATGGCTCAACGCGCGCAACAGAAAATGAAAACAGAAAACATAGTTTACTAATTTTTGTTTTAATTTGTTTCTGTACAGAACATCTTGATATTTAATTTGCGGGTATGGAAGGACCAGAAGAATCTGCTAAGGACAGATCTCATCATGAAAAAAATAATAATGAACATGACATATTAACGAAGAGAACATATTTGTAGAATTAAACGATAATTCATTTGAACTTCTACGCACAGTTAAAGATTTAAAAGCTGAGATAAAAATTGTTAAGGAAGAAAATGAAAGGATTTTAAGGGCACAAGAGGAGCTCAATTAGATATTATTAGATAAATTTCATAATGACGGAAAAGACAACAAAACAGAATTCAAATCTGAATCTGGAACCATGTCTTATTAGCACAGAGGAAAGAAAGTAAAATACTATAAAAGTGAAAGTGGCTCTTCTTCCTAATCTAATGATAACACACAAAACATAAGTATGACCGAGACAACAGTGATAGTGACTGTAGTCCTAAGAAAAGAAAGTACAAACCTTATGAACAGATTTCAAGGGAGTTCAAGAAGATAAACCCCCAACCTTTAACGGTGAAAGTGAAAAGGGAGAAGCAGTCGAAGCATGGTTTTCAGGCATGAAGAAATATTTTCAAATATACGATTATTCAGACCAACTGAAAGCTAAGATGGCCATTTACAATCTAACTGGGAATGTAGATGACTGGTGGTAGGATATTAAGAGAGGAAAAAGCATTAAAGAAAAGAGCGTAAATTGGAGTGCATTTAAGAAATATTTTAAGAAAAATTTGTTGTTTGAATAGTACTATGAAGAGAAAGCAAAAGAGTTTTATGATTTAAAATTAGGTTCTATGAGTATGAAGGAGTTAAGCAGTAAATTTCTAAGTTTGTTAAGATATGTTCCTTACATAGTGGACGAGAAACCTAAAGTACAAAGATTTATGAGTTGCTTACCCTTTAATATAAAAGACAGAATTGAGTACGACAACCCCACAACTCTTGAGAAAGCCATGAGAAAGGCCAATTTCTGTTACGAACAGAACAGAAAAAGAGAAGGTGCATCTAGCTGGAGGAATAATAAACCTAGTAACTTTGAGCATAAAAATAAAATTTAAATTTAAATAAGAATTCTGGAAATAACAAGAGAAATTTCACTAACATAAATTTTCATGGCAATAATTTCAGAAGTAATGCACCACAGAATTTCACAGCTGCAAGAAACATGCTTAATAGTAATAATAATGCCAGAAATAATGAACAAAGACCACCTTTAAAATGTTATGATTGTCAAGGACTGCATACTATAGCAAACTGTCCGAACAGGAGAAGAACAGTTAGCAACATTCATACAGTACAGGCAGAACCAACAATTGGTGACTTAGCAAGGGAAATGCCCAGGATCAATGCGGCATTGGAAAATCGACAGGTTGACCATCAAACTTCAATGGTCGAGATCGAAGGTATGCTACAGAACAGACCTATCTCTATTTTAATTGATCCAAGTGCAAGTTTGAGTTATGTATCACCTGATTTAGTAAAAAGATGTAAATTAAAAGTAGAAAAGTTTGAGAAATCTTGGCTTGTTCAGTTAGCTACAGTGACAAAAAGAAAAGTAGTGGAATTTGTTAAAAATTGTGATTTGCTTATGAGTCAGTTAAAGATGTGAGTTAAATTGAATGTATTACCATTAGGGTCTTATGATGTATTAATAGGAATGGATTGGTTGGAAAAGCATAGGGTAGTTCTGAATTGTTTTGAAAAGACTTTTACATGTTTGAATAATAAAGGAGAAACAGAAACAGTAAAAGGAATCCCTAGAAAAACTTCATTAGACAAATTTTGCATTACAAGTGAAAAAGGTTGTACGAAAAGGATGTAAAATGTTTGTTGTGAATGTAATTAACGATGAACATACAACTAAAGAAGATAACACTAGGTTTTTTGGACCCAAAATTCGATGGCCAAAAAGTTGGATTTTCAACGTATGGTGGTCGGATAGCCGACAACCTGCCTATTTTTTTAACGTCGATCAAAATTTGGCTAAGATCCGATGGTTGACTAGTTGTCGGATATCCGACACCTCTTCCCAGTCAGAATTCCGACCATCTAGCACTTAACAGGTAGTCGAATATCTGACAACTAGCCCTTAATAGTAAGTCAGATATCTTTGGCCTGGTCATCGTATATCCGATGATATTTCCATGTGGAAATGGCCGATATCCGATGTTCCTTGTCGTCGGATGTATGGAAAGGACATCGGATATCTTTGTCCTGGTCGTCGGATATCCGACGACATCTCCATGTGGAAATGGTCGATACCCGACATTCCTTGTCGTCGGATGTATGGCAAGGACGTCGGATATCTTTGGCCTGGCCGTCGGATATCCGACGACATATCACACGTGGAAATGGTTGAAATCCGATGTTGACTGTCATCGTTGGTATGGCACAAACATCGGATTTCTTCATTGTGGGAGTCGGATATTCGACGACATGTACATGAGAAATTACCTGGAATCCGATGTCCCTTGCCATCGGAGGTATGGCTAGAATGTCGGTTTAGGGTTGTTTTGTCATTGGATATCCGACTACCATATGATATTTTAAAAAAAATACACTATTATTTGGATCTCACGAAGAGATCCATGTTGGCTTTCCACTCAAAATAGTTGATTCAAAGTTGACTCTTCATCCTCGTCATTTGACATCTATATGAGTATGTCTGCGGTCACCTCTAATTCTGTCTCCGAACTGTGGCAGCTCTTTGGCCATTTTCACCCTGTAAATTGAAGTATTCCTGCAAACACAAACCACTATGTTATGCGAACTTCTTTCAGGGATTTGTTACATTTGCTTCTAAGATCTTTTGTCGCTTTGTTACAAGAATATTACTGACCTAAAAGTACACTTGATAGGTTTGGATGGAACAAATTACCATGAAAATCCTCTTTATGTTCATTCTCGAGTGACTCGATATTTGCATCGAAAAAATAATAGGGTACGAATTGAACTGAAAAGATTTGAACCTACGAGATTCAACCCACGCCCGTCATCCAAGGAGTGTTTCCAGCGGTCTTGAGTTTCGGCCTAGAAACGATGACGATTCATGGTATTATGTTTCCCTTCAGCTGCAATATGGAAAACGTATAGTTCAATGTGAAGGTTTGTCTAACAAATGTGACGGTTTGGGTTCCGTTACCCCAAAGCAATTCCTCAAAGTGACCTCCGAACCACGCATCTATTAGAACCCAAACCATGACATTTGTTAGATAAACCTTCGTAGTGAATTGTGAGTTTGTCATATTGCAACCGAAGGGAAACATAATACCATGAATCATCACCATTTCCAGGTTGAAACTCAAGACCGTTGGAAACACTCCCTGGATGGTAGGCGTGGGTCATGCTGAATTGATAAACTAATTGAGGGAAAAAGTAGTGAGAATTTGAGACGGTTGCATAGTGAAATGCCTACATAATGAATCAAGCTTGAAGGTGGTAGCCCGCCATCTCCCGCTGTGAAATGCATGCAGAATGAATCAAGTTGCTTGAAGTGTTGATGTATATGTAAATTCAGAATGTATTTCACATATATGTATATTGTATTCCTATAGAGATGTTATTATTCCTCTATACAGAAGTGTCGTCATTTATATTGTAAGTGTCGTAACTTATACTTGATGGGTTATTAGAACACCTTGTTGGGGTCGGCCCTGTATAAGTCATGTGGGTCAAAGGGTTATTAGACCACCCTATTGGGGGTCGGCCATGTGGTTCAAAGGGTTATTAGACCACCCTAGTGGGGGTCAGCCTAGTCAGCATTATGTTAAGTGGTTAAGTTGAGGCCGACCTAGTTGAGTAAAGGTCAAGTCAAGTTAGTGTATAAATAGAGAGTGTGTCTCTCTCATTTTACACATTCTATTCTCTCACTCACACTGTGGAGAGTGGCGCACTTGTGTAGGAGGAGGCTCTGCTTCTAGGAGAAGACTATCTCTTGTATTCTAGTTGTATCATTGCTCTATCTATCTCTGAGGAAGTTATTGGGTTTTTTCACCTTTATGGTTTTCCCCAAGTAAACTCGGTGTCTCTTCTGTGCTTGCATTATTGTGTCCATGAATGATATGCTGTAGATTTGCTATACATGTTGTTCTCTCAGTTAAGATCCTAGATCAGATTGAAGTAAATTCTGAAAATTTAACATGGTATCAGAGCTAGCCTGAAAGAAGGCATGATATGGCATGTATGACACTTGTTGCACTTACGATGCTAGGGCTTGATATAGCAAAAACCAGTCATCGTAGCACTTTCTCTATAAATCTGTTTTGGTGAATTTTTCGGATCTTAAACCTTTACAGGTCGAATATTAAATCCCCATGTACCTTTTGTCCAAAGGAAAACCTCTAATTCATTGTACTTTGTGATTTATGATCTGTACAATATAGGGTTTCTGCCTCTTCCAGATCTGAGTCAAAATCAGGTGACCTTGGGAAAAAGGTCATAACTTGGGCTAGGAAGCTCCAAATTAAATTTAGTAAAAAGTAATAGGTAGCACACAGACTGTACTATCTCAAGAAAATTGTTCAGAGGCCGAAGTTGAACCAGTGACACGTGGCACGCCGTACAAGTTCGCTCTCCTGTATTATCCCATAAACAGGTCACGTTGCGACACTTGGCATAACTTTGTCTTGGAGATTCCAATTGAGGTCAGACCTGTCGGGATGGAAATATAACAGGTCAGGATATCTCAGAAAAAACTTTCAGAGGCCGAAGTTGAAATAGTGATACGTGGCACGCCGTACAAGTTCTCCCTCTTGTATTATCCCATAAACAGGTCACGTTGCGACACTTGGCATAACTCTCTCTCAGAGAATCCAATTGAGGTCAGACCTGTCAGGATAGAAAGATAACATGTCAGGATATCTCAGGAAAAAATTTCAAACCCTATGGATCGAAAATTTTGAAGTTACACCAGAAACAATCAGGTACATATTTCTGTCAAAACAGAATTATTTTTTAGTACCTTCATTCATGGCTTCCGGAATTTAGGGATTCGGAGAAAGTTAGAATTTTTGTAATCGGAGACCACGGCTGGATGCTACTCATCAAAATCAAAATTTAGAGACCAAGATCAGAGTTTTTGGTTGGACAGAAGGCCGAGCTTGATCAGACCCTAGTTCGGGACTTTGATCAGAAAAGTGGAAAATTAGGGCTTCTGCAAAAATGGGAATTTTTGAAATATGTGACCACGGCTGGAAGCTCCTCATAAAAATAGAATATTAGAGCTTTGGATCAAACCTTTTGATTGGGAAGAAGATTGGGCTTCATCAAACCCTATTTCGAGGTCACGTCCAGCGAATCCGAAAGTTTCAAAGGCAAAATTGAGGAGTGAAACTTTGCAGTTTTCAAATTCTGAATATACCAGTTTGATCAGCTCATCAAGGCGCATATTTTTATCCTTTCGGAAGTTTGAAATTCAAAGTTTGAATTTTGGGGTTTTTCTCTGACAAACCCTAATATATCTCCAGATCCAGTTCCTGCAAATCAAGTGGATTGGGTTAATCCTAGAAGAGGATGGATTGGTCACCTGCATAAGTGAAGAAGTTCCTATTTCAGAGGGAGATGAGGCTAAGGCCTTCCATAAAAAGATTATAAGCAATCTTGACAGGTATGACTCATCGAGGTATGTTTTGAGATTTGTTCATGATTAAGTTTATGGTATGTTTGTCTTCATGTTATTACGGTTAGTACAATCTTGATTTTAGACTTGTCGTATCACCTTAATAAAATTATGAATGCACGATAGAAAATATTCATTGATTAGGGTGTTGACACTTATGATTGTACTAATGCATTATGGTGTTGTATGAAGTTTATGTTGTCTACTAACATGAAAGGTACACCAAGAAAGACAAATCATGTTCTGGTTCAAGAACGTATGATCATGATGACATGAGGACAAAGATTCATCCATTGTCATGGATCTCATAGAAGATCCATTTACGAGGTATGTATAACTTGGTTTTATAATGGTTAACCTATGAGATATACAAGTTACTAGCACAAGTCATTGAAGAAGAACAAGAAGACATCATGTAAGTATGTTAGACATAACTATCTAGCATGCTAATTCAGGTATGTTTTTCCGATATCAAGATAGAATCCTGCCTTGTGTTAGGATCTTATACTGTTGTGTTGTTGATAATGATTATTCATGAAGTCATAGGTTTGAATAGTCATGGTTGTATGCATATTATGTTTCTTACCATAATTGATGATATGACTAAACAGAAGAATCATGAAGGTATAGGTTTGAGTAATCACGGGTTTTATGCATATTATATCTCTTATCTTGATTGATGATTTAACTAACCAAAAGAGTCCTATGATCAAATAAGAATATGCATGAGTAAAAGAAGACTTCCTTGAAACCTTGAATACTAATGTTTATTATCTGTGTTTGAAATGATCCTGACTATACATGCTTGAGATTATTGTGTTTTGATAATATTAAGATTATACTAATGAATGTTTGATTACGTATGAGACCTAGAGGATAACACAATGATGATACTAACAAGCATGCATAGGGATCCAAAATGAATATAAGTTCAAGGACAAGTAATCCAGGAAGCAAAGATCAAGAGGGAGTACACTCCAATGGTTTCTACAAGGATGCAGATATTCAGAGGGAGTTGACCATCTCTCTACATTCCACAACAGAAAGGTGTAGAAGAAGCTACTTCAGATTAGGACTCCAGTAGCTCCTGCAAGGAAGCGAAGACTCAGAGGGAGTCCACCCAATGAACAAACAAAGATAAGTATTTGAATTGTCATTTCTTAAATAATACTGTTCAATAATGTATATACTGATGTTCCTAGAATTAGGTTGTGTATTATGCATATTAGAATAATTGCATTGATGAATAGTATACTACTAATATGCATGGGTAAGTGGCCTATGGCACTATACAACATTCCATTGCTACTTATCTAAAATGAAACCTCTTTGCTGACATGTTGGGAGTTGTGCACACTCTTAACAATGTTCTGGTAGAGATTGGAAGGCATCTAGAAAGTTACGGGATATGGATAAATGTTGTATTGAAGCATTGGCTAAGATAATTGCATGACTGTATGACATATTTCTTTATGTGTAAGAATTTGTTCTAAAAATTATGAGATGTTTATAATCATGCAATTTAACCTGTTTTGTAGGAAAGACCATATATCTTCACCTACAAAAGGACTACAACATTTGTTCCAGCAACAAAGATATCTATTGAAGATATTGAAGTTCCCAGGATCTGGGATGAAGAAATGGAATGCCATGATCCGTCGATCATGAAGAATGATGTTTGGGATGTATTCCCAAGACCTGAAGGGAAGTTTGTTATGACTTCCATATGGATCTATCAAGATCAAGCATGCTGCAGATGGCAGCATAGAGAAATATAAAAGTGATGAAATAGAAGATACACCAGATGGATTCAAGACAGCTTTCTTGAATGGTGTAGTTGAAGAAGAAGTGTATGTGGAGAAACCACTTGGTTTTGAGACACATGACAGGGAGTCATATATGTGCAAAACTTGGGTATGATGCACCACTTTCTAGGTATGGAGGTGTGGTAGAGTGCAGATGGAATCTTCCTTGGACAAGGGAAGTATGCAGTAGAGATCCTGAAGAGGTTCGGGATGATGGACTGCGAGGCTATGGCATCAAACCTGAAGCTTCTGTGTGATGCTTCATCTGAACTAGTTGATGTCACTATGTATCGTCAGATGATTGGGTCCTTGATGTACCCGACGAACATGAGACCAGATATTTGCTTTGCGGTGAACACATTGAGCCAGTTCCTGAAAGATCCGAGGAGTGTTCACCTGGTTGCTTTAAAGCATATTCTGAGGTACCTAAAAGGTACAGTGGATTATGGGCTCAAGTATGAAGCGAATCAAAAGTTTAACCTGCAGGGTTATGTTGATTCAGATTAGGTAGGCAGTGCTGCAGATAAGAAGAGCACATCTGGGTGTTGCTTCAGTATGGGATCAGGTGTGATATCTTGGTTTAGTAGGAAGCAGTCTTGCGAAGAACTGAGTACAGCTGAGGTAGAGTATGTTGCAGCCTGTTCAGCTAGTTGTGAGGCAGTATGGCTATGGAAGCTATTGTCTGAGTTATTTGATCTCCCGTTGGATGCTACTGGTATCTTCTGTGATAACCAGAGTTGTGTGAAGCTGTCTGAGAACCCAGTGTTTCATGACAGGTCGAAACACATAGAGATCAAATATCACTATATCAGGCATATGGTGCAGAGAGGAGCTGTGAAGCTCCTGTATGTTGCGACAGACGAGCAAATTGCAGATGTGCTAACGAAGCCACTAGCCAAGGTGAATTTCAAGTACTTCAGAGAGAGGCTTGGCATTCTTCAGATCGAGGACACTTCGAGGAAGAAGTGATGGACACATTTTCTGAAGCCATTCCAAGCATGTTGGAAGGAGGATCCTTCACATGGATGTGGATGTAAGCGCTGGATGACGAGCATCAGGATGATGTTCTGGTTTCTGCTTGGATATGATCAGTTGGATCATTTTTATATGTATGTATGCATCATGTTGGATGTTGGATATGATCAGTTGGATCATTTTTATGTATGTATGTATGCATCATGTTGGATGTTGGATATGATCTGTTGGATCATGTGTATGTATTTTGTATAAGCATCATGTTGGATGCTTGGACCATGTATCTGTATATGTATCAGGTGGATACATTGTATGCTCAGGTAGATCATGTATATTGATATGTATCAGGTATGATCAGGTAGATCATGTATGTTGATGGATACATTGTGTGGATCATGTATCTATGTATCAGGTGGATAAACTATGTATGATGATATGTATCAGGTAGATACTTGGTGTGCATCAAATGGATGCATTGTATGATCAGGGTGATCGTGGATGACGAGCTTCTCCAAATGACATGCAGCAGGATGTTGCAGTGATGATGATCAGGATGATCATGTGTACATCAGGATGATGTATGGTGAGTATCAGATGATACTTTGTGGTCGTGGATCAGGTTGTGCAGATAAGCATGTAATTTGTGCCCTGGGAGATTTGTAGATGGTCTTTCGAGGTTTTGCCTATGGCATGTAATTCGTACCCTGGGACATCTGGCAAATGCTCTTTCGAGGTTTTGCTTGGGAGGACATATAATTTGTGCCCTGGGAGATCTGCAAATAGTCTTTCAAGGTTTTTCCTATGGCATGTAATTCGTGCCCTGGGATATCTAACAGATGCTCTTTCGAGGTTTTGTCGTATGGCATGTAATTTGCTCCTGAGAGATCTGGACAGGATGAAAAAGGCCTCAGATGCTTCAGCCAGGTTTTGCCATGACCACATGTAATTTTCTCCTGGGAGATCTGGACAGGATGAAAAAGGCCTCAGATGCTTGATCCAGGTTTTGTGGTGGACCACATGTAATGTGCTCCTGGGAGATCCGACAGGTAGAGATGTGTCCTCATAACATCCTGGGATGCTTCAGCCAGGTTTTGTGGTGAGATCACATGTAACGTGCTCCTGGGAGATCCGACAGGTAGAGCTGTGTGCTCGTAACAGCCTGGGATGCTTCATCCAAGTTTTGTGATGGGTCACATGCAATGTGCTCCTGGGAGATCCTATAGGTAGAGCTGTGTGCTCGTAATAGCCTGGGATGGTGCAGCCAGGTTTTGTGACGCATGTAATAAGTCCTGAGAATTCCACAGTATGGCCAGTGATGACAAAGACCTGTAGGTGGTGGGCCTACATATAGTATGAAAAAGGACTGGCTCTGTAGAACTTCCTATGACGAGTAGATTCAGAGATTGATTGAGATAGCAGCAGCAGTGACGATGATGATGACTCGATGATGATTATCCAGTGACGATGATCTAGAGAAGATGACTTGTGCTAGAAGACCTGTGTCGAGAAATACCTTCCTAGTTAAGAGGGAGTGTTGATGTATATGTAACTTCGGAATGTATTTCACATATATGTATATTGTATTCCTATATAGATGTTATTATTCCTCTATACAGAAGTGTCATCATTTATATTGTAAGTGTCGTAACTTATACTTGATGGGTTATTAGACCACCTTGTTGGGGTCGACCCTGTATAAGTAATGTGGGTAAAAGGGTTATTAGACCACCCTATTGGGGGTCGTCCATGTGGGTCAAAGGGTTATTAGACCACCCTAGTGGGGGTCGGCCTAGTCAGCATTATGTTAAGTGGTTAAGTTGAGGCCGACCTAGTTGAGTAAAGGTAAAGTCAAGTTAGTGTATAAATAGAGAGTGTGTCTCTCTCATTTCACACATTCTATTATCTCACTCACACTGTGGAGAGTGGCGCACTTGTGGAGGAGGAGGCTCTGCTGCTAGGAGAAGACTATCTCTTGTATTCTAGTTGTATCATTGCTCTATCTATCTCTGAGGAAGTTATTGGGGTTTTTCACCTTTATGGTTTTCCCCAAGTAAACTCGGTGTCTCTTCTGTGCTTGCATTATTGTGTCCATGAATGATATGCTGTAGATTTGTTGTACATGTTGTTCTCTCAGTTAAGATCCTAGATCAGATTGAAGTAAATTCTGAAAATTTAACATGAAGGTGGTCTCCCATTGTCAGTTGCACTTCAAGCTTGAAGGTTGTAGCCTTGGGACTAGACATAAGTCGCAGGTTCAAAACTCCTCAGTTCAGTTTGTACCCTGTAATTTTTTCGATGCAAATTATATGTTTTCTTTAATTCCGTAGCGTAAGAGGATCCATTATGGGAAAGTTGCATCCCTAAAACATGATGAACATTTACAACAAGCAGTATGTTTCTAATTGTTGTTGGTGTATGCTAGATTAGTTGCAAATATCATGCTTCAGAAGCTAGGTTTAAATGGTAAATATACCATTTTGGAAGGGTTTAATGTGAGGTTAAGGATATTGATTCCAAGGAAATTAAAGAGAAGGTTAAGGATATTGAATACAGTGCATCATTTACTCAGCCTTTGTAGTTGTGGAAACTCGAAATTGGTTACGATGAGCAACCAAACATCACAATAAGCTCCAAGAAATTGTCAAAATTTAGATGACACACGAGTGGGTTGTAGAAAGCCAGCATCATAGCCATTCATTGAGCTCCTCTATGTTTCGAGAATAATTTAATATTCTCTACTGAACAGGGCCAACCACGTGAAGGTGGAAGCTCTTATGGCCCCTCCCCCCCCTCACATCACTCTCAATTCCCCATTACTTGAAAAAAACAAATACGTGCAAATGCATCCATATTTCATCATGAACTTTCATTTACCATTCATTCAATAAAGGCTAACATTCATTAAACCATTGTTTCATTCAGTCAACACATTCATACAATAAAAGAGAACATTCAATAAACCATTCATTCATTCAGTCAACACATTCATTCAATAAAAGCTGACATTCAATAAAGGTAACAGTTTACTACACTGAATCATTAAACCATTAAACCATTCATTCATTCATTAGGCCAAAAATCATGGACAATATATTATTATCAAAAATAATTAGACGACATTTTTCAAGTCACTTCTTTTTAGTTTTTCTTCTCTTTAGTGGTAAATAATCTATAAGAGGAGCATCTGCATCTGGACTTTCTCTTCCAGTTCTTGGTTCTTCATCAGGCGCTTGTGGTGATGTCTGCATCCTAGAGTGTTGATCTAGACGTGGATTGTGTGGCAAGGGGTTCGGATTTGCTGCAATAATGTGAAAATGTTACATCTTTTTATTTTGCTATTGTAATGACAAGTATTTCATTTAATAAAAACATTACAAAGGTGTTTTTTTACCTGGTGTGGCCACATCATGTTGTTCATGTTTTTGTCCAGGCCCAACCTTTGCAGTTTCACCCTCTACATGCTCTGCAGTTGAAATATGGTGAACTACAATTAATGTTCACCATTTGCAATGCTATACATAAAATTGTAGCATATGAATAAATTCATTACCAGGATTCGAAGCATGATCTTCGATTTTTTGTTGTCCCTCCTCGACATTAGGGGGATCATTGCTTTCCTGCTCAAAATAGAGTCAATAATTCTTGTCAAGTATTTATAACGAATAGATTGCGCAAGAAATAAATCTTCATTAAAGTATATAGATTCTATTTACCTATGCACCGAATGGATTGGTACCAAAAGACTGTGTTTTCCCATACAAGCTTTTTCGGTGTTCAACAACAGCTGCAAAGCCTTACTTGAAGCCAAGATTCATGTCTTCCTCAATGGCCTCTTCATTGAATCGTTTGGCCTGCATATTTGCATAACGCCGTTAATTAACATTTTGCGTTGCAATAAAATGAAAAATAATTTGCAATTTATTATTTGTATGCATTATTGGTTTTTCGAAACTTACAATTTGTGCCGCCAAATTCGAATAACCACCAGGACCAAGCTTGTGCTAACCTATTTTTTCAAGTCTTGCCTTTGTGGCATTTGATGTGTCTGGCAGCCTATGCAAGTGTTGAAATACATTAAATGTTCCAAGTTCAATATAGAAATCAATAATAATAAGGTTTAGAATTACATTGAGGAAAGTATTGCATATCTCCCTGTACCTGGTGGTATCTTTCCTTCTCTTCTCTGAGCCCTCTCCTTTCCATCATCCACTAGAGCTCTCCACTCCATTGCTAGAATCATTGGAGGGCGCTCATACCTAGGGTTTTTTTCCAGGTGGGTCCTATATTGGTCTCAGACAACCTTGATATGTTGTCCAACCTTTCTCAAGACCTCGGCTTGATTGAAGATCTTGTCGCCGAACAGGCCAACCAACCGATTACTGAGTTCATCTTTTCAAAATTTCGGTTGTCTATCCCACCTTGTTCGGATGGTGGGCGCAAAGATCTCCAAGGATGCGTCATTCATTTGTTTATAGAAAACATCATTTCCTGCAAAACGATCATGCCATGATCATAATTATTTGAAAAAAAATGTTTTATCGGTATATTACAATGAAATTATAAACACTAACTTGATCAACGTATATTAATTACCTGGGATCTTATCGATCTTTATTGGGACAAGATTTTTGTCCACCAAAAATGTTGCCTCCATTGTTCCCGTGCTAGTGACACGGGAAGATCCTGGAAATGTAGCTAGGTCAATATCAATATTACCAGGATTCTCGGTGTCGACCCCTTCTTCTGGATGATCCGGTGTGCGTTGGTCACGAGCGGCCGGTGCGCTCACAGTTGGGGTTCGTGGTGTGTCAGAACGTGTTGCCAACTGTTTACTTGACAACACTGGCGAAGGAGTCGATGCACATGGATTCGTTTTCTCATGATGCCACATCTCCATGAGCCTCGCTGGGGCCAACATCGCCTTGACCACTATTGTGTGGTCTCCGATAATTCTGTAAATAAAAACCACGTCTTATACATTCAGTACTATCATATAAAAGAGAAAATTATAAATTTATAAATGAATTATTTTATGATTCAAGATTCCTCAACTTACTCGCAAGGATTCATATTTCTGTCCCAACAATTCAATCCTTTCCCTAATCTGGCTTGTCTGCGGATCCTTAATTAGCAAAGAAACGATTTCCGCACTATATTTTTCCAACATTTTGTCTATCATCTTAAACGGGCTTGTGGCTTCACCAATTATGTCAGAATCTTTAAACATCTCAGCCACTTCAGGATCTATTGAATATTCTTGCAATTCTGTTTCAAACAGCGATTCACTGGGCTGCAACAAAAAAATAATAAAACACTACTGAGTTCTATCATGATAGACTCCTAAAATTATATTAACAAAACATATCTATCATGATAGATTCCTAAAATTACAACTAGGTTTACTTGGTGCCTGGACGATGGTGTCGTCTAATCCACAGCTATGGACTTGCCCTGAACATCGGGCCCCTGCAAAAAAAAGTAGAAAACATTATCACAACGAAACCAGTATACACACGAAAAATACATAAAAAAATAAACACTGTGCTACATATTATATTGGTACAATTCCAATATTGGATTATACCTGCAACCTAGAGGATCGTGATCCACTCATCGGATCGATGGTCACAGGTGACTTGCCCTGATCTGCTAATATCTAGGAGTTGCCCCTTATAGATACCTAAATCAAAAACATAGAGAAAGTCACCTAAACGAATCCAAAACTAATCATGAAAAAACACATCGATTAAAAACTATTATTAAGTATTATATTTTGAATATTACAAAGATGTATACCTGTTGCGTCAAGGGTACCGTGACCCTTGCAGAACCAGACTGCATCAAAAACATAGAGAAAATTACGTAAACGAAATAATTAGATAACATTATAGAAACAAAACCAATATACTAATAATGAAAAAACAAAGGAAAAAAAACTATTTTTTCTTATTATATTTGCACTATTACAAAGATGTATACCTGATCCCTCGAGGAAGATGTACTCCTCCGACCATCTGCTGGCGGGGTTTTATCCCGATCACTAGCTTGCGAAGTAAATATGGAAAATTTAAACGAAATAAACTAACGAAAAAATCCTTAATATGTTAAATTCATTAATAAAAGGTTGGGTAAAATGTTATATGTACCACTCCCATATTAACCTTTTTTGTATCTAATCGGTTCAAATTGTAATTAATAAGCAACTCTTCCCTTGCAGATATTGATTTAATGAGAAGCCACAAATCCTTAAGGGTTTAGGGTTCAAGAAGAGTTCATCCTAGGACTTCATGTTGGGTGACTTCGAAATTGAAGGATGATAATGACAGAACGGTAGATGGAGAGCGACGGGAGCTGGGCTTCCCTCTGCAGACGACGGCATGTCGTCTGCCTGTACGAATCTCTGCACGTTTTCCAAGATCATTTTCTACCATGGTAACAAGGTTTGGTTTATTTTACCAGGCCGCTTTTCACTGTTACTCTCTCCTTGAGACGGCTTCTATTTCTGTTTAGGGTTCCGTTTAGGGTTTCGATGGATGAAGTGGACTATGGTAGTGACACCTTGCGCCACCAAGACATCTGGTGCTCGCCACCTGGCGCTTTCTAGAATCTGGAGGGGAATAGCAGTCTAGGGTTCAGTGGTTCAGCAGGTAATCGGACTCTAGATGGTCTTCATGCACTCCCGGATACCGCCTTTCAGACCTGTTCGCCATTCTGGGAAGGCCATGCTGTAGGTTTTCCATCGGAGGAGCATGCTGTGAATATTTGGGGTGTTAGGGGCTTCTGTACCTCACCTTCACCGGAGCCGCTGAGTGCTGGGATTGGCGAGTTGCCAAACTTCATCAACTCCTCTGACAGTATCAACCATCCATCACCTATGCAGGATTTCAGAGCCGAGGCGGTGGGTAATAAGGATCGACGGGATGGCTCTCCACCACCTCCCTGCGGATTTGTAGCAACTAACCTAGACTTTGCAGAACAGTGCGGGTTTTCTAGCCCATCTGGGGACTCTGATCCTCGGGACTCTGGTCGTGAAGCAGGAATAGCAGGATTTTTAACTAAGGACCAGCGTGTGAAGAGCCGGAGGAAATGGATTAAGAATTCGAGCAAGGCTCCAAACTACGCGCTGGGGGAAAACATTGGCATTCATCGGATTGTCGGGATGGTCAAATCGGTGTTGGTTGGACGAGTCTATGGAAAGTCTGTCAGTCACAAGACGGTGATTTCGTGGGCCTCTGGGGCTTGGCTGGGTCACTGTGGTTATGTCCCCCGTACTGTGGGGCTCTCAGGCGGATGGTTTGCTTTCCATTTTTCATCGGACGCACATGCTCAGTGGGATTTAAGCCTTAACTGGTCAATCCTTAAGGTTCCACTACTGCTTAAGCCATGGAACCCCCTATTTGATGCTAACCGAGAACGTATGGATGTTATCCCGCTCTGGGTTCGGCTCCCAGGACTCCCTCTCCACTACTGGACCGAGGAACATTTCAGGAGGATAGGAAACATTCTGGGGACATATTTGGATGCGGACTTTTCTTTTATGGCAATGGCGATGCAGAAGGTTGCCCGCATTTTGGTGAGCATCAACGTCAGGGATGGGTTATTCGAAGCTATGGATCTGAAATGGGGTCCTTACACCTTTGAACAAACCCTTGACTATGAAAATGTGCCTTTCCGGTGTAGGCGATGTCATGAATACGGACATCCGGCTATTGACTACACTGTGCCTGTTCGTATGAAGTTTGGTAATTCTCTAAAGCGTAGGACTGTGGCTAAGGAGGTCGTTCTAGCATTGGTGAAAGATTCTGGGGACCAGCAGGGTTTCGAGCATTCTGATTTGGAGGTTCCCATGGAGAGCCGACTTGATGGTGAAGTTCCTACTGGCGGAGAGGAGGTAGCTGAAAATGTGGCGGAGGAAGGTTCGGTCCCTGTTGCAGGTCTCACAGGCGTCGCTGAAGAGCCGCATTCTACACAGCTTCGAGATTCTGCTCAGGAGGGTCCTCTGCTATCCTTCCTTCGGACACCGGACATGGCTGTAAGTTCTTCTTCTGTTACTTTTTCCAACCCTTCCTTCTGTCTTATTTTTAATAACTTTACTTTTCCTGGTTTGGATTGGGTGGATGGATTTAGGAATCTGCACATTTCCCCTTAGCTGTTAACATCTCTTTCGGCTCCACTTTTCTCAGTGGATTCACCCCCTGTCGAGGATCCCCCACTGCTTGACTACTCACCGGTTATTAGCTCTGGACCCCGCCCTGATTCTGTGACCCCATCTCCTGAACCCTCATCTCCCACTGGTTCCTCGGAGTCAGGTTACTTCCTGGGGTCCATGAAAAAACTTCCTGCGGGGGGGCTGGGGAAAGAGAAACCTAAACCCCGCAAACCCAGAGGAAGGAAATCCTTCATTTTCCATGCTAAAACCAGAGCCTGTTCAGACCTTAAGAAGGGTAAACAATTGTCTATTGAAAGGGCACTTAGAGCGGTGTATGCCCACAAGGAAGGGATTCGATGATGATTATGTCCCTTAACTGCTGAGGTCTTGCTGGTCCCTCCAAAAGACCAGTGCTGAGACGGATGTTGCAACTGGAACATCCTGATATTTTGTTGCTGCAAGAAACTATGTGCAGTAGTGAAGATGTTGTTTGTTGACTTAAGGTTTGGTTCCCTGGATGGAGATTTGAGGGCTTGGATGCCAGGGGCCGCTCTGGTGGCTTGGCGATCGGTTGGAATGAAGCTAAGGTGTGTGTTTCCTCTCTCTGGGGTATGCATTCGGTGTTAGGCATGACCTGTAGGTCTTTGGATTTTGACAAACTTTTTACTATTGTTAACATTTATGGTCCTTATTGTGATCGTGAACCGTTTTGAAACACCTTGCTGGATAATGATCTGCTCAAAGGTGATTCATCGATCCTGGGAGGGGATCTGAATTTCTCTCTTGGGCATGCTGAGACTTGGGGGCCACATGCTCATGTGGACCCTCTTTCAAACTTTTTTATTAGGAAGCTCTCTGAAGGTAATTGGATTGATGTGGAGCCTGTATCCCTGAAGCCTTCCTGGAGAAACATGAGAGCTGGGCTGGATAGGGTGGCTAAAAGGTTGGACCGTTTTCTTATTTCTAAACAGATTGTGGAGAGTCTTTTTTATGTCAGGCAATGGATAGGGTCGGGAGGTTGCTCAGATCATGGACCGATTTTCCTGGAACTGAAAGCAGGGCCTAACAAACCTCCCACGCCCATAAAATTCAATAAGGTTTGGCTGGAGGACCCAACCTTCTTTGAACTGTTTCATTAGCACTGGATACCGTATCACCCGGGATCCATTCATACTGCAGCCTTTCACTTTGCAGAGAACATTAAACTACTCAAGGAACCTTTCAAATCTTGGGCTGCAGATAAGAGAAGTCGGGAGGACAGGGAGCTTAAGGATATTGAAGAGGCTATCTCAAACATTTCGGAGGGATTTGGAGGTGGATTTGTCACACAGGATACAAAGGAACATCGTGTAACTCTGATGGACAAGAGGAACAGGATCCTATTACACATCGAAGAGGCTTGGAGACTCAAAAGCAGGGCCATTTGGCTGGAATGTGGGGATGAAAAGTCAAAATTTTTCCATGCTTATGCTAAAGGCAGAAGATCTGTCAACACTATTTGGAGCCTTGAAGATTCAAACGGCAATTCACAGGCCACCTTTTATGGTTTGGCAGGGATTGGGGTTAAACACTTCCAGGATCTTTTCAATGCCGACAACCGGGTGAACATTGAAGAGGTCATCAGGGTTGTGCAACTTTTTCCACGGTTTGTTGAAGAGGCGGACAACCGAATGTTGATGGCTAGCATTACTATGGATGAACTGAAGGAAGTCCTGAGCAGTTTCCAGAAGGACAAGAGTTCGGTGCCTGATGGTTGGACGATTGAATTTTTTATATCACTTTTCGATATTATTGGTGATGACCTCCTACAGCTTGTTGAGGATTCCAAGAGGGAAGGCAGAGTACCTACCAGCATAAACTCTACTTTCATTGCTCTCATTCCCAAAGTTGACACTCCCTCCAAGCTCAACGACTTCCGTCCTATCTCTCTCTGCAACTTTGTGTATAAGATTGTTACTAAAGTGATCGCCCGAAGAATCAAACCTGTTCTATCCACACACATCTCTGAGGAGCAGTTTGGATTTCTAGAAGGGCACCAGATTCATGAAGCAATTGGCATAGCACAGGAAGGCTTACACAGTATCAAATCCAGCAAGCAGAAAGGAGTAATTCTAAAAATTGATCTATCCAAGGCATTTGACAAGGTCAGCTGGCTTTATATTCGTCTTATGCTAACTCATTTGGGGTTTGAGATTGGTTTCATCCCCTGGATCATGAGTTGTATTACCACTGTCTCCTTCTTGGTATTAATGAATGGAGCAGCGACCCCCTTCTTCCACTCAGGGCGTGGCTTGCGCCAAGGCTGCCCTTTGTCCCCCTTGTTATTTTTATTGGTGGCCGAAAGTTTGAGTAGGGCCATTAAGGAAGCTAAGAGAATGGAAGATCTTGATGGGATCTTGGTGGCACCTGGCACCTCGCTCACACATCTGCTCTTTGTGGACGACATTTTTCTCTTCTGCTCTGGATCTAGAAGGGAAGTAGCTAAATTCAAAGAAATCTTGGATCTCTTTTCCATTGCAACTGGAATGGAAATTAACAATGAAAAATCTACACTTACTGTCTCACATTTGGAAGAGGAGGAACTTCTTACCTTCACTGATCTGTTCCCCTTCCAGCTCCTTACCCTTTCGGAGGGGTTACGTTATCTGGGTTTTCATCTAAAACATAATAATTATCTGATTCGTGACTGGGTATGGCTCTTGGAAAAGCTGGAAAAAAGACTCAAATGTTGGAGCTTCAGGTGGCTCTCACGAGCTGGCAGGCTGATATTGGTGAAGTCGGTGCTGGAAGCCATTCCAGTTTATTGGATGTCCCTTGCTTGGATACCGAAGGGGATTCTGGAAGCTGCTAGGAAAATTTGTTTCAGATTCTTGTGGAATGGAAAGGAGGATGCACATCTAACACCTTGGGTGAAATGGGAGAGAATAGCTGCTCCAAAATCCCTGGGCGGATGGGGACTCAAAAACATTTTTTATTTTTCTCAGGCTTTGGCAGCTAAATGTGGATGGAGGTTAATCACATCTAGTAGTTTCTGGGATAGAATTATGACTCAAAAATACATTGAACCGGATTCGGTGGATGAATGGATTAGGTGCCCGATTAAGACACACAAAGGGGGGTCTGTAATTTGGAAAGCACTTGTCTCCTCCTTCCATATTATTGAACAGAACCTTGTTTGGGACGTTGGAAATGGGCGGAAGCTAAAAATTGGTCGTGATCCTTGGGTGGGCTGTGAAGCACAGCACCTACTGTCAGCAAGACTGATCGAGGATCTGCGGCTGCGGGATATTTTTGTTCTTCACCATTTAGCGGACGAGGGGAATATCTGGATGGGAAGGCCTGTTTGGCGGAGAGCAGAATCCTTTAGGTTAGATCTGGAAAAGGACAATGAACTTAGACTATATTTGAGAGCTCTCAGCAGGGATCAGATCTTTCTCAAAGATGAAGATGACACCTTGATTTGGGATGGGGATCCCTCGGGCATTTATACTCCGAAATATGGCTATCAGTGGATCAGTGAAAACTTCTGGGACAGGGATCTGGTATGGTGGTGGAAATCTATTTGGAGATTGCAGTGCCCTCTCAAAGCTTGTATTTTCATGTGGTGTATCTTAGCAAACAAGATCCCAACTTGGGATTTTCTGCAAAAAAGAAACCTAGAGGGTCCTAGCAGATGCTACCTGTGTTCACAGTTTGAGGAAAATGTATTACATCTATTTCTCCACTGTAGCTTCATTAAGGAGGTTTGGAAGGTTGTGTCCTGCATCTTCAAGGTAAATTTTCTGTGGGAAGGGAACTCCCTTGTGGAGGTTTGGCGCCGTTGGACTCATAACCCGGCGTTTGCTAATTATAAAGGCCTTCCCCCTATTGTTATCTGGGGAATCTGGCTATCCCAGAACAATAGCCTGTTCTCGGACAAATTGGGACTCCCAGCTTTAGTGGCCATCAACAGCTGCGGCATCCACTTATCTCTTCGGTGTAGCAGACAGACCTCTACTCCTAGGAATATTCAACCGCTGGATATTGACCGTACTCAGCCTTGGGGCTTCTTCGACGGGGCTTGTCAGAACAATCTCTGTGGGGGAGGGGCTCTTCTTTTTTTGTCCTCTTCACATTACTTTGTGATGTCTTTTGGATTGGGGAGAGGGACCAACAACTGGGCTGAGATTCTCATCCTTAAGCTTTTACTCTCCTTTGCTTTGGAACACACTGTCGGGATTTTTACAGTGTTTGGGGACTCATTGAATGTGATTAACTGGGTCAATGGGTTGTATCAGTGCAACAACCGGAGAAATGCTGCTGTTTTTGAGCAAATTCAGAATGTCTCTTACACCTTTGATACTTTTAATTACAGGCACGTTTTTCGGGAGAAAAACACAGAGGCGGACAAAGCCTTGAAGGAAGGACCACTACTAGCTCCCGGTATTTGGAAAGTCTCCGAACTCATTGACGAGGTTAGCAGGGAACTTTACCATAGGCCATTCATAGACTGATCTTTTGATGTTTACTTTCTTGCATTTTTGGAAGCCTAATGCACTTCTTTTGAACTCAGCTTAACAACAACTTGATGTATATATTAACAAACTTGAATTTTGCATCTAAATGACATGTACAGGTTGGCTAAAAATCTCTGTTATCAATATCAATTTTCTCCAAATATTAACTATCTTGTTGTAATAGATGTTATTGCTCACGTGGTGAGAACATCTCTGCTCTTCCAGACATTGGATTAAAAGTTGTTTCTTGAAGTTACTACATTCACTCATTCCGAGTGTCGACACTCTATGTAATTTCGTACTCTTAAGGATGAAATGAAATTACGCTTTTTTTTCGAGGAAAAAAAAAAAGATATTGATTTAATGGCAACTACAAAAGCACGGTTTCCTTCACGCCCCTCAAATTCGTAGTTTGGTTTCTTAATTGTAGACCCTGGTTGTGTACTGTTTATAAACCCCACAATATTCCCTATGGCCTTTGGCCTTCCGTCCATGCACAACGTTGCTCCTTTATTTTGATTTTTGTCTTTCATTTGTAAATAGTTTGCTGACAATCCATAGCTACGCATACTTTTTGTATATTGGACCAGGTGCATCCAATCTGTGTAGCTGTAACAGGGTCCAACATACTCCATCAATTCTATACATGTGCCGTAAGGGACCCTTATGCCATCCATGCAAAACAACCCGAAACCATGTATTGATGATGGTGCTATTCGATATATCCTCTCGTTCACACAAAAATATGTGTTTGGTTGAGGAAGATCCTTAGGTACCCATTGTTTCACTAAATGTATGTACCTCAAGGGCACCTCGACGTCGTCTTTTGTCTCATCACCATAGGAACATGACCCCCCTCGACGGTGAAAAAAATCATTGCGTTTATGGAATTTTCTTCTGGTCTTTTGACATCTAGTTGATACAACTCTTCTAGACCTACTAGATGTCTCACTTTCCTCTATCCTTCCTAAACTCCCCTCACTCGAGGAAGGAAGATCTGACAAATACCTGTTTGGTTCTACCTGCACCATGGGAAAAAAATTTAGATACGACCGCAAGGCATAGAGCCTCTTAAAAGGTGACGTGTAGCGCCTTTTATAACGTTACTTGATCCTCATTCCCTTTCTCAACATGTAGGCATTCAAGCGATGAGGAAGATGATCACTTTATCTTTCTTATGAGTACAAATTCACGCAATTATGAGCTTTCTTTTATTGCTACTTTGGGTCTTAACTCCCATATCAAACCATCCAACTATCAGCTTTGTCATCATGGCCCTAAAGTCTCTCTCATCCCATCAGTTTGGGTTCATCACCTCGGTAATTGAATTCCAGTCACATTTAGTAAGATATTTATATTCAGCAATAATAATATAAAATAAAAATAACTAACCATTATGGAAAACTTCTAAAAGTTTTTATGACTTTCAAAATTAAGATCTTTTAGGTGGTTAATAAGTGTTCAAAAATCTTCAAAAACAATATTTTATATAATGTTGTGGAACTTGTATAATCGTATTCGAGCATGGTCTTCTTAGATGACTGAAAGTAATTGAATCAAGCAAAAACGGAACCGTAAACATGTAAGTTGTTTTGAAAATTGGTAGCTTTCAGTCATACTCCCAACTAATGTTGCCTTTGGACAATTACTTGTAATATTGACTTAGGGTATTTAATTCATAACATAGATTTTCAATCATATTGACACAGAGAAAAGTAGGGCTTTCTTTATATTATCATGACATAGTTACAAAGACTTTCTTTTCAATCTTCATGACAATCTGAATGGACAGGCCCCACTCATAGCCAAATACTTTTGAGATATTTACAAATCATCGGAGTATGGGGGACCATATATTTCTCGAAAGATGTTGGATTCAGTCCTCCATGCCTTTGAATAAATAGACCTCAAGACCACGCGTCTATTATGATGCATGTGGACGTTTATGCGGGTTTTGACAAGCCACTGTTCTTTGTGTTTAATGTAGTACCCAAGGATTTGATCCTCAGTAATCTTTGTCTGCAAAATATCTTTGACCTGTTCGAGAGATTCTCCAACTTCCCGTTTTAGATTATAAATAAAAGTTGGTTCTAATGTTGTCAGGTTGATGCCGAATGACCACCACTAATCTCTCATCCATTCAGGGATGTAGAATGAAGGATCCTCATGGATATGTGTAATTTGAGGTCCAAACTTTAGCATGGTATAATATGTTCTATCTGTATTTTCTTTTCTCAAGAATTTCCACCATAATTTTTTATATTTTTCATAAGTGTGTGTAGTACTTGGAAACCGGAGACTAGCATCTTGATGTGGCCATGTTTCCAAAGAACATATACGGTTAATACAATGGTATTGTTGGTCTAGTTGTAGCCTAAGGTGACGTGTAGAGCCCTCTGTCGAGATTAAGTTAAGATCATGGTAGAGGTGTGTTAACCAATTGCTTGCATCAGCTGCTTTTCTCAGGGAGTTGTTGTAAATCATCTCTGGTACAATACTGGATCCCATAGGCATTCTTCTGAGCTCTGGCACTAGTCTAATAAAAGCATCAGATCCCTGTAAGTTAGCATCTAATACTTCAGCATGTCTCAACTCCCACCTGGGTTTCCAGTCTTGCATATAATCCAACCAACTCACATTATCATTAATAGTATAGATATGATTTTTTCCTCCGGTCCAAGCAGATATTTTCATGTTTACTTGTGGGTTATGGGCCCACTAGATTCTGATTTGACCTTCTACGCTCGCTTGCCTCATGCTCGCTTGCACCAGCCTCGCTTGTTTCAGGCTCACTTGCTTCAGGCTCTCTTCTTAAAAATTAACAGCACACTTCTATGTCAAATATTCTCTTATTAAAAAGTCAGGAATGCTTTTTGCTTTCCCAGAAATGTGCTCATGAACAGTACAGTTATAACATCAAAACAATGCTTGCCATCTTCCAAACTTTCCTTTTGTTGTTGCAAATGTTATTGTGTTGTTTAGCACAAATGGAAGACTGGAGCAATCTGTTCTTATGATATAGTCATGGTTCAACAAATAAAGTCATAGTTCTACTCAGTTTTCTGTCAGGACACTTATTCTCCAAGATAATTTTCCTCACAAGTTCAATCGAGGAGTTCCACCACTCTTAAAATTCTTTACCAACAAATATAATTTGATTACCAACAATTTTTTCTGACAGGACAAGTCGTAACTACTTAATTCAAATTATTTACCAATATTTGATTACCAACAATTTGATTACTTAAGTCTTATAACCAACACATATTTGATTACCTGGGTGTAGACATTTCCTGTAATATACTCAAAAGAGTTACTTTCATAAATGACTATGCCTCTTAGAGGCCAGTCAACTCCAGGAACAAAGTGACCCTATTATAGGGTTAGTACAAACTAGAGAGAGAGAGATGACTGGGCTATGGTAAGATCAATCAAAGAAAGTCAATGACAGTCAAAAGGATCAATACAATCACAATAAAGATGAGCTGACAGCCAGCAGACTGAGGCCAAAGAGACTTACGGCCTCCATTAAGGTACAAGGACCAACCAAAGGGTAAAAAAACCAACCAGTAAGGTACAAGTAAAAAAGAAAAGAGTGGGTATAAATTAGACTCGTAACCCTTGGGACTAAGGGGGTGTACTACCTCAAATGTAGACAAACTACATCCATAGTTATACCCACAAGACCAAAAACATAAAAGTCGGTACAAATCAAAAGATAACTCAAGATCAGTAAAAGACCCAAAAGGTGAGAGGCAAGGTACCACAAAAAAATGAAAGGACCAAAATTAAAGGACAAGCTACCACAAGACCAATAAACAACATGGTGTAAGGACCAAAATTAAATCAACCATTGTGGGGAAGGTACAAATGAGGTCAAATTTATATTGCAATAGCTCCTTGTAACTACCTGTTATTTGACATGCCAAAGAGATGGAAGGTCAAATAATGTCAAATATATGCAATATCTCCTTGTAACTACCTCTTGTAACTCAAATAGGACCACCAAAAGGTATGATAGCAAGCAATCTTCCTAACTAAGGTATGGAGTGTGGTACGAAGTGGGTATAAAGACTCATAACAACTTGGACAAAAGGGGTGTACCTCAAATGTGGATAAACTACCGTAGTACCCACAAGACCAAAAACATAAAAGGTGGTACAAATCAAAAGATATCCTAAGATGATTAAAAGACCGAAAAGGTAAAAGGAAAGGTACCGCAAAATTATTATCGACAAAATGGAAGGACCATAAGACAATCAACCAAGGTGGGGTACAACCAATCATCTCTCTCTCAAATGTACCATTGTTCCATATAACCTAAAAAACCATCATCACAGTAAACGGAAAAGTCCAGAAGGATGATGTGATCATGTGGTCCTCTAGACTACTCCTAAGGTCAAGCGTTAGTGGCTCCATCAATGGGTGTTCAGTCCCTTGAGAAGACCATCTAACTCAACCATCTTGAATACCTAGGAGAAGAGGACATCACACATCATCAGATAATTGGTAACTGACCGTGTAAGAACTCAAAAACCCTAAAACAACCGAGCATGCAGAAGGGGAGCTAGGAAAATACAAGGCTCGCAGGCCAAAAAAGCAAGCTCAAAAAAATTTACTGGGACCGGTGTCACAGTAAGTGAGTTGAAACAAAAGTGGCCAGAATGCCAACAAGCAGCACTAAAAAGAAAAAGACCCTCTAAAAAGGTGAAATAGCAAGCAAACTTCCTAACTAGGAGCTGGAGACCTCGACAAATCGTATCCTTCGCAAGGTGATGAAATCCAAGTCGAAAAATACGAAATGAGAGACCAATAATGGAAGGATATCCCTCTACCGAAAGGGATCCTAGGTAAAAGAGCCCTAGAAGAAAAGTCACTAAGCTACCTCATTCATGACACGTCAGAAAAGGTTTTCGGCACTTCTGTCTTATTGCCCCTGTATCACCATCACGATAGAGTACAAGGAAGACAATGGATTGATATGCCTTAGGCGCTAAGTGGAGTGTGGCATTCCACAAAGTTTATCCAGAATCAATCCTCGCGGCTTAACCCCCGAAAAAACAGGAGGCCCCTCCACAAACTGGTCGATGACCATGTCAATAAATACTAGAGGATTTTAGTACCCTAGAGGACAACAACTATGTCTCAGATGAAAATGACAAGGGGGAATTATTTGGATGCCTATCCCCGGTGTCCTACCTAACTACCAAATTCTTTTTATCCTCAAGCGAGGTTAAAGTGTGTTGAGTTATCGAGTTAAATTTTAATGGTTGTATTACTTAGTCGGGTGATGGAAGTGAAACTCGTGGTGTGATGACTGACTCAAACCATGCAAATGCATATGAATAAAATAATCATTTCCTTTCAATGAATGCTATCTAAGGTAAGGAGAGAGTTCTTTCAAACTATAACTACTCTTTCAAATTAAATGAATGCAGCAAGTATTCAATTTCATTCATGGGACCCCAAGAAGAGATTTAGATATACTCAAGTCATGCAAATGAATTCATCACATAAAACAAAGTGATAATAAATATAAGGAATTGTATATATCCATGCTCATAATTCTTTAGGCACACTTATAACATTCTTCAATCATTCATCACAAAAACACAGTGATAGTAGAAACAATAAACTGCATATAAATGTTCATGAGCTTAATAAAAAAATAGTAACCACAACTGGGGAAGCTTAATTGGAATTTCAAATATCAAATAATTAAATTGGAAAAAAATTACCTTACACTAGAACTCCCATCAATCAGCTTATGGTCATGTTCATTTTCCTCAGTTCCTCTAAATTTTATTGGAGACAGAATACTATCAACTAACCTCAAAGTTTAATTGCAGACAGACTACTATCAACTAAGCTCAATTCCTCTTGTGTGATATCCCACGCTTAGAAGAAACTCTAGACCTTGTGTACCCACGCCCACCATCTGAGGCTTGTTGCCAAGCTGAAACTCAAGATCGCTAGAAACATTCCTCGGACGGAAGGCGTGGGTACACAGAGTTAAATCACTTCTGGTTTTGGGATAAAAATAATAGAGGTCCAAGTTGAACAAACAAAATATATTTATAAATACAAATAAATTTATTTTTATCGTGATACAATAGGGGAATATCATGATGCTAATGGTGTTATAGGATCTATATCACATGGTTCTACTTCGTAATGGGATGGGGCCAATTAATCTTACTGCCAAAACTCATATGGTGGCAAGGATTGATACATATTGTACATATGGACACAGTACAGAGGATTGATAGCAAGGTAAACAAATTCTGCTAGTAGGAGAGATGGTGATAGTCTAGAATCTTTCTCATTGGATCTTTCTCATTCCTCACATTCTACATTGCCCAAACTTTTATAATTGTCTGAAAATTGAAGCTTTCAATTTTATCCAAATAATGTAAGGAGAACTTGACCTAATTGCAATTTTTATAATCTACATGGAAGGATATGTCAATTTATAGACAGGACAATTTAATTTATAGACAGGGCAATTTTTAACCGTAGGATAGTTAACCTAATCCTTCACATATGCAGGTTTGATATACTTAGCCGAATTTTTGGACCCATATTTCATCACATTCACTGGGTAAATTAAATGGTAATTTGTTAGTTTATGATTCCTTGGATCACTGTCATATTGTTCCTGAGTTAGTGTTTGAGAAATATCTTAAGCATATATTGGTTACTTGATCACTATTATTACCATCACACTTGGAATTTGTCTCACTGTTGTTCATACTCTCTTACATAGAGCAGACCTCTGTTTATGGTTCACTCCTTCATTGGCACCATATTGAGATCACTTTAATACTGATTTTGTGGACTAAAGAATCACTATTGTCACTGTTCTGATTGAGTATCAGTCTTTTCATTAGCTTCGAATTCCAAGAATAAGTTACAACCAAATTGCATCTCTCTTCTAGTTAGTGGTTGCAAATATCATTGTGGAACTTGGAATGACTTATTATGTTTGAAGGACTCAAAGGTAGCATTGACACAATATCCTAATGCCATTAGTAAACATATTGACCTCCTTACTGCTGATACAATTCTGATCTTTGCATATCAAATTGGATCTTGTAACAAGTATTGAGGCACCCAATCAAATCACATCCCTTGTGGACATATTCATTGAGTAAGTAATAGTGGAATTGGATTGGCACTTAGCGTATTTGTACCCATTGTTGATTGGTTGTTCTAAACCTATGTTTGAGGCTTGATTTTACAGATCCTAATCTATGCAAAGAACATAAATCACTAATGAGAGCTGCTAATATATCTTGAGATAAATCTGAGTTTGATTCACGGTGATTTTATTGCCCTTTGTTACCATTTGGTTACTGCTGTAATAGGTCTTCATTTGCTCCATTCTTAGCAATACTTGTGGAGCATATTGCTTGATTACTACTTTAGCAACTAAGACATCCTAATTAAATAATAGTATAAAAAATTCATGCTACGTGACAGAATCATAATCTACTGTTTTGCATGCCCTTGATCTCACATTTGGGACTGTTTGGTGCCTCTAACAAATTCATATTGATTGCAAATTATCCTTTGGTTGAGATATGACTTAATTGCTTTGAGATATCGAAGGCTTGTCTCCTAAGAGGCCTAATTTGGTAGTGACAGGTTGGAAAGGAAGTTCATAGTTGTGGGGATTCACTTTTCTTCTAGAATGCAAGCATTTTGAAGCAACCAAACTCCCCATTGAATACTTCACTACAAATTGTTTTTTGGAACTACGTGAAAAATGTTGTCTCTTGACAAATTCACTACAGAACTAACAAGGTTGCAAGCTATGAAAGTAAAAATTTATAATCTTAGGGGGGGGGCATATTGGACTATCGCCAAACTATGAAAGTAAAAATTTGGTTGTCAAAGGATGTTTTTTTTTAAGGACTTGTGCAATCCAGTACGTACAACAATAAAATGCTATCAAGAAGAGGAGCATAGAGGGTAGGAGGTTTAAGAAGGAGGGATTTGAACTTCAAGGGCATGCTGGCATCCTTTATACCATACAAATAGAACATTCTTCCTAAAGAGGTGGTTAATTGGTTGTGATACTTATATTAAACCCTCAACAAAATGGGGAATAGCCCCAACTCAACCAAGGAAAGAATGACAACCTTTCACCCGGTTGCATATCAAGGATAACCTTTAAATTCGCTGGATCAATCTCAATGCCACAATAATAAATGATGCAGCTAAGTATTTTTCCAAATGTGACTCCAAATACACACTTGGTGGGGTTAAGGAAAATGTGATATTGGAATAGCATATGGTTGGGAACTGAACTGAACTGAAATTCTAAGTATGGAAATCTAAGCTTGGTCCCAAAATCCAAGTTGCTTCAACTAGGCATGAACAACACAAAGTAAAGACACTAGCCGTTGCTGATCAAAACTATCTGCACATATCCACAAATCTACCTACATTTTTCAAGTTGCAAGCCCAAAAGGAGGAAGAGCAATGTTATGAGCACCATTGTTTTCAGCGCTTGGTTCTCTATCACAATAAAAAACTATATTCTCTGCATCGGAACATTCACAAGCAAAAGTTTACACTAAACCCCTTGAAGGCTCATCCATGACATAACATGAGCATGATGATTTGAAATTTGAGGTGCCCAAATTAGCACTTTGCTTGATACTATTACCAGGATAACACAGAAAGCTTCATCAACGAGCTCTTCCAAATGTCAGAAAGCCATAGAGTGATTTAACAATCTGGTAAATGAGGCTATCAAACCTTTAAAATCGTCTAGGTAGTAATATGTTTAAGATCCTCACCACAGACATTCACGACACATAAAGGAAAGAGTTGCAAAATAGAAGCTACTCTACGTAGAGCATTACAGTTTAAGACTAGTAATATGGATCAAGCTTGTGCATTGTAGGTCAAAAATAAATGGGCAAAGGCCACAAAACTCATGAGAACAAGCTAGTAGCAAGGGAGAGAACAAGCCAGTAGCAAGGGAGAGAACAAGCTGTGTTCTGTAACTAATGAAATGGGAATTTGTGTGTGCATAGATAAACTATTACAATACACACTTCCTACTTTAGATGATAGTTTTGAAACCCATAATTGACATGGGAAATATTATATTACGAGGACATCTTTTGTGAATGTAACTGGGAAACTATCTACATGTATAAACATGGCTATGAAAATTACACCAGAGTGCCATTGCTACAACTATTTTTCATTATTCAAGGCACAGTTGTGCATGAAGGAAAATAAGGTTTTATCATGGAGACCTTAATCCTTGGAGAATCTAACAAATGTTTGAAAATGTTTGGCAACAGTTCTGCAAAAAATTTCAAACTTCCAAGAGTTCAATATATTTTGTAGAGATTCTTGGAAATTTTCAAGAGGGAGAATGAACTCTTTTATCCTATGATGTTGCACAAACCATTTCTAGGCAAAAGCAGGGGGGAAGAAAACTTGGGAATCTTTTTTTTTTTGGGAGAAAAAATCAAAATCTAGGCTACAAGCATAATTAAACCTCCTTACTGAGGGGATTGTATGAATGATTTAATGAAGCCAAAATCACATACAAATAAACATGCACCTAGTTGAAATATTGCACTTTGCAAAGGATGGCCACTACAATAGTTGTAAATAGTAAAAAAAATTACTGGGTTACATTGCAAAAGGGCAATGCAAACTCAGAGGAGCACCAAGGACTCCAGTAAAGGATAACTATCCACCATGATATGAGTTTCAGAGACAAATATTAAACACAGATGAAAAAATGTATTTTGTGACTTATCAATTAGCACATGAGGACATCTGTGTTTAGAGCATTATGAAAAGCACTTGGATCTGAACTGAACTGAAATTCTAAGTATGAAAATCTAAGCTGGGTGCCAAAATCCAAGCTGCTTCAACTAGGCATCAACAACACAAAGTAAAGACACTAGCCATTGCTGATCAAAACTATCTGCACATATCCACAAATCTACCTACATTTTTCAGGTTGCAAGCACAAAAGGAGGAAGAGCAATGTTATGAGCACCATTGGTTTCAGCTCTTGGTTCTCTATCACAATAAAAAACTTCATTCTCTATTTCAAAACATTCACAAGTAAAAGTTTACACTAAACCCCCTGAAGGCTCATCCATGACATAACATGAGCATGATGATTTGAAATTTGAGGTGCCCAAATTAGCACTTTGCTTGATACTATTACCAGGATACCACTACCTAGACATGAATAGAAAGGTAAAAGGAAAAATGACATGCAATCCATAGGAATGGTATTTTTATACCTTTTTGACTGCTCATAGTTTACCCAATTTGGTTTCAATAGGATTCTAGACATACAAAAGTTAGCTATGCAGTACTATCACCCTAAATGTTGGGTGGAGTATTAGAGAATGTGCCTTCACTTAATTAATGACAAAATCGTGGACACAATACCTCTCTTCTACAAAATTAGACCTCCCAATCCCTAATTGAAACTATCAATTAGTTGAATTACCTCTTAGGACAACCCCTTCCCACCAAATCTCGTCAATTTCAAGTGAAACTTGATCTACCACATTGACTCACACCCATAATTTCATGTTTTCATGGACAGACGAAACTCTCAACTACCACAATTTCCCCTCAAGTTAACCCCTTATTGCAAAAAATCTCTCAATTTCATTAAAATACAGAACCTAGTTTTCTCCTTTAGAATCCTTCGAGATTGTTCCAAACCCTAAGTAGGTATATCAATAGAAATAATCTACCATAAAATACAACAGGAAAAAGAAAAAGAACAAACCGACAACCAAGTTTATCTTTTAACATTGATGCCCCCTATTTTAAAAGATTTTACACTCTAGCGTGCCTATGAGCAGAGGATTAACTTTTAACCTTGATGCCCCTACTCTTAACTTATTATAAAACAAAATTGTGGATTAAAAAACCTATGAGCAGAGGATTTCGACACATACTGAAGACATTGCTCCTTCCAGAGATAAAAGGTTTCACGAAAATGGTGCACAACCTCGAAGCAATTCAAAAATAATAAGATGGCGTGGCGTGGCACACAACCCTGAAGCAGTATATGGATGCACTCACTGAAACGTCGAAGCTAGGGATACCCCGAAGCAGTTGATGGATGCACTCACTGAAACGTCAAAACCAGGGATAACAAGTTTCGCGCCAGACTTTAGCAGTGGGTAATGAAGTTAGTAAATCGCCGGAGGGGTTTTGTGTCCGTGAATACCATGCAAGAAAGAACCAACAACCCACTAAAATCCCTCAAAATTTCACACTCATGGATGCACTCACTGAAACGTCGAAGCCAGGGATACCCCGAAGCAGTTGATGGATGCTCTCTCTGAAACGTCGAAGCCAGGGATAACAAGTTTCGCACCAGAGTTTAGCAGTGTAATGAAGTGGTATAGCGCCGAAGGGGTTTTGGGTAATGAAGTTGTTATAGCGCCGGAGGGGTTTTACATATATTATATATGTTATATTTAATAGGCCCTTAACATATATATATATATATTATGTATATATTATATGTTTTAGTTGATTAAGGACTTAATTAACATATAGATTTTAATTCATGAGGGGAAAACATTATTATTTTCATTAAAGCAATGGATAACATATGAACTAACAAAGTTAATGACATAACCATAAATTAGAAATATAAATTATGGTTTAAAGTAAATAATTAATGGTACCAAATTAATTATGTGGAATGCGAAATGATCTCACTATAAAAAAATTAATCACCTTGAAGACAAACCAATGGTAGTTGAATGGTTGGAATTGCTCAAATTTGAAGTTAAATGTATAAATTTATCTACCCATGAATGAAAAGGATACCTTTGGCCTCTAAGAAAGGCTCTAGTTAGTGGTTGCAGACATGAATATAGGCATTGGTTATTTATGTGCAGCAATTTGAGGTTAAGCCTTCAAGTGGTAGTTGATGAAAATATGTAACCTAGCGAATGGTAGCTTCATGAAGAGTGGTTGTAGTGGTCAATCCAGTAGATGCCAAATACAATAGTAGTCTCTTCAAATTATGTAATAAAGGCCAGAGAGCTTGGCCAATTTCCTTAATAAAAAAATTGCAAATTTATGTTGTGGTTCATTGCTACATAATTAATTGTGTTTAATCATTATTATGTGTGATGGATTCATATTACATACATTTATGAAATCATAGTGTATTTGTTTTGTTGAGTTCTTACTCTAACTTGTAGGTAGTCGTTGTCTAACTAATACAACTGGTATTAGAGAAATTTGAACTTGTGGTGGTTAGAACCAAAGAGATCCCCATCTTAGATTGAGTAATTTGTGAATGTTGGTTAAGTGCGGAGCATGGAAAAAGAGATCCCTAAATAGAATCATAGTGATGGAAAATAGAGGAAGATAACATGGAAAACAAAGAAGACCGGAGGGTACATAAAAAGTGAATGAGCTCGCAATAATAGTCAGAACAATGTTGGCTATAATGGATTCCATGGAGGTATCCTAGAGGAGATTTATCTCGCATATGGTGCAAGACATTGATGATGATGAAGTGGAATCACATACTACAAGAAAAGAACTAGAACAGCATGTGATAGTGAAAGAGAGAATGATTAGAGTAATCAATGGTATTGAGGTAAAACTAAACTTAATATTCATGTGTATTTTGAAAGTTTAAATTCCGAGGAATTCATAGATTGGATTAGATAAATGGAAAATTTATTTGAATCTGAGTAGATTAGAAATCCTATGAGGGTTTGGTTTTCCAATATGAAAGTGAAAATTCATGCTTCTCTATGGTAGGATAATTTGTAGTTGAATAGAGAAAGTTGTACTATAGAAAATATTAAAGCCTAGAGGATAGGATGTTCTTAGAGTTGAAGAATAATTTTTACCTATGGATATTTCAAATCTGTTTAGAAGATTGCAAATTTGAAGCAGTTGAAGATGTTACTCAAGGAGTACACAAAGGAGTTTTACACACTTTATATAAGGTCTAGGTAGAATGGGGAAAATCCAAAATCCATTGTGAGCTATGCGAATGGTGTAATTTATGCCATTCAAGATGAGTTTAATCTTTTTAATTTATGTTCAATGGTAGAGACTTACCAAGTAGATTTTAGAACCTAGGAGAAATTGCTAAGGAATCAATAGAATGCAAGAAAAGGTCCAAAATACAAAATAGGATAACAAAAAGAAAAACAAGTGGAAGATAATGAAAGTAGGTCTAACACTATGGATCAACTTATTGGAAGAGGATTTAATGTTGACAGTGGAAGAGTTTGGTCAACAAAAGGTAGAGGTAGAGGAGAGGGGGGAACTCATAGAATGTGAAAAGCAAGGCCATATAGAATTTGAATTTCCATATTTTTTTAAGGATGAAAGAAGACAAGAGGGGGGAACTCATATTATTGAAATAGAATCGATAGTAGCAACAACTAGTGAGGTGGTGGAATTTAGGGGAAAGTAGGGAGAGGATTAGATGATGAAAATGTATTGTTTCATACTGTGAAAGAGGTTGAGATAAAATAATAATAGAGTAATAAAATATTCATAATGAACTATAAGATAGAAGGTAATTGTTGGAATTTAAATATTGATAAGAATAGTTCAAAAAACTTGGTATCAAATGACGATGATGATTATGATGATGAAGAATGGTGATGATGATGATGATGAAGATGATGACTTTGATGATGATGATGTTGATGATGATGACGATGATGATGATGAAGATGGTGACGATGATGATGATGATGGTGACAATGATGACAATGATGATGGCAATGATGATGATGATGGTCGATGTGACGACGACGATGATGATGATGTTGATGATGATGAGGATGATGATGAGGATGAGGATGAGGATGAGGATGATGATGATGATGATAAAGATGATGATCAAGATGATGAAGATGTCAATGAAAAATAAAAATATGATGATGATGAAGATGATGGTACTGATGATGACGATGATGATGATGTTTGAGTCTTGAAAATTGTGCATTTACTTACTAAGATTCTCTTTGTTTCAAGAATAATTTAATATTCTCTACTAAACAGGGCCAACCACATGAAGGTGGAATCTCTTATGGCCCCTCCCCCCCCTCACATCACTCTCAATTCCCCATAACCCGACAAAAATATCTATGTACAAAAAATTTAAATGTGTTTTTTGACATACTCTATAACAAGCAATGTTTCTAATTAGAACATACAGGAAAATGGAAACTCACTAAGAAACAGTTAAATTATTATTACTGCATACCTCGTAAACTTCAATGGTCTTCATCATCTGAGTCATCTGAGTCATCGTCTGTACTATCATCCGATGATCCAAATTCAACATTGTAAGGATTGGCCATATCATCCTCGTCATCGATTTCAGTTACGATCATCATGTCATCGTCGATATCATCTTCATGGACATTGTCTGATACATCATGATCTGATTCAAGAAGTTCTTCGACATCTTCTTTTGGAACATGATCATCTAACTCATGTTGATCATGACCTTCTTCATTAACGGCGTCTTCTTCTTCGAGAACTTCTTCATTACCTTCATCTACGTTATACTTTACCGCCCTTCCCCTTGGATCGTGTCTCACAGCAAATTACCAACCCGCTCTACCTGGAATCTCATAGTAAAATACCTGTTCACATTAGGTTGGAAGAACATAGGGCTTTGTTCCTAGCTCAAACAACCTTGTATTTACCATGGTAAATCCATTATCATGTTCAATTATTGTTTTATTGGGATCACGTGGATTCAATCGACACCTGTACCATTTGACAACGAACAGAAATACCTTGAAGGAGTTAAAGTCACGTTGAAGAATGTCTTCTAGATACACATAGTATCGATTTTCAGAGAGTTTTGGATTTCTGTCACTTCTAGAAGAAACATTGGTCACCTCAAAGACTGCAGATATCCCACAATTAGATGTTTTCTTCGTTTCATCCAACTTTTTGGTGCGATATCTACATCCATTGCACCACATAGCCTTATGGTGTTTTACCTACAACAAGCCATATAGGAAAAGATTACATAATGATCCAATATTTATGATTAACTAGTGCATGTTTATAATGCCATACAATGAAAAAAATCAACGTGACGTACAACGACAATATTTTTTACAAAAAAATAAATAGTGTGGTTGATTAATATGCTTACCTGCTTATCTTTTAAACCTCTTGCTAAATCGATTTCCCTTTGTGTTAGATTGGTGTCTCCATTGCGATGTGAAGCTCTAACCAATGAAGCCACACCTTCCCATGATATTCCATGACCAGATTGTTCACATCGTTCGTGTTAAATTTTAGTACTAAATCACAATACTATAGGATCTTTGCTGAGAGAATAACATCTACAGTATATCAATGCATGACAATCATAATATGACAAGCATCACAAGAATCAAAAGCATAGAGACAAGAGACACAGAGTTTCCGTGGGGAAAACCCTAAGGTGAAAAACCCCACAACTTCCTCAGAGATAGAGAGAGCAATGGCTCAACCAAAATACAACCAAATAACACTGAGATAGTCTCCTAGCAGATGATCCTCCTCCTCCTCACTAGTGCGCCACTTTTCAGAGAGAGAGATAGTTACTTTTCCGAGTGAGTAAAATAGAGATCTCCTATCTCTATTTATACTCACCTTTTTGCCCAGTGACCTACTGGGGCCGACTTGTCTACTTGGATACATCCACATTATATTATATATTAATTAGGGCCAACCCCATAAGGTGGTATAATAACCCATCGGCAAGTACACACACTTGCGACACTTGTCAATCCACATGACGACACTTCCTTATAGAGGAATAACACATCTCTTATAAGGGTACAATAAATATATATATAATACACAGATGAAATACATTCCGAAGTTACATATACATCAACACTCCCTCTTAACTAGGAAGGTATTTCTCGACATAGATCTGCTAGACAAGTCTTCTTCTCTGGATCATCGTCATCGATGCATCGTCATCATCATCGTCACTGCTGCTACTATCTCAACCAATCTCTGACTCTACTCGTCATAGGAAGTTCTACAGAGCCAGTCCTTTTTCATACTGGATGTAGGCCCACCACCTGCAAGTCTTCGTCATCACTGGCCATACTGTGGAATCCTCAGGACTTATTACGTGTGTCACAAAACCTCGAAAGAGCATCCCAGGATGTTACGGGTACACAACTCCGACCTGTAGGATCTCCGAGGGCGCTATTACATGTGACCCCACCACAAAACCTCGAAAGAGCATCTCAGGATGTTACGGGTACACAACTCCGACCTAAAATCTCCCAGGGCACAAATTACATGTGGTCCACCACAAAACCTAGCAAGAGCATCTCAGGATGTTACGGGTACACAACTCCGACCTGAAATCTCCCAGGGCACAAATTACATGTGGTCATGGCAAAACCTCGCAAGAGCATCTCAGGATGTTACGGGTACACAACTCCGACCTGAAATCTCCCAGGGCCCAAATTACATGCCATAGGACAAAACCTCGCAAGAGCATCTCAGGATGTTATGGGTACACAACTCCGACCTGAGATCTCCCAGGGCGCTATTACATGTCCTCCCAGAGCAATGTCTCGAAAGAGCATCCCAGGCTGTTACGGGTACACAACTCCGACCTATAGGATCTCCCAGACATGCTCATCTGCACAACCTGATCCACGGCCATAGAGTATCAACCTGATACTCACCATACATCATCCTGATGTACTCATGATCATCCTTATCATCATCACTGCAACGTCCTGCTGCATGTCATCTGGAGCAACATCCTGAAGCTCATCATCCATGATCATCCTGATCATCACTGCAACATCCTGCTGCATGTCATCTGGAGCAACATCCCGAAGCTCATCATCCATGATCATCCTGATCATCACTGCAACATCCTGCTGCATGTCATCTGGAGCAACATCCTGAAGCTCATCATCCATGATCATCCTGATCATCAATGCATCCACCTAATGCATATCAAGTATCTACCTGATACATATCATCATACATGATCCACCTGATCATTAATGCATCCACCTGATGCATACCAAGTATCTACCTGATACATGATACATGTCACCATACATGATCCACCTGATCATACAATGTATCCACCTGATACATATACAGATACATGGTCCAAGCATCCAACATGATGCACATACATACATAAATGATCCACCTGATCATATCCAGCATCCAACATGATGCATACATACATAAATGATCCAACTGATCATATCCAGCATCCAACATGATGCGTACATAAAAATGATCCAGCTGATCATATCCAGCAGAAACCAGAACATCATCCTGATGCCCATTATCCAGCGCTTACATCCACAGCCATGTGAAGGATCCTCCTTCCAACATGCTTGGAATGGCTTCAGCAAATGTGTCCATCACTTATTCCTCGAAGTGTCCTCGATCTGAAGAACGCCAAGCCTCTCTCTGAAGTACTCGAACTTCACTCTGGCTAGTGGCTTCGTCAGCACATCTGCAATCTGCTCGTCCGTCGTAATATACAGAAGCTTCACAGCTCCTCTCTGCACCATATCCCTGATATAGTGATATTTGATCTCTATGTGTTTCGACCTGTCATGAAACACTGGGTTCTCGGACAGCTTCACACAACTCTGGTTATCACAGAAGATACCAGTAGCCTCCAACGGGAGATCAAATAACTCAGACAGTAGCTTCTGTAGCCATACTGCCTCACAACTAGCTGAGCAGGCTGCAACATACTCTGCCTCAGCTGTACTCAGTGCTACGCAGGACTGCTTCCTGCTAAACCAAGAGATCACACCTGATCCCATACTGAAGCAACACCCAGATGTGCTCTTCCTATCTGCAGCACTGCCAGCCCAATCTAAATCAACATAACCCTGCAGGTTAAACTTTTGATTCGCCTCATACCTGAGCCCATAATCCACTGTACCCTTCAGGTACCTCAGAACATGCTTTACAGCAACCAGGTGAACACTCCTCGGATCCGTCAGGAACTGGCTCAATGTGTTCACAGCAAAGCAAATGTCTGGTCTAGTGTTCGTCAGGTACATCAAGGACCCAATCATCTGACGATACATAGAGACATCAATCGACTCAGATGAAGCATCACATAGAAGCTTCAAATTCAATGCCATAGGTTTGGCCATGGCCTTGCAATCCATCATCCCGAATCTCTTCAGGATATCTACTGTGTACTTCCCTTGACCAAGGAAGATTCCACCTGCATTCTGTCACACCTCCATACCTAGGAAATAGTGCATCATTCCCAAATCTTTCATTTCGAATTCAGCTGCAAGCTTCCTCTTAGTATCTGCAATCAGTCTGTCATCTCCTGTCACAAATAGGTCATCCACATACAGGAGTAGAATCACTGGATTCCCTTCCTCAACCTTGTAGTAAAGATTGGAATCTGCTTTACTCTTGGTAAATTCCAAGCTAGATAGGAAACTGTCCATCCTACCATACCAGGTTCTGTGAGCTTGCTTCAAGCCATACAAGGATTTCTTCAATCTACATACATATGACTCCTTGTCAGGTCTTGGGACTGCATCCCAAACATCTTCTTCATGATCTACGGATCATGGCATTCCATTTCTTCATCCCAGATCCTGGGAACTTGAATATCTTCAATAGATATCCTTTTTTTGCTGGAACAAATGTTGTAGTCCTTTTGTAGGTGAAGATATACGGTCTTTCCTACAAAACAAGTTAAATTGCATGATTAGAAACATCTCATAATTTTCAGAACAAATTCTTTACACATAAAGAAATATGTCATGCAGTCATGCAGTTATCTTAGCCAATGCTTCAATACAACATTTATCCATGTTCCACAAATTTCTAGATGCCTTCCAGTCTCTACCAGAACATTGTTAAGAGTTTGCACTACTCCCAACATGTCAGCAAAGAGGCTTCATTCTAGATAAGTAGCACTGGAATGTTGTACAGTGCCATAAGCCACTTACCCATCACATGCATATTAGTAGTATACTGTTCATTAATGCAATCATTCAAATATGCACAATACATCTCCTAAGTCTAGGAACATAAGCATAATATTATTAAACAAACAAAATAGGCAAGAAATGATAATTGAAATACTTATCTTTGTTTGTTTGTTTGGGTGGACTCCCTCTGAGTCTTTGCTTCCTGGTAGGAGCTGCTGAAGTAGCTTCTTCTACACCTCTCTATTGTGGAATGTAGGAAGATGGTCAACTCCCTCTGAAGATCTGCATCCTTGCAGGAGCTGCTGGAGTGTGATCCCTTTTGATCTTTGCTTCCTGGATTACCTGTCCTTATATTCATCTTTGCTAACATCAATATTCTTGAACCCAGAAAAGACCTCTTCTGGTGTCTTGTTGTCCAATATCTTGTGGGGAGTTCTGTTCTGCACATATACAACTGTTCTAACTGCTTCTGCCCATAGATGCATAGGTAGATCCTGGTCATGCAACATTGCCCTTGCTGCTTCCATGACTGTTCTGTTCTTCCTTTCTGCAACTCCATTCTGTTGAGGATTATAAGGAGCAGTCAACTCCCTCTTAATCCCTGAATCACTGCAAAGCTTCTTGAAGTCATTTGAGGTGAATTCTCCACCATTGTCAGATCTGAATGTCTTGATTTTCTTGACAGTTTGATTCTCCATCAAGGTTTTGAATTCCTTGAATTTATCAAGCACCTCATCTTTTCCCTTCAAGAAGTATACCCAAGTCTTCCTGGATAAGTCATCGATAAATGATACATAGTAAGCATACCCACTCAGGGAGCTGGATGACATAGGGCCACATACATCTGAGTGGATGATTTCCAGGATGTCTTTTGCCTTGCTTTCACTGCTTGGGAAATCCTTCTTAATGTTCTTACCTTTTGCACATCCTTTGCAAACACCTTCATGTTTGGTCTTGATTTCAGGAAGACCCTCTACTGCCTTGCTTGCAATTGGAAGTGCCCTATAGTGCATATGAGCAAGTCTTCTATGCCAAAGTTCACTTGGCTCCATGGATTCATGTACCATGGCATGTTCAGGTTGTCCCTTCAATTTATACAAGCCTCCCTCTTGCTCTCCAATCACTACTGCATCATCTATGGTCTTTCCCTTTGGCCACATTAGGACTTGGCCATCCACAAATGCAACCCTCATACCTTTTGCATCCAATGCAGAGATGGAGAGTAAGTTCTTCTTGAGCCCAGGTACATAAAGTACTTCTTTCATCTTCAATGATTTTCCAGAATCTAGGTTGTAGGAGGCTTCACCACTTCCTTTGATTGGGTATTGATAATCATCCCCAAGTTTCACCTTATGGGGTGATTCATGTTCAGATAGGTTCACAAAGGATTCTTTAAACCCAGTCATGTGTTTGGAAGCCCCACTATAAATCAACCAATCATTACATCCATGGGAGATGGTACCTGTAAGAGCAGAAATTAGAACATATTCTTCTTCACTTGATGAGTCATCATCACTACTACTTTCTGCCCTAGCCTTCTTCTTTGGAGGTTCATCATCTTCGGCAGCATGAGCATGAAACCTTCTTTTGCTGCCCTTCTTCTTCTTACTGGAGTTGTTGTTATTATCCCTTTTGTTCTTGGGACAATCTGAAGCAAAGTGACCCTTCTCATTGCATGTGAAGCATCTTAGGTCCTTCTTACTCTTTTGATGGAATCTTTTGTGGTGAGAGTGATCCTTCTTGGTTTTGCTTCTCTTGGTGTGAGCTGCAAGAGCTTGATCTTCTCCTCCCATCTTTTCCTCACAAGCTATGAGTCTAGCTTCTTCTTGAGAGCATTCTTCCCTCAATATGTTGAAGGAGATCAATTTCTTCCTTGCACAAATTCCTTGAATAAAGGAATCCCATGACCTGGGTAGGTCATTTAGAGTGGTCATCACTACTTCACCATTCTCCACCATTTCATCTACTGCTTCTAATTGTTCCTTGATCTGGGAGACCCTTGAAAAGTAAGATTGAATGGTTTCTCCATTCTGAAACTTCACTGCTTTCAATTGGTTCCGCAGGGTCATCTTCCGATTTATGTTCTTTCCTTCAAATAGCTTGGTCAAGGATTCAAACATCTCTTTGGGTGTCTTAAGATAAGACACATGAGGTATGAGATGGTCTTTGATAGAATCAGCAATGATTCTCTTTGCCTTGACCAAGTTCTTCTTGTGCAATGCCTTGGCTTCTTCATCCTCTGGGATAGGGATGTCTTCTTTCACATATGAGTCCAACTCATTCTCTTCCAGGATTAACCCAATCCTATACTTCCAGGATCGGAAGTTGTCAGCCCCTTCAAGCTTATCCTCAAGCTTAGTGTGGAGAGACATCTTTAAGAGTACTTCAAATGGAAATAGAAAAGGTTTAGGACTTACCACTTGAAGTGTTGAAAACTGGATCTGGTCCTGGATTAGGGTTTGTCAGAGAAACCCTAAAAATTCAAAATGTGAATTTCAAAATTCTGAAAGGATAGAAAGATGCGCCTTGGAGAGCTGATCAGCCTAGTACATTCAGAATTTGAGATCAGCAAAGTCTTGCCCTTCAAAATTGCCTTTTTGTCCTCCCGGGTTCACTGGGGAGAGCCCTGAATTAGGGTTTGAGTTTCCCGAAAATCTACCCAGCCAAAAATCTCGATCCAAAGCTCTAACCTTCGATTTTTGCAAGGAGCTTCCAGCTGTGCCTTCAGTTTCCAGAAATTCCTATTTTTGTGGAAACCCTAATTTTTAGGGCCAAATCTGAAAATGCTCGAAACTGAATTCTGATTAGACAGATAGATGCGCCTTGATGAGTAGATCCAATCTACTATACTGAATTTCAAAAATCTGTGGAGAGAAACCCAATAAACAAGGAATACAAGCTTCCATCACTGCAAAATGTCTTCTTCTCAGTTAAGCTCTGATACCATGTTAAATTTTAGTATTAAATCACAATACTATAGGATCTTTGCTGAGAGAATAACATCTACAGTATATCAATGCATGACAATCATAATATGACAAGCATCACAAGCATCACAAGAATCAAAAGCATAGAGACAAGAGACACAAAGTTTCCGTGGGGAAAACCCTAAGGTGAAAAACCCCACAACTTCCTCAGAGATAGAGAGAGCAATGGCTCAACCAAAATACAACCAAATAACACTGATATAGTCTCCTAGCAGATGATCCTCCTCCTCCTCACTAGTGCGCCACTTTTCAGAGAGAGAGATAGTTACTTTTTCGAGTGAGTAAAATAGAGATCTCATATCTCTATTTATACTCACCTTTTTTCCCAGTGACCTACTGGGGCCGACTTGTCTACTTGGATACATCCACATTATATTATATATTAATTAGGGCCGACCCCATAAGGTGGTCTAATAACCCATTGGCAAGTACACACACTTGCGACACTTGTCAATCCACATGACGACACTTCCTTATAGAGGAATAACACATCTCTTATAAGGGTACAATAAATATATATATAATACACAGATGAAATACATTCCGAAGTTACATATACATCAACAGTTCAATCCATACTTTCATCCAGTCAAGATTGTTTGCGATGTATAAATTAATTTCATCCCACTCTCGACCAACTATTTGATGACAATAAAATTAAAATTGAATATAAATGTATAGTCAATTAAAATTAAAATTAGAATATGTATGATATTATATATAAATAAAAATCACCAGTCAAATGTGTTATATTACCTTTCACCTTCCTCGATCTACCTTTCCCCTTCGGGTACACCCCTTCAAAATTGTTATTGGATTCTGGATCACAAATGAGACGTAAATTGAGCTTTGACGCTAATTTAGGAAGATATTCACTAATATACAGCATGTTTTAGTATACCATATATCCCTCCATCATAGAACCCTTAGCATATGCTCGTTGTCTAACCAAACCCTTCATAAATTTCAAGTGCCTGTCAACCATCCACAAGGACCTTGAGTGCGCAGGTCCACACAGTTCAATCTCCTCAACTTGGTGTATGAGGTAGTGTTCTTGTGCATTGAAAAATGTCGAAGGTAGATGCTTCTGCATTTCACACATGAGATGAGGAATTTCTCTTCTCCAATACTTTATGTCTTCTTTATGGAATTCTTTAGATTACAACCATCTACAAGTGACATGACAACCAAATCAAGAGATTATTAAAGGAAAAAACATTATATTACGTAACATGAATTAGAGAACGAAAATCAATTGTAAGTTCTATGTTGAATTAAACAAACACTAAGCGCATGGAAAAAATCAGCACTTACCTCATGTATTTCCCGAGACTATATATTATTTGCTTGACATTGTTGTCGAAGTTGTCCGGGATAGAGAGAGGTAGAACATACTATAACAATAATATACAAATCATTTCATTTTATCAACAAAGAGTAGACAAACAAAAAATATACCAACCATATTCACTGGAGTAGGAAAATAAAAATCCATACCATAATAATTACCTTCATGAAGACATGCCAATTGTGAGTTTTCACCCCCACGAAATCACCTTTCTTTGTTATGATATTCTTCATGTTCGCACAAAATCCGGTGGGAAATTTAATTTTTCAAATGACTTCTTTTACAACATTACTTTGCTGGTCCATAAACATCCATGGAAGTGAGTTTATATTAATTTGCTCTCCGTTTCTATGAAATTGAATGACGTCTTTCATTGCATGGTTGTTGTCTTGAATGTCTTTGCAAATTTTGACAATTTTTTCTTTGTCACTACTTCCATCCAATATTCGCCATAATGTTTCGGTCACATTCTTTCCAATATGCATTGTATCAAATAGATGAGCAATTTGTAGGTGCTCATAGTAGGACAACCTAATAAATATTCTAGGATAACTTTTCATTCCTCGTGGAAGCCCATTAATGCCTTCATGATCACATGGACGACAATCATGAAATTACATAAATCAATGTCAATTACAATAAACAGCTCACAATATAAAAAAAAATACAATATAACATATCATATACAATGATTCATTATACGTACCTTGACGATTTATATTGTATTGCAACTTCCATAGGTGAGGTGTCATTCTCAGTTGTTTTAATGCAGTTTCTTGCTTACCATTGAACAGATGTTTTTTCGATAGTTAGATACATGTGATTCTTAGAGAGGAAGTGCCTATACTCATCAAACACCTCCTTTCCTAATATTTTTGAACGACGAGATTTTATCTTAGGACCACAAACTGGACATGCAAATTTCCCCTTTGTATGAAAACCTACATAAAGAGATGGAATATCTATGTCAATTATAATTATATACAAAATGACTGGATTATTTAGAAAAACATGTGTGCGTAGTATATTAACCAGTAGTTCATATATTTTTTTGCAAATAAAGTGGAACTTATAATTACATGCCACAAAAATGGGTTAACCCTGGGGCATCATGTATTGTCCATACAAGTATTGCATGGAATTGAAATTGCCTTTGTTGTATTGGTCTAGATACGTCATACATAGTGATGCCATTCCATAACTTCACTAGCTCATCAATAAGAGGTTCAATATATACATTCATATCTTTGACTTGGTACTTACCTGATTGATTTGAACATATAAAAAATATAATTATGAGACGTACCATTTAGATTATATATATTAAACCATATTGCACAATAGAAAAAAATTAAATATATATATATGACATTATGCGACAAAAATACGACAAATGAGATACCACTACATTAAAAAAAAACTGCAGGGTTCGTACCTGGAACAATCATCAACAACATTATGTGCTCCCTCTTTATTGTCAACCATGGAGGAATGTTGTTGTTGATAACAAAAATAGGCCACATCGAGTAAATGGATCTCATCTCTGAAAATGGATTGACACCATCTGCTGCCAAAGAAATCCTAAGATTATGAGGTTCTTCTTTAAAGTGAGGCCATTTTTCCTCCATATCTCTAAATGCAGACCCATCTGCAGGAATCCAAATAATGTCGTCTTAACTTCTGTTCCATGCATGGTAATCCCTAAACTGCGCTATGTTTTTGCACCTGAACAGTCGTTGCAAACGTGAAATAATAGGAATATAACGTAGAACCTTGCGAGGCACCTTTTTAGTTACTTGATCTATGCGATATCTACTGATATGACATTCAGGACATTCTGTTGCGAATTCATGTTGATTGTAATATAGAACATGGTCATCGGGGCATGCATGAATTGCTTCATACTACATTCCAATTTCTTTCATGATGGCAGACAAATCTCGATATGTGCGAAGTAAAATATTTGACAGTGGTAACAAATATTCACCTATCATGCTACAACAAATTAAAATAAAAATCTAGTTAATATAATATAGAAATAATATTAATGAAACAAATTTCAACCGTAATAATTTGACTTATATATGAATTAACAATAAAATACACAATCATATATATTTTGTGATGGAATATATTACATATCTCAACATCCGTGTGACTGATATGTTTGAAAGACCATTCATAACCTTCAAGTTCATTATCAACAATATAGCAGAGAGAATATTTGTCTTGGAGCCCTCATAAAGGGGTTCGTATGCCTTATCAAGAAGAGGTATATCATGAATATCATCAAAATGTTCATCATTTTCATGATCATCATCGTCATTATCGACATCCATTCCAACATTAAATGAATCATGGATCAAAGTATTTGTAACATCATCTTCAACTATGTTATTAGTATGATCATTTTCTTCATTAATGTGATCGTTAACTTGTTCTCCATTAATATTCATAGCTTCCGGTACTTGTTGTGGAAGCACTTCCTCCGGACGAAGTGCCCTAGGATGTATTTCCTTTATAATTACATGAAAGCATCAATAGATAAAAGTTAATATAAGAAATTCAAACGCAAAATGTAAACATTTATGTGATGCATTTAAAATGTAACAAATTTTGTACTGTTGGGATGAAAAGAACAATGGCCGATTGTATTGTTGGTCAAATAGGTGCATCCAAACTATCCAAGAGACATAATAATTGACCCAATTACTGAGCAAAGCTACTCAAATATAACCCAAAATTTTTCATACTATACTCCACTAAGGTAAGATAAATGATGCTATGGTAATTTCTATAGAGAAAATATAAGAGAAATTACAACATGCCAATATAGTCGTTATTTCTATTATCATGATGGAAAGTGTCACAAATCTAGAGAGTTAGGTGCTTTCCCCGGTGAGTGTGTTAGTCTCACTAAGGAACAAATAAATGAGTTATTAATTCTACTATACCCTAGATTCAACATGCACAAAAGAAAAAAAATATATTCTTAAATTTTTAATATTAAAATAATATTTATTGTCCATGTTAGTCCCCATCTATTGAAACCATGATCAATAGATATAAGTTAATATAAGAAATATTAAAATAATACATAAATTTACAAAAGCAATCAAAATAAAAACATATATAACGCAAAACTTACAAATGGATGGTATTCATGTCCTGCCTCAGCCTGCCCATGCTCCCTACAATGTTTTATGCCTGTTGTGATAAAAATTCTTCTCCTCTTAAAGCCCCTGCATTGACTACATGGACAATAGCATTTCCCATCACCCCTTCTTTCAACTCCTTCCCACAATCTAGCAAGCAATTGTCGATTTTGTTCGTCTAGATCAGGAATATTGCTAGTTGACATTTTCTCGTAAAGAGCTTGAATGAAGATTATCGATCTTAGAAAATGAAGCTCCACACTTCGCTCACTTGAATCACAAAAACAATGGAAATAATGAAAAACAGTTTGCCGATATCCGACGCCTTGAACCTAGTTACCGTTGGAGATTTGATGTCGGAGTTTCGACATCCTTGGGTATCGAATGGCATCGGATTTCCGACATCTGAGGGCTTAATGATGTCGGATATCCACAGAGCCATCGGATATCCCAGGGGCCTCATCAGATATTCACATAGGCGTCATATATCCGACGTATCCTTCTACCAATTTAAAAAAAAATCATCAAATTTTGTAATTTTTAAGGTGAAATCCGACGACACAGTCCTTTTCGTCGGAGGTCGTCGGATTTTGTCATCGTATTTTGGGTTCAAATCTTGTAGTGTAAGTTAAAACTGGAAGACATACCAATTCTAAGGGACTTTTCAGATGTATTCCTGGAAGAAATTCCAGGACTACCTCCGAAAAGGGAATTAGATTTCACCATTGACCTAGTACCGAGTGCGGTACCAAACTCAAAAGCTCCTTACCGAATGAACATTCTGGAGCTTAATGAACTAAAATCACAGTTAAAAGAACTAATTAATAAAAATTACATAAGGCCAAGTGTGTCTCCTTGGGGAGCACCTGTCATCTTTGTTAAAAAGAAGGACGGTACCTTGCGTTTATGCATAGACTACTGTCAGCTAAATAAAATGACTATTAAAAACATATATCCTCAACTCCGCATAGATGATATATTTGATCAAGTACGTAAAGCAACGATATTTTCTAAAATAGACTTGAGATCTGGATATCATCAAGTCAGAATAAAATATGAAGACATTTTTAAAACTGCTTTCAGAACCTAGTATGGGCATTACAAGTTCGTAGTTATGCCATTTGGGCTAACTAACTCTCCAGTAGTCTTCATGTGTCTAATGATTAATGTTTTGCATAAGTATATAGATAAGTTTGTAATCGTTTTCATTGATGATATTTTAATTTATTCTAAGACTAAGACTAAAGAAGAACATGACTAACACTTACAAATAATTCTACAAGTCTTAAGAGAACATCAACTTTATGCTAAATTCAGTAAATGTGACTTTTTCAAAGATAAAATACAGTACTTAGGTCACGTAATATCCAAAGATGGTATCTCAGTTGACCCAGATAAAATAAGAGCAATTAATGAATGGCCTGTCCCTAAAGATGTAACCGATGTACGGTCATTCATGGGAACCACAGATTACTAAAGATGTAACCAATGTACGGTCATTCATGGGAACCACAGATTACTACAGAAAATTTATTGAAGGATTCTCAATAATCACAAATCCCATAACCTCTTTGCAGGAAAAGGGAAATAAATTCGTTTGGGATCAAAAGTGTGAAGAGAGTTTTAAGAAATTGAAAGAATTGTTAACAACAACACCTATATTAAAAATTGCAGATCCAAATAAGGACTTCGTTGTATGCACTGATGCATGCAACGATGGAATTGGCGGAGTCTTAACACAAGGTCATGTAATAGAGTATGATTCAAGAAAGATAAAAAAAATCATGAAAAGAACTACGCTACCTATGATCTAGAGTTGGCACCTGTGATAAATGCCTTAAAGATGTGGCACCATCACCTGATTGGTAGTAAATTTTCATTTATGACAGATAATAAAGGCTTAAAATATTTTTTGGATCAACCAAATCTGAATGCAAGGCAAGCTAAGTGGTTAGCTTTCCTTAGCGAATATGATTTTGAGATTCAACACATAAAAAGAAAAGAAAATAAAGTGGTTGATGCCTTAAGAAGAAATGCAAAATTGAATTTCATGGCAGCAATCAGCACTTACAAAACATATTTAGAAAATCAGCTTGAAGAAGGAATTAAACAAGATGAAAATTATCAGAAATTACGTGAAAAAGTTGCTGAAAATATATCTGAAAATTTAATAACGGATTACAACTTGAATGAAAAAGGTCTAATGATGTATAAAAACAAACTTTATGTGCCTAATGTATCAAAAATTAAGTTGTTGATTTTAGGTGAAGTACATAAAATTCCTTATTCGGGACATCCTGATTACCAGAAGATGATAACAATGTTGAGAAAGGATTACTTTTGGCCAAATATGAAAAATGAAGTGGTTGAATACATAGCTAGGTTCTTTGAATGTCAGTAAGTTAAATTTGAGCATCAACACCCAGCTGGCCTATTACAGCCATTGCCAATTCCAGAGTGGAAGTGGGAAATTATTAGCATTGATTTTACAACTAGTTTGCCTAAAAATCAAAAGCAGAATGATTCAATAATGGTAGTAGTAGATAAGCTTAATAAAATAGCTCATTTTATACCTATCAAAACTACTTTTAAGGCTACTAACATTACTAATGTGTTTATGAAGCAAGTATTTCATTTGCATGGAATACCTAAGGTAATCATTTCTAATCAAGATTCTAAATTCACTGGAAATTTCTGGAAGTCACTGTTTAAAGGTTTAGATACTAAGTTAAATTTCAGCACATCCTTTCACCCACAAACTGACGGATAGACTGAAAGGGTAAATCAGATTTTAGAAGACATGTTAAAAGTGTATGTTAAAGATCAACCAACTAAGTGGGAGGGATACCTGCACTTAGTGGAATTTGCTTATAACAATCACTATCAAGCATCTGCTAAACTTAGTCCATTTGAGATTATGTATGGTAGAAAATGCAATACTCTTATCTCTTGGAGTAATCTAGTTGACAGATTGACGTTAGGACCAAATTTGTTAAAACGGATGGAACTAACCATGAAGCAGGTATAAGGCAATTTAAAAATTGCACAAGACATACAAAAGAGTTATGCAGATCTGAAACGAACTGAGAAATAATTTCAAGTAGGTGAGCATGTTTTTGTTAAGGTAAATCACAAGAAAAGCTCTTTTAAGCTTGGGAGTTGTGCTAAATTAGCACCCAGGTAATGTGGACCTTTCAAAATTCTATCAAGAATTGGACCAGTTGCATATCAGTTGGCTTTACCATCTAATCTGAAAATACATAATGTTTTCCATATTTCTATTTTGAAAAAGTATGTGCATGATGCTACTCATGTGATCAATTGGAATGACATACAGGTGGAGCTCGAAGGAGATTTTCAGGTGGAACCGGACTATATCCTCGATAGGAGGAAAATTTTTCTTCGGAATCGAAGCATAGGGCAGGTAAAGGTGCAATGGAAGCACCTTATCCCATAGGAAGCTACCTGGGAATCAGAAAGTAATATTGGGGAAGCATATCCAATTCTGTTCCAGGGAGGCTCTGACGAAGAATAAGCAACATCGAGGATGATGTTGAACTTAAGAGGGGGTGTTTGTAACCTACCTAGTACTTGAGACACTTTATGTTTGTGGAAAACATTACTTAAACTTTTATTGTAAAGTTTTATATTATTTGACCAAGTGGTCAAGGATGACTGTAAATGAATAATATTATTATTTAATAAATTAAAATATGAGACACTCACCCAAAGAGACTATTGAAAGAGTGTTCACTGACCCACTAGGAGGAATGGAATCTGGGGTAGAAGGAAATGGACAAGTGGCAGCATCTGAACTCAGTAACTAGTTGTTGTTATCGTACAACCTCCCTTAAAATGTGGTCATGTTCCCAAGGATGTGGAACTGAGCTGATGGCTCATTGAATGCAAAACTGACCACCAAAAGACCTAGGCAATCTTTTTTATAGCCATTGAATTTGAGCAGAGGCTCACACATTCTCATAGGAGATGAAATTATTCCTTATGGTGTTAGAAATGAGCACACAAGAGATTCGATGAGGGGAAGCTATGTTTTGAGTTGCACAGTAAGACTGTCTTATTCCTGCTGAGTGCAAAGGTAGTGATATGTATGAAAGTCTCCATTGATTGCTGAAATACATATGAGTGGTTTGTATGCAAGTCTTCATTGATTGCAGAAGTACAACCTAAGTGCTTTGCTTCTACACAGAAACTTCATCCTAGTGGTTCAGTGAACAGGCTTGGGGGTCCAAAGAGCAAGTAAGCTTGACTACTTTTTGGAGAAGGTTGGGAGGAATAGGCCTATTTGGGTGTTTTTCCACCCTATCAACTTAAGCAGGTTCTACCTTATTTTTATTTCTACTTGTTGTTCTATTTCTGAAAAATGTGTTTAATTAGGTTAGCATATTTCAGATGTTTTCTTACCTATTAGATTTTTTGTTAGAGTGATTACTACACAGAACAGAAAGATTTATTTATATGAATGATTGAATGAACAGAATTCGAAAAGAAGACAATGATGAAATAAATAATCTCTGTATTTTTCCTTTCACTTGCGTGATGTTGTAGCTAGGGTTTTCACCCTAGCTTGTGCAAATGAGCACCTACTAAGGAGAAGGGACTCCTTAGTAGCAGTTCAGTAAAAACAGTAAAAGCAATACAATAAATGAAAACAGTAACTTTAAACTAGCATGTGCATAAACAGAAAAGACAAGATAATAAAATGTTTTTGTATTGATTATACCTCCAATGTGAGGTTGGTGAAGCTCTTGCAGCAGTCCAGGAGGGTTGCTTCCAAACTCCAGTGTTGTTCCTTCTCCTTCTTCCAAAGATGTTTTGGAAATGGGGCCAAATGGGGTTCTCAAGTGGAAAGTAGCCCCAAAGGGAGAGCTAGGGTTTCGTGAGAATTTTTGGCAGAGTGAGGATAGGGATGACTGTGGATATGAAATGGGGAGCCTCCATCACCTATTTATAGGTTTTTTAGTGGTGGAGTGATGACCCATGGTTTTGGGCACCATATGGTTTAGGTCAGCTGTATAGGGTTTTTGCTTCCTTTTTTCCCTCTTTTTCCTCTTTTTTGTATTTTTTATTCCCTTTTTAGAGGGTTTTTGCTATTTTTGGAGGAATTTAACTTATTTTGGGGGGAAAAGGGGGTTTTGGGCCTTTTGGAGGCTTTTTTAATGGTTTTTTTGGCCTTTTGGAGGCTTTTTAATGGTTTTTTTGGTTTCTGGAGGCAAATATGGTAGCAAATATGGACAAATGAATCATGTAATGGGGTAGATGAGGTAGTGAGAACTTTTTGGGTGTTAATAGATATACTCTAGTACAGAGATTTGTTTAAATTTATGATTCGATAAGTAGCAGGTAATTTCGATATCAAAGATAAGAAGTTGTTTTTGTCTTAGAATATCAAATAAGACTTGTAAAAGTTTAATTATGCATATATAGAAAAAATGGTAGATTGAAAGTTGCTTTCATACATGTACATAATTATAGATCTTACACTAAAATAATATTCAGAACTTAGTAGAATAGCAGAGTTTATCTAAAAAGAAATGTTGCTCTCAGTAATGTAAATATATTCTCTATGAACCGTATACAATCGAAGGACTTTTACATAGACATCCTACACTATATAATTTCACGGAACTACAATATTCCAACGTATAGAGTATATCTCTTTTTAAACATTTCAAAACCCTAGATAAACCCATATCATAAATACATTATGAAATCATTACAACACTGTTGAATATTCAAAAAATGTATTGATATATTATACACGTTTAAATTGGATACTAAGCATAAATCCTTTTTATCCAACAATAACAAGATAAACGAATAGTTTAGGGTCGAGCCCTGTAACTGGTAATAGTATACAATAATGATTTATACAATAATCATCAATCAAGATTAAGGGTCGAATCCTGTAAACAGTACCCATATAATAAAATTATGAAAATCCATACGATTATCATAACGTCAATTCTAAACAACAACGAATATCAATTGTCATGCATATTGTAGCTAAGACTATTTCAAAATATACTATGAATATAATTGATCATTATTCTATCAAACAACGGGAATAAATAGACTCTTAAATAAAGACCAGGGTTCAAAACCCAAAGGGTTCACCCTAATTACTTTTAAATAGTACGACCTAAGTGCAGCTTAGCCCTGGAATAGAATTTGAATAACCACGATGGGATAATCATTCGCATCCAGAGGTGTAAACGCAGAAGCTTTAAAACATAACCAAACTTCATAGGTTCGAGTTACCTCAGTAACTTCGACCGAGCCATAAAGGCAATCTTTAAAAGTATCGAGACTTTAGGATATCAAACTCATGCCAGAGCATCACCAAAATCCTTTAAGAACAAATAAAAACACTGTCCAAATAAGCAAAATAACAAACAGTAGGTTGAATGATAAAACTTAAGGGTTTGAATACCCTTGGAACTCATTCAAGTTCATTTACAATATTAATGGGTATAATACAACCCATGATTGTTAGCCAAATGACAATGATACCATCTGCTCCAATATATATGTATAAACTATAACTTTACACACTCACCCAAAATTTCGATTACAGTCGAAATGACGGAGGTGCTACTGAATACACAAATGGAGGCATCACGGTCATCCTCATTGGGCAGTTTAGTTAAAATAGTAGCCATCTAAAAGGTTCAAGGGTTCGAGTCTTCAGAGAGAGAACTCACCCAGTCTTAAAAACCATACAATGTAAAAGTATTTACAACATTTAAATACGTAACAAGGTTTAGGGTTCTAACCCTGTGAAAACTACCAATACAAGAACCAATAACAATACTGGTACATTACATTATTTTACAAGTAGGGCTTGGCCCAAAACATTTTAGACATCAAAAAATACACCTAATTCAACAGTCACGGAGGCCGAAACAACATACATTGATAATCATTTAATTTGTTTATCAGTATCAAAACAAATAACTTATATATTCCATAAATATTTACAAAAACAATAGACACTGCTAGGGTTACCAGAATGGTACCCATAATAACAAACAAGTGATAAGTATATCTTTTACAACAGAGGGTCGAAACCCCCACATTTTCTTTTTCCAGGAAACAATTACATTTCAACGCCAAAAACCATCACTGGATTAAACAATTCGTGACAGGGGTGTCCTTCTTGTGGTTGGGCCCAAAGCTTACCATGGTTCACAACCACTGGAGCCACCCTCTTTCTTCATTCAGAGCTCTCGCCGAGACCCAAGTTAAGACCCGAGAACTATATAACCCTGTCAATAAAAGAACGGGAGGTTAAATATGAATAACAACCATTCAAACAATGTTTATAAATTAATCAAGCATTAGTATTACAACTGTATCAAAACCTTACCTTTGCAGGATTCGAACACAGGCCGAGAGCCGAGTAACAGTTCGCCAAAGCACGTCTGGATAGCATAAAGACCCATGACCATTGCATTCATGGTTTAAACTACCTTTGTGAGTGGTAATGGGTTGCACGTTTTGGGTTGCACGACATCCATGGCGGCCGAAAGAGAAGAGCTCTCCATCCCTTTGAAACAAAATAAAAATTACCAAAGACCAAACCCGCCATCGTAGTGATAGGGTTTCTCCCTACACGTGGATACCATCAACCAACAAATCACGTGATTGCATTTAATATGCAAACTGTCACCCATTAATGTTCAAATGTCAAAACCCAAACTCCATAGTTCGGAGCCATCGTTCACTTGGTGGATTAATTTACACATGTACCTTGCCAATAACCCACTTTCATATAAGCTTTAATACAAGCTTCTAAGCACCATCGAATTATGCCAAGGGGATGTTAACACTTTAGTTAAACAATAAACATGTGTAGCATATAAAATCAAGTCAATTATAGCATGTAAGCTTGCATTTATCATGCTAACCATGAGCATAATAACAACACCAAATGCATGGATGTCTTCTCACCTGTAACCTAGTAACAGGGGAATAATACATTAGCATAAAGCTAAGTAAGCTTCAAGGTATTCCAAGGAACCCCCGTCAACAAAGATAAACATGTTCAACATTAATAACATAAAATAAGTAAAAGCTCATTAAATGACACAAAGGATAATAATTATCAAAATTCGCCATCAACATTATATCATCTTATTAATGATAGTCATAGAGAGGTCTTTGATCATAGGCAAGGCATTTATATTTATTCAAAAGAGTTGTAATTAAGTGTCATCAGTATAAAATATGGCTACACACTTGAACAAGGAGATTAACACTCCAGAATTTATACTTTCCGCATATTAATATTATTATTTATCCTACATAGAAATTATTTTAAATTTTTACGATTTTGGGGATGTTACAATATTTTAATAGCTTCTCTTTACAGTTTTATGAAATTGATGTGTTATATGTACATAATAAATTTCTATAATAGATATATTGTTTTATGATGACTATTATTGGTATAAACTATTTCTATGGATATCTACTTAGCATTAGTATTGACTGTGAGACATTGGGATTTCTAACATTATGTATTAACATTTAAATTAGCTATTGTTTTGTAATCATTATAAATCTGTAGAAGAAATAAGTTGAAACTCTAAGTAATTCTGAGTATTATTTCAATATACATTTTATATTTATGTCTACATCTTATTGCAAAATAGAAGATCATTATTCTAATCATAATCATTCAATCTATCAAATAAGATCATTGAAATCTATCTACTTAAGCAAATCTCTATGTACTAGAGTATGCCTCTTAGGAGAGTGGAAAAATACAGAGAGAAATTTATCCATTCTATTAGATTTTCAGATTCAATCATTCATCCATTTATACAAAAATAAACTATCAGTTCAATATTTCTAATCTAGCAGTTAAGTAAAATACAACTTTCAAAAATAGATTAGCAGTCTAGAAGTAAATAACTAAAACAAAGTAGAACCTGTTAATTGTAGAGGTGGACAAACACCCAAAGAAAACCGTTCCTCCCAACCGTCTCCTGAAAGCAGCCAAGTCTACTTGCTTTAGGACCCCCAAGCCTGTCCATTGAACCACCAGGACGAAGATTCTATGTAGAAGCATGTGACAATCTTTCTGAAACTCAACAATCATGGAGACTTACATAAACACTCTCTGCACTCAGCAGCATAGGACAGTCTTACACTGCAACTCATTATTTAGCTTATCCCCTCATCGAATCTCTTGTGTGCTCAACAAAATAGTTTACAGCAGCACGAGGAAAAAGTTAAGTCTCCTCTAAGAATGTGTGAGTTTCCTGCTAAAATTCGATGGCTATATATAAGATTGACTAGGTCTTAAGGGTCATTTTAACAAATAATGAGCCACCTTCTAAGTTATCCACCATCCTTGGGGAACATGACCACATTTTTAGAGAATTTTCCCCCTGCAACAACTAGTAAGTGAGTGCAAATGTTGCCACTTGTCAATTGCCTTCTACAACAGTTTCATTCCTCATAGTGGGTCAGTGAACACTCTTTCAACAGTCCTCTTTGGATGCGTGTCTCCTATTTTAATTTATTAAATAATAATAATATTCAATTACAACCATCCTTGACCCTCCTTGGTCATAAACTTTACAATAAGTTTTAGAGTAATGTTTTTCCACAAACATAAATATTTCAAGTTCTAGGTAGGTTACAATAATAGAAAAAATCATTGATTTCACATTTGAAGCACGTTATCGTTGATATGGCTCCTCCTACAATGCAATTATGTCCATTTACTTGACCATCTCCTTGTACATTTTTTTGGAAATCACTACTAGCATATTTTGGATATCACCTCGTTCATCCTTTGGGATTTGCATAATCTTCATGAAAATGTAACATGACATTAAACTATTTTTATGGTGATATGAAAAATAAATATAGTTGAAGTAATATTAATAAACAAATGCTTTGTAGTAGTACATACATATTCTATAAAAACATGTTTGGGAATATTACTTTTTGAATGATTATTTTTTGCTATTGTATGTTTTTGCTATTGCAATTCTAATAGGTCTCGTTGACCATTTCTCTAGAAACCCCTCTTGTAGTTTAAATATAACCTAATTATTGGACTCATTGGATTTATTTATGTACTGTAAGTGGAAAGTACGCCTATACATTATTTCCACTATATCATTCATAGTTTTATAATAAAAAATTCCCCCTTTCATTAACTTCCAACACCAGTCCAAATGAACTAAGCACCAATTCATCATCATTTACATCTTCCATAATTTGTTTTTTCTTATGATAACAATCCCTTCTATTACTGTCAGTTCATGCATAACATTCAACATATGTGAATTAGATTGTTTGAAATATATTACCAAATATTCTTAACTACGGTATTACTCAAAATTCAAGAAAAAAATCATATTGATTTCTTTTTTATTCACCTGATTCATCCCTCTACAACTTTTTCATTAAGGTTTTATTCTCTTCTGCACTTGGATTGTAAATAATATTATCAATCTTCCTCTTTTTTGGCTATTCATGTCACACATTAATCAATACATATTAGTTAAATTTACAAATAATTCAAACATATTAATTTGATACAGAAATTACAAAGAACTTTCCTTCTTCATAAATTTGGATGTACTCCCATCATGTCGACTAGAATTGTTGTTATGATTGAGTGACTTATCATGTATTTTCTATCAATAAACAACATGAACCATTAAATACAGAAACTATTAAATATATTATACAAAAAAAATTACATATCTTCAAAATAAATAAATAAATAAGCAGTCTTCCATTTCGGTGTGTTTTAGTATACGAAATGCTTCAATGCTTCTCATACAAGACCACACCCGTATGCCATACTTGAACTCATAGTTAACCAAAACAAAATAAAATAGTTATATATGCATTTATTGGTGCAATTTATTTATTATAAAGCACCGAGAATCAAATGGTGTGCTTTTACAATTAATGCGCCGGTGCGTTAGCACAGAGTCAAATGCACCGACAAATGTGTAAGTGTTTTTCTATAAAAATAAATAAAAAAATAAATAAATAGCAGGCCAAACACTACCAATGCGCTATTATTATAAATGTACCAGCGTGTTTAAGCAATTTGAATGCACTGAAAATTGCGTAACCATTTTTTTTTAATTAAAAAAATGACAAGGTCGACTAGGTTTCAGATTCGACCCAAGAAGTGGTCCCATTGCACCCAACAGCTTATATATAAAATTACAAACCCATAAAATCTAAAATCCCTAAAAATAAAAACCCTAATTGTGAAACAATAGAGGGATTTAAATCATAATGTAAAATTTTGCAGCCACATAAAACAAAAGGAAGCAACAAGAAAAATCTAAATAAAAAAATAAATAACCCATGCATTGTGATCAACAACAATAATTTACATACTTGAAATTTCTACTATGCGGGGTTTTGTTTGATTCAACATACCTTACAAATTTTGATCTTCAGAATAATATGGTTGCTCCAAACTCCTCCCCGATAACTCTTTCTTCCAAAACTCTCCCCTCGAAATTTAGGCAAAATAATGAATTAGTGATTAGTTTTTTTTAATACCTTATACAATTAGTTTTTGAAATTGAAATTCCCACTTCTTTTTTAGTTTATGGGAAAATAGTTCATGTGACCTTTTATTTTTTATTTTCTAGACATCGGTGTGCTATTTATAGATATGCACCAGTGCATCGTAACATGAACGCATAGTGAATATATATTTTTAAAAAAAATTGGAATATTAGTGTGCCAGAAAGACATGAACGCCCCAGAACACTATGTTTTCCATGATGCATCGTATTGGCATATAATAAAAAATAAAAAACATCATACTGTGATGCGTAAAAAAATTACGGTTGCACTAGTGTGTCTTTATATACTGAGCGCACCGGTGTTGACAATGTTGAAAACTACATAGATAACTATCTGCTATCAAATATAGCGGATATTTGATTTTGTGAGGTTTTTTGTGGATGTTCCAAAATGGTGCATATGTGGTTTAGCAGCATTGGTGCATCTATTTACACAAAACACATTAGTGTGTTTGTTTTTATTATGGTGCACCAGTTTAATTAAAAAGTGTTATTTTAAGATTTTATTCCTTATTTAGGAAGCTCAAAGTAGATATTATTCCATGTTTAGAAATCTCAAACTTTGAGATCATGATTCACTCTCAAGAGAAACATGAAAAATAATGAGCGGCAAGCGGAACTGTTGGTCACAGGCATTATTTTGATTAAAATAAATGGGACGTTATTTCGACTCCTAACACTGAGAAAATCATTCATAACGACCATGGAATTTAATGACATCCCATTTCTAGGATATCAATTTTTTCTTGATTTGTACTCCTTTCCAACTGAATGGATTGTTGTGGTAATTTGATATTCGTCATAATTGTTGAATAGTACACACACACGGAAGATTTGTTGTTTCATAAATATACTTTAGAAACTATGAGGAAATACTTTGAGTTAAACTTTTATATTTCAACATAAACCTAAATACATTTATTGCTAAAGTTAAGTTTGTGGTAGTGTCTTTAGGCGGCACATAATATTAATGATAATAAAGTGTAAAAAATAGAAAAAAAAATATCATAAAGTAATTCTTTGTGTCAAATAATATTTAGGCATGGTATCATGATTCTCGAAAATCACTCTAAATAGGGGATATGCCACATAGTTCCACCCACCATTTCCTTCCTATGGCTTGGAGCCTTCTCTTCCTCAGAGATATTGAAGGTTATTGAAGGGGATTTTTCATTTTGTTTTGATGCTACGGGTTCCTCTCTTTGTTCTCATTACTCAACAAACACGATATTGGGGCCTACCTTCAAATATCTAGAATTAGAGAGAGTGGGTCAAGAAGATAGTAGGAGGCTCCCTACTCACCGTGCATGGCACCCACCCTAGAACTCCAACAACTAATACAAATGAACCACTTCCATATTAAAAGTTTGGACATGAATAATAATATTAAAATTCACTATGCCCAAATCAAAATTTGGGACATGAAAAATAATATGAAAATGAAAGTTTCCACAAATCAAAGAACCATCATATCGAGAAAAACTTGCAAGATTAAGTTAATGTTGAATAGTTCTTCATACCCCCTTTTTGCTAGTGACATTTTTAATCATGATTTGTGTCCCTAGTGACCCTTAATCACATATGTGACTCAACCACATATGTTTACCATTAGAAATAATGATAGTTGAAACTAGTCCCTTGAGAACATCCAAGAGTCTTTTGATGGCATGTGAAATAAAATGTTCGAGAATTTCAAAGAATGGGGACAATTCAGTTAATAGTTAATAAATGCAAACAATTGGAACTAAGTTTGTTAATGAACTAAATTGTTTAAATAGAAGACTTTGCATTTTTGTTGATCTTTAGTAAAGAGAATAGGTCAAGACCTCTTTGAAATTGAAGTGTGTTTGTCTAGAAATGTAGGTATTGTGCAATTTGTGTTACACTAACCATGGTTTGAATTTCATTAAATCATCAAAATAAGAATTTCATTAAAGGAAAATTTGAATTTTCCTATTTAGCTTCAACCTCCACCATCCATCACCACTGAAATGTTGAGACTCAACATAATGGGTTGTATTTTAAAGCTGAGTGATGGGAGGGAGGTATTTGTTTCACTTGATTTGGTTGAGATTTTTAATCCCCGCCTTTATATGTTTTCGCAAACCATCAAAAAATGGAATATTTTTCTTGAAAGAGAAGATAAGAATAATAGAGACATACTATAACTTATAATAATTATAATAGTTTTTATAGCTATAATTTTATAATATGATAATGGAAATCTTGAACTCTAATTTTTTGTGTAGCTAGGTTCTACCCTAGTTGTCACTATCTTGACTCTCATGCTCACAGTTTCAATCATCCTTCAAATCTGTATTTTAATTTATCCAAGATATGGATCACTAGTACAAAATGAGAGATAAATGACCAAAATCCGCATATAAATGACCACTTTTGAGTTAGTGACCACTGGTAGCAAATTAGCGGTCATTTATCACGCGACCAAAAATGTGGTCATATTTAGCTTGGTCATTTATAGCTTATCTTGTGGTCATATATTTGGTCGTATATTCGGTCATTAACATGGGGTCTTCACTAGGGGGGCAATATTATACCACGTTCGTTCATATTGGGGGTATTAATTAAACACGAAAACCATAACATTATATTGCCTATATATTTAGGGTGGTTAGGTTTATTTTATTTATTTATGTAATATACAATATGTTGGGGTATATATTATAGTGACTTGCTGCCTAATGTCCGCCGAAATTGTTGTGTGAGAGTGTGGTGAGAGTTCCCCGAAATTGTTGTGTGAGAGTTGCAGGGAAAGGAAATCGCATTGCAGCAGCTGGGTTTTGTGGTGAATGGACATTGCAGTGAGAGTTGCAGGTTAAGGAAATCCTGTCCATCGAAATTGCTGTGTGAGAGTTCCCCCAATATTGTTGTGTGAGAGTTGTAGGGAAAGGAAATCGCGTCGCAACAGCTAAGTTTTGTGGTGAATGGACATTGCAGTGAGAGTTGCAGGTTAAGGAAATCTCCTCACTGCAGCTTGTGGGTTTTGTGGTGAATGGTGGTGAAGCCCTTGTGTGAAGAGGCAAAGGCTTGCGGGGAAGTCAGGGTTTCATGGGTTTTGTGGTGAAGCGTGGGTGAAGACCCCGTGTGGAAATCGCATCACAACAGCTTGTGGGTTTTGTGGTGAAGCCTCTGTGTGAAGAGGCAAAGGCTTGCAGGGAAGCCAGGGTTTCGTGGGTTTTGTGGTGAAGCGTGGGTGCCCCGTGTGGAAATTACGTCGCAGCAGCTTGTGGGTTTTGTGTTGAAGACCCTGTGTGAAGAGGCAAAGGCTTGCATGGAAGCCAGGGTTTCGTGGGTTTTGTTTTTGTGGTGATGCATTAGTGAAGCCCCCGTGTGGAAATTGCGTCGCGGCGTGTGGGTTTTGTGGTGAAGCCCCTATGGTCATTAATTTGGTCATATATTTAGTCATTAATTGCCACAATTAGTGACCAAATTTATGACCACATTTTTTGTCACATGATAAATGACCGCTAATTTGCTACCAGTGATCACCAACTCAAAAGTGGTCATTTGTTTGTCACTTATCTCTCATGTTGTACTGGTGGTCATTTATATGCAAATTTTGGTCATTTTTTTAGTCATTTATCTCTTTTTAGTGGTTTCAGAATATATATAGGGCATGGAGGAATCGAACCACCAACCTCTTGCCTATAAGGCAAGTGCTCTACCATTGAGCTAGCACCCTTAAATAGAATTCCTTATGGATTGATATGAGAATAAAATTTCCAACAATTAACACCATCTTTCCAAATTCTGGAAAAAGGTCGCATACCTAGGTAAGAAACAAAGATTACCCAATAGTCACCAAAAAGGGTCATGTTAATGATAACCTTCTTTTGCCAAAATCTCTCAAAAATCAAGAATGCAGTTGTATTGGCAATTTTTTCTCCGAGTGGCACCAAATCAAGAATCACAATTGTCTTTTCCTTATCTTTGGGCATCTGCATTTGCTCCCATTATCCTTACTTGGCTTTGTTTCAAGAAATTTCATGCTGCTATCTATGCAGTCAGCACTGAAACCAATGGGAAAAAATCATAAAGTGCCACCCCAAGCTCAAGATCCACTTGCATTGGATATACACAACCACATGGTGCACCAAGAGGAGTAAAAATCAATGGTTGAGTGCAAGCTATTGAACCGCAATTTGTACAAAGAATGCATCAAGTTAGTCACACATAATGTATCTTGATTCTTTATTAGAGAAATAAGGTGAAATATAAGCAGACTGATCTTATATGCATGGAGTAAATTTATTTGCAAATAAAATGATAACAATTACATAGAAGTTCAACCTGTGATAACAGGATGAATGTTCAAAGAATAACAAAATATATTATGTACTTTCCATACCTTTAGTAGGTGGAGGGGGGAGGAAATACCAATGGCGATGGTGCCACTTATTCTAAGAATGAATATTTTTTGTAATTGCTGACCGATTCACTTAATTGCTTTATGAAATAGAAATGAATTTAAATTTTGCTCATAATGTTCAATTTGTTGTTTCCAGGTATGGAAGGACCATAACAAATCAGTTGAAGAGGTTGGGTGCATCATGCGATTGGAGTAGAGAACATTTCACTCTTGATGAACAGTTGAGTCATAAGTCGATACTTATCCCAGTAAAATTTAAATTCTTGCTTAGTGATCTTTCACTGTTTGTGGATATTATGTTTAGTTGTAATTCAAGTTAGTTTTCAGAAAGAACATAAATTGTGTAAAGGATAAGCAAGTTTTGAAGATAGTTTATACTGCCAATTTTTGGCTACATGCCAAAGTTGCACCAATCTTGTTGCTGAAACTCAAACATTGTGAGACAATTATACTGTGAATAGCAAAAGTAGAAATGCAAAAGCTGCCAAATGTTTTCAATGGTATATTCTATTTTGTAAATTAATTTGCACATGTTCTGGAAAATAAGAACTCATAATATTGGTTACTTGTCATTTTTATGTTTGTAAATATTTTCAATGTTTTTTGTTGCAGAAGTTGTTGTGGAAGATTTTATTCGGTTACATGATAAAGTCCTCATCTATCGAGGTATTGGAATTCCTTTATGTGCAGGGTAAAGGTATTTATATTTTTCTTGATGACCTTCAAGCATGAGGCAACCTGTCACAGAAATTTTCATTTTTTTTGGTAATAAGGCTAATAAAAGAAGATCTCATTTAAATACAGGACGTAGTATAAGTTTTTCCAACAAATAATCAGTGGGAACTATTATTTTAGTTATGGGATTCCACTTAGATTGCACAGAGGAAGCATGGCTTTTAATGTCGTCCATGTCTTCATTTAAAAAAAAAAACTTAGTTTTTGACATCTTCTAACATTGCACCTAAGTAATTCAGTTTTAGCATAATTTTTTCTTGTAGTTCTACTATTATCAACATTACGTGCCAAACTGTAAGATGAAAACACTATTGATAATATTTTGATTTCCAAAATAACTATAAAACTAATAACACAGGTAACTAGAGCTGGTCTTTACATTATTCTAGATGTTGCTTGCTAACAGAGAGAATTCAAAAGGAAGTATGCATCCATTGGACAATTTACTCTTTTGCAGTGGGTGGTCCATGGAGTCGGCCTTCTGCTTCAGCTAGCGATATGACCCTTCTTCCCATTTCCTGTGAGTTGTTTAACTCCACTGTGGATAAAATCTATGTCTTTATTACTCCGGAGTCAACAAAAATGGTTCAACTGAGCACAGGAGATAAAGTATTTATGTCTCTCTTCCCACTATGTGCTCTCCCCCTTTTGATGGGATTGGTTTGACCCCTGTTGCATATGTATTTTAAGGCCAGCCATCAATTACCATTTTCTATTGTACTCATCAATCTTTTGTTGCAGAGCATGTGCCATAATAGAATTTGTTTTCTCCAGTTTCTTCCATGGTGCCTGTGTTTTGTCTGATCATGATTTCTAGCTATCATATCTTTCACTGCCCACCATGTTCACAAAAAATTTGAATAGATGACCATGTATTTTCTTTGGGTCTCGAGGGGTGAAAATGGAGGGGTCGTTATGTTCCCCCCATTCCTTAGTTGTTATTCCTTCACTCTGAAAGGGATTGCATGACGAGCTTCATAGGCCAAATGATGAGTCTCAATCCTTGTAGAGGACCTGTAGCAGGATTTCCTCTTCTTCACCGATGAAGGTTGCTTTCCTTCCATATAGTTAGGTGATTTCCCCTTTGCAACAGGTGTCTTGCTTCTCATGTCTACCTTGGATTGTTGGGTTCCTTGAGGACTCTTCTTTCTAGGCATATCATGTCCTTCCCACTGAGGTTTCACCATTGGAAATTCTATAGAAAAGGGGAATTGCTGCTCACTCTATGCGTTGTCGAGATCCCAAATTATTTGGCACCCCCAACTTTCATTGGTGACCTATGGTGACACAGGGCAGGGTAGATTACCAATAATATTAATAATACATTTCTAGCTTTGATATCCCTATGCCAAACATTGAAGAAATGCATGTATTTAATCCATTCAATATCTGCTGCATGAGATGCTTGACATCATCAGGACATAGTGGATCCTTGTAAATCTAGAATAGAACCTCTATCGACAAATTGTGACACAATGTAAAGGTCAGTTCTATCATTTTTGTATTCAGGTCTATTCAGAAAAACATCTATCAAGAGGAGTTTGTTAGGCTAAGATAGTCGACGCATAATGAAAACTTTCTAGGGGACACTCTTCAAGATAGAGTCAGATTGCATCACAAATTGCACCATCTTCACAACAATGAACTCCTTAGTTTGTTGTCCTGGGATTTACACACTTGACCCTATGTGCCACCTCCCAAATATTTGAGTATCTTATATTTATTTGCTTCCTACTCGCCACAACATGCCCTCAACTTCATAATGGAATTTCTTAGAGTCTACCTCTAGAAATTTCAATGGCCCTGCACTGATTAAAAAAATATTGCATTTCCATGGAAATTACCACCTACTCTTGAGTAGCACTCAGCCCAAAAACCATTTCCTTGAGGTTCCCCTTATTGTCTAAGATAAGATTATCAGGCTTGAGGTCTCTGTGGTAAATTCCCTTGATGTGACAGAAGTCTACAGCACTGATTAGCTACTGGAAATATATACTCAATGTATGCCCCAGTTCAATTCATTTTGTATAGTGAGCTAACTTTGTTTTGTCAAAAAGGGTTCCTCCATTAACATACTCCATCACAAAATATATTTTGTTTTTGCTAGCCATGACTTTGTAGATCTGCACGATGTTTGGATACTCCAGTGCTCTCATAATGGAGAGTTTGCCCAATCTATAACTTGCCCAACATGAGCATTGAAGAGGGATTGGAGGCTTCCTGGTGTGGGACATATAGGGAAATATTTTACTATATCTTGTTAAATACCATGAGGGAATATAGAATTTATTTACACATTAACAAATGCAAGAGGAGTTGTGAGGGATGGAATCAAATGTTGACTTGATACCCACTACAGGTTCTTCTACAATCATTGTTTAACAAAAATCCTTCAACTGTGGAAATTGGTTGACTTCATCATCATCATCTTTTCCTATGTGAGGGTGTATTTCATTGGCTTCAGGATCAAATTCTAGTTCTTTTGGAGTAGGTATTGGTTCAATGCGTTCTTTTTTATGATTGTACTTTCAAAAAAAAAAATTGTTTCATCTTTAAACTTCTTGATATTATCATATTGAGTTTATTCTTTTTTTCGAAAAGAATGGGATCTATAGCCAGTGTTTTAAAACTCACACTTGGACTTGAAATCAGCCGAGGATCAACTCAAACTCGAACTCCGACTCGGCCATGACTCGGGCTGGTTTGAACTCAATCACTCAGTTTACAAAAAAATACATGAAATATTAAAATTTTAATGGAAAAAATGATTTTAAAGATTCCAAACCATTAGAGACAAAATATGCAAAGTATGCGCATTCATAAACCATGTAAAGGTATATCAAAATGGCACCAAGTGCAATACACATCTGAAACAAAATACAAAATCAATGAGGCTCTAAATGCCTCTAGAGTCCAAAAAACAACACCTATGAGATCAACATGATCAATCATCAATGATCATCATCAAAGTCATCACCACTGCTAGGAATGACATCCTTGGAACCAACATCTGGCCTAGAATCCTCGGAGTCCTCAGCCTTGTCAGACTGCTCATGGACATCTACAAGAGTAGAAATAGTAGTAGAAGAACAGACATCAACTAGTATCTTCCATGCCTGGATCTATGGTTGCATCATCTACCATTGGAACTTCTAGATCCACATCCAAATCAACCCACCCCAAGTCTTCTGCATCAAAATCATGATTAGGATCAAACTTTACCGAGTGAGACTCCTTTACCCATTCTAAGGTTTGATCAATATCAACCAAAAAAATAGGATCTATATCAAGTCTTATGTTAGGTAATCGGTTGCACCTTAGTCTAAGGTTGTACTACACGAAGAAGATATCATTTAACCGTTAATGTGCCAGACAGTTTCTCTTCTTCATGTGAATCTACTCAGATCCAAACCAATTGCACTCACACCTGGATGCATTGCAAGTCTGACTCAGGACTTGAATTGCAAACTTTTGCAATTGAGGACATTTCCTACCAAATGAATCCCACCAATGTGTTTCCTTTATCTTCTCCTTTGCCTAAACCATAGCCTCATATATATAACCCATGGACAACTTTCACTATAAATTAATGAATAATGTTTTACAATGAAGAATGAACTTGAATTTATAAGCCGTGTGGTGACCATTCATGTAAACCTAAGCCTATAGTACACACACACATATTGACAATGTAATTTTATATACATAACAATAACCCACGTCAAGTTCATACATGCACCCAAATTCACAAATTGTTGAATATCAGTGAGCATGACGCACCAAATTTGCAAAACGCCTCAATCTATGGTTCACCAAGATTCAAGAATGGGGTGACAATAGGACAGGAAGGCAAGCTTTAGGGTTGACCAGAGAGACCCCACAATCTTCAGGGGATGGGACAGATGGAAGTTAGGAGAGTTGGTGGTTGATAACCCTTTTATTAGGGCTTTTTCCTTGAAGTGTCATGACTATAGGCTTGTATAATAATGAATAAAAACAAATGTTTTCCATAGGAATATAGGTGACTATGTTTCCATTGAGTTCAAGCTTGAAAGTGGAAATTTAAGACTTATTACAATCACCATCTCATTCTGAGTATTCACTTTCATCTTATGAATTATGAATGAATAGAATTTGAAAAGGACAAATGCATATATGTAATTATGCAACCTTGTATATATAGTGAAGTTTACACTGGAAATGGATAGACCAGTGGATGACATTAGAAAGCATGTTTAGAAATAGGTTAATATTAATAAGCTACAATGTGGCAGCTCAATATTGTCATTATGATAGATGAAGGCCAACCATGGATGGCTGAAATTTGAATGAAAAGGTGAGCAATTCAATGGATAGTTAATTATAGTTAAAGCATCGCTAGGAGAGACAGAAACTAGTCCAATGCTGCCACTTTTCCACCCTGTAGATGAAGACCAATCATTAGAAAAGCATCCTTAATATCCATACTAATAGTCTTGGCTTCCATTTCATGTCAAAGGAAGTGGCCTTATCTTTTCTAAGCCCTCACAAATCTCTCTGTTGTAGTATTTAGATTATTAATTTTCAGTTTATTTGCAACACTATCACTAGTAAATTATGAGAAAACTAATGCAATGTCTAGATGGAAAGGTATTTTTGACGATGACCCATATTCTTGCATATTTCAGTCACTTGCAGTTTTGGATGGTCTATTTATATATGATAAATATTGGTCCATGTCAGGATTGAATCGTATATTTCTGACATAATCAAAGTCTAAAATCATTTAATCACCAGCAATTCTTCCATTTGCACATCATCAAATATATTCACAAACAATAGACCTACTAGATACAACAAAGACATCAAGTGTTGTGTAAAACAAATCTGATATAAAAATAAAAGTAATCCATGCACAAAGTGAACCCACATAGGAGGTGGAGAATCTAATTGAGGTGAATAAACCTGTGATGCAAAAACACCATTAGCTTAGCAAGATTTTAGAAGATCAAATGAACAGAAACTATATAAAAAAATTGTCCTAGCAATTAAATATGTTTATATCAACAAAAAACATGTGTTCACTTCCATGAAATATATGTCCATTTCTTTTTCCCAATATAGATATTCTGCAACTATTATTTTGATGACATCAAACTTTCAAAGCACCAAATGAAAATCAAGAAGGTAGAACGGGAGTGGATAGAAAATCAAATAGAGTCTGCATTACAATTAACAACCATCAGTTGCTAATGATTTAGACAAGACAATTCTCTGGATTAGCATATGAAATTGCAAGAAGATATGGTATTGGTAACAAGCTCATTCTGAAGCCAATAAAAAATAAACTTGTTTGCCCAGGGGATCTACAAATTTTCTCATTTGAATATAACAGTTATTGTATCAAAGCATGCAGAATATATGAACTAAAAATCCAAGAGAAAGTAAATCAAAAGCAGCAACAGTTTATGTAACAAAAAGTGTCAACTAGGATCTAGCAGCAAGGTGACTAGGCTTGTACTAATGTGGAGACCCTGGTTCAAAACCCCCTAAATGAGTGCAGATGAGGCCAGGTGTAAATCCTGGGTGATTTTGTTTTCCACTGCCCCTTGTCGCGTGCATTTGGCTGGTAGGATCATTGATACACTTCCTTTGCTCATACATGTTCCACTAGAGTCTAGCTTCCTAGAGGGAGGTATGTTCTATGTAGAACTTATATCCTTTGCCTCAAATCTATATCTCTAGGTGGCAGGGCATTTAACAACCAATTTCAAAGTTAAGGAATAAAGGAAGATCAAGGATTTTGAATATCAATAACAAGGAGTAGACCATTTGGCAATTCAAATATTTGATCTGTTGAATAAGAGCATTGATCTAGGTGTAGAGAAATAAAAGCCACTTATTAGATTACCAGAAAGGGTAAAAGACTTATGATGGTGGCCATGCAGATGTCTATAGGTTTTGTGTTAGGAACCCATGTCTTTACTTTGTTAGTATATTGTTGTTGGACGCATATGCTTTGTAAGTCATCCCGTAGTATTTGTTGATCCATAGTTTATATTAGCCCATAGTATTGACCCATAGTATTGGACGCATATGCTTTGTAAGTCGTCCCATAGTATTATATGTCCCATCGTTTTGACTCATAGTATTGGCGCCTAGACTTAGCCCATGGTTTGTATTGACACAAAGTATTGACCCATGGTATTGGTGCCTAGACTTAGTATATAAGTGTGTGTTGAGGCCTATGAAGGCACCGTGAAGTTAATTGTAGTGAGCTTTCTCAAAGGAGCTTGCCCCCTCGAAGTGGCCCGTGATCAATATAAAAGTGATTCTGAGTTCTATTATTTCTGATATCTCGTGTATTTGCATTAATTAATTATTGCAGGTTCATCACATCTGGTATCAGAGCACTTTCTTGGGCTCGTTGGGTGAAATTTCTGACAAATTTTTTTTCGCATCTGTTGCAGGTTCGGATTTGGGAATAATCCCTATCCGCTTAACTGTGGGAAGTACTTGGGCATAAGCCCTAAAACTCATTGTGAGGAGTACCACAGGAACTCAGAAGTAGTTGGCCCATTGAGAGGACCTGCCAGCGAAAAGGGCAACGACCCCTACCTGATTGACTAGTTCCCACCCGTGAGGTAAACCAAGAGCTGTCGTTTGTGGCAAAGCGGTTATCAGTTTTACCTGAGCCGTGGAGTGAGGGGTACTGCCCCAATACGCAAGCCGTCAGACAGCATTGGTGGCTGAGTGAAACCCCTGAACTATTAGGAAGCCGCACATACCTGGGGTCCATATCTATTTTCAGTTGAACTGTTGTTGATCACTTCTGCTCCAGATCCAGCCATTTCAGATCTATTCTGAAAGTCATTCCAGATCCAGTCGTCGTTTCATATCCAACCATTTTCAATCCCTTCTATGCCGTTGCAGATTTATCTATTCCAGATCCCTTGTTTTCACTCTATTTCCCTTGAAATTTTTGGGGAACCCCTGTCATCCCATTCTGCATATTTTATTCCTGAGGACCCTATCCCCAATTCCCCTTCCCAAAGCCCGAAATACCACATTTGTCTATTTTTAGGGTTTGCCATAACTTCCTCATATTTCACCCAATCACCTTCAAATTTTACCACAGAGTTACTTTCTGAATTATGCTTCTTTGTCCCCCTCTGCAAAATTTTCCCATTCTTTCACCCCGCTTCTGAAATGCTCATTTTTGCTTCCCTGTCTATTCAACAGTGTCCAAAACCTCGTCAACCCCCAATTACCCTTCATATTTTTTCCAAGTCAAGATTTTCCTTTACTGAAGCAGTTTCTGTTTTTGTTTTCCTACCCAGTCAACCAAAAAAAAAAACTCCTGGTTATGGTTGTCACCCGCGCAGGAGCAAAAACCATGGAGGACGCACTTGCAGCCATCCAAACCAAACACCAAGATCTGGATGAAAAATTTCTCAAGCTCCATCTTCAGCATTCATCCATGAACAATACCCAACAGCCAGAATCTTTTGCAGCCACCGGGTTCTCTTCTTCCAATAATTTTCGTGGGCCGAAGCTTGATTTTCCTCGCTTCAATGGTACTGATCCGACTGGATGGATATACCGAGCAGAACAATATTTCATTCTGCATAATACTTTTGATGTTTAGAAAGTTCCACTTGCATCCTTTCATTTGGAACAGGAAGCCCTTCAATGGTACCGTTGGTACATCAAAGCTCATCCCGAGCCAAACTGGACAAATTTTTGCCAACTCCTTTTGTCACGATTTGGTCCTAGTTCTTTTGACGACTTCACAGGAGCACTCACTAAACTTCACCAAACTGGCACAGTGAGAGAGTATCAGACGGAATTTGAGAAACTAGCCAATCACACAGAAGGATTGTCCGATGAATTCTACAGGAGTTGTTTTATCAGTGGTCTCAAGGATGAAATCCGCTCAGAGGTCAAAATGTTTTGTCCCAACACAATGATGGAATTCCTAGGGTTGGCTAAGCTGGCCGAGGACAAGATCGCAGCTCAACAACGCTCCAAACCCACCTTTGTTCCCTTCATAAATATGGGTTCCCAACGACCTCCCATCACGCCTGCTCCTCAACCAACTCCTATCAAGCAATTGTCTGAAACAGAGATGCAGGCAAGCCGAGAAAAAGGTCTTTGTTATAATTGTGATGAGAAATTCACTAGGGGACATAGATGTGTTCAACAAAACCTCTATCTCTTGGATGTGGAATCTTCGCCTACCTCAGAACTTGATGAAGAAGATCCAGATACAGTAGATGATCAGGTCGACATTCAACACCCGCATGTTGACACCCCATCTCAGGACGACCCACCCGAGATCTCTCTCCATGCTGTAACCAACGTCACCACCCTACAAACAATGCGAGTCAGGGGATACTTCAAGAAGCTCCCTCTTACCATACTCATTGATTCTGGTAGCACTCATAACTTCATTGATCCTCGAATTTCCAAACAGGCTGATTGTTTTGTCCATCCTTGCTCCAACTTTGAAGTCATGGTTGCCAATGGGGGCACCTTACCTTGCAAGGGGAAGTGTCACAATGTGCGTATCTCTATGGAATATTATAACCTGCGCTCTCACATGTTTGCCTTATCCTTAGGCGGATGTGATGTGGTTTTGGGCATTCAATGGTTACGCACACATGGCCCCATCTTATGGGATTTTGCTAAACTTTGGATGCAGTTTTCAGTCAATGGGGCATAACACAAATTTATGGGCTTACAACCAGGGTCTCTCTTCATCATCAGTTCACATCGCCTGGAAAAAATACTTAAGAAGAATTCACATGGTGTCATCGCTCAGCTCCATTCCATTCAGATGCACCCATCAATAGTCTCCACTACTTCCTTGGATAGATATGCAGGTGTCTTTGCTGAACCAATGAGCTTGTTGCCTTCAAGAGACCTTTCCGGTAAGAATTTAGCCGCATCTACCTCTCAGCAGGAAATGATGACTATTTTTCATACAGTCCAAAAGTGGCAGCCATCCCTATTGGGGAATTATTTCTGCATCAAGACTGATCTCCAGAGTCTGGAAACTTTCCTGGAACAACGGGTCTCCTCCCCAACACACCTGAAATGGGTTATGACTATGCGACCACTTACCAAAAGGGTAAGGACAATATGGTGGAAGATGCTCCTCCTCGCACATTTGATGACCCAGTTTCTCTTATAACTATTTCTCTGCTTGTTCCAAATTGGTTGCAATCTGTTCAACGGGGCTATCTCTTCTATGAACTCCATGCTTCTTCATCAGTAGGGCACTCTGGGTTCCTCAAAACGTATGACCAGGAACAATGCAACTTCTTTTGGCAGGGACTCAAAAGGACAATTCAACGGATGGTGGTTTACTGTGATACTTTCCAGGTCAACAAGGGTGAAACGACCCTCCTTTCAAGACTGCTCGAACCCTTACCCATCCCTCCACATATTTGGACAACTATTTCTATGGATTTTTTAGAAGCGCTCCAGTGGTACAGTACCACATCTCAAAGGACACCATATGAAGCAGTATTTGTACATGCACCACCAGTTCTTCTTCCATACACCTTCAGCAGCTCCCCAGTTCAGGAAATTGACTCAATTCTTCGAAACCGTGATCATCTTCTTCTCATTATGGAGGACAATTTTCACATGGAAAGAATTCGACTGAAACAACAAGCCGATCAGCACCGTTCTGAGCCCACTTTTCACCTCGCTGATATGGTTCTTCTTCATCTACAGCCTTCCATGCAATCCTCCCTGAAACTCCAAAGGCGCCAGTGGCTCGGAATGCAACCCGAGGATGCTACAGGGGACCCACTCCTTCAGATTCTGCATCAATTTCCACATCTAAAGCTTTGAGGACAATGCTTTTTCTAAGGGAGAGGGGATGTTAGGAACCCATGTCTTTACTTGGTTAGTATATTGTTGTTGGACGCATATGCTTTGTAAGTCGTCCCGTAGTATTTGTTGATCCATAGTTTATATTAGCCCATAGTATTGGACGCATATGCTTTGTAAGTCGTCCCATAGTATTATATGTCCCATGGTTTTGACTCATAGTATTGGCGCCTAGACTTAGCCCATGGTTTGTATTGACACATAGTATTGACCCATGGTATTGGTTCCTAGACTTAGTATATAAGTGTGTGTTGAGGCCTATGAAGGCACCGTGAAGTTAATTGTATTGAGCTTGCTCAAAGGAGGTTGCCCCCTCGAAGTGGCTCGTGATCAATATAAAAGTGATTCTAAGTTCTATTATTTCTGATATCTCGTGTATTTGCATTAATTAATTATTGCAGGTTCATCACATTTTGTAAGAAACGTGTTATTTATGACCCAGGTTCAAAACCTAGCAGGTTCGCTCCCTGTGCTAACACAATCTTTTGTGCAGATGAGGCCATAATATTTGTTGATCATTTCCGTCCTCAGGGTTTGGCAAGAGGAATTCGGACAATCCAAGCATCCAACCAATAACAAAAAACCATTGGAAAAGAACAGTCTTAAAATTTTCCTTGGGGCTGAAGTGCTCAATGGAAAATGGAATACAGATATGAAACAAAAGCATGTCTGTTGGGATCTCTGTAAATGGATCTGACATCCTGCAGGAAATTCAAAACCAGCAAGTCAACTATATTTACAAAAGAAACTCACATTAGCCAGTGCCGGATAATACTAACTACCAAAAACAGATTTTAAGTTTAGATATCAACATACGACGTATCCAAAGGGCATAGTGAAGGTGCCAAAAACATTGCGAGTTTTACTGGTAATAATACCAGCAAGACAATCAAGATTCCATAAACCACAATAGACAGCAATACCCTTCGTGCATGCTTATGTATGGGATCATCAATGAGATCTTGAAATGGATTATAATTTGGATCAGTAGGATCTATGATAAAGTACATGACATGAGGACGAAGTACCTGTTGATTAAGAAATTGTACATGCATGTTATTTGATACTCTATTAATCATATAGTGCAAATGGCAATGCATCACAGAATGTCTTTTTCCAGATTGAAAAGTCATCTACATAAAAGTAAATAACTTAAACATGTACTACATAAATTACACACATCATGGGCACAATTTCCTTTGAAAGAAAGAACAAACCTCTAGAAGAAGGCTGACAAAGATGCTTATTTGTAACATATACACAATCCCAACAAGCCACTGAAGGAATGAACTTGTTAAAGGTGACTCCCAGAAAAATCCCACCCTCTGAGACAATGTTGTTCCAAGCATGCTAATGGTGCAAACATCCAACCACCAACCACATAACAAAGGTTAAAATCCAATATCCACTAGTAAAAGAAAATCAACCTTCACCGTGGTGAAAAAATATTTTACTCCAGACAGTAATGACCTTGCAAGGGAAGGAGCGGCCTCAGCCACCAAAGCTATACCATAGATCCTTTCCACTATCAGAAGTTCACCTCTGTTGTAACGTATCAAGGCTATTAAGCCAAGATAACATAAAACAAAAAGCAAAATGACCATGTAACCAATAGAAAGAGTTGCAGCATCAAAATCCTGAAAAGAAGCAAGCAAAGCTTCTGTCAATACTTCCACAAAACCTCCAGTTGTCATAATATTAGAACTTCCATCAGAGTTAGTCATACCAGTGCTCATATTCCCTTGAAGCAGCTACTTGGTCAGGGTAGTTTCTTACACATTTGAAACTGACTTGATACTATTCTTAAAAGTTATTTCATAGAGACCTAAATCTGAACCTGTAGCGCTAGATATCCCTCCTGTAAGTAATGCATCAGATGTGGTGACTACAAGTTGAGATACAATGGAAATAACTATTCGTCCCAGTTGGAAAGGTAGAAAGACTACAACACTAAGAAATATCATATTATTGGCCAACACCTGCAAGGAAAATGTCTCAACAAAATTATTCATCCAGAAATGCTAAGAAAACAAATTTGTGATATTAAAAAATATCTAAATTAGATATATGCAATAAATGAAATTAAGTGAGACGTGAAATTTCCCCAAAGAATTAATACTGCAGCAGGACTGTCCACAAAGTATTGTCAATATTAATAATGTGACCAGTGACATCCATTATGTAAAAACAAGGGTCGGGGTCATTGACTGGTTTAAGAATCGATTTTCAAGCTCAGGGTTCAAATCGCAACCGCATAATAGGCACCCACATTATGATTGTGGCTTCGGAGGTTGGGAGGTTACTCTACACCAACAGCTTGAATCAAAACCCCATCAAATTCACACCAAAAAGTAAAGAAAAATTCATGCAAATTTTCTATTTTTTATCACAGCATAACTTCTTTAAACCTGGAAGAAAAGTTCGATTTGAACCAGTACAAAAATACAAAAAAATTCCCAAACCCAACTTAATCTTACTACAAAAATCCAATCTTCATCTACTAAAACTCATTCCTTCACCTACCAATCCATTCAAAATTGGTACAAAATAATTGAAACCTTTATCAAAATAATTGAAACCAATCCATTTCTGGTGATTCATACCAAGACTTCCATTTGTCAATGGACCTCTCAAATGATCTGGTACATGACCTGTAATATGCAACAACATCCAAGGGGAAGCATGATTAGACAACCTCGGGGCACTGGCCATCCTCCCATGGCCCCTTCTGGACAAATATATCAACTTTCAAATATACAATCGCCATGCACATCTCAACAGTCACGACAGAAACAAGGATCCATTCAGGGTACTTCATTTCAACATTCAGTATCTTCAGGGTGGACATTGCCAGGCATGCAAACAATTGGTACAGTTGGCTCTCCTGTTGTTGGCCCTCAGATCAGACCCTCTGGATTTTTTGGCCATAATCAGCAAAGGCATGGTCAAGGACAATTAAGGTCACAGTCTCCATCACAACATCAATCGCTAGCCTCTCAGGTAATTTTCTTGGCTTAGTTATAGTGTTTATGTCCTTTAATTGTTCCTCGCTTGTTTCCACTGAAGTTTCACATCACTCTTTCATTGGTTCATATTGGTTTTCTTAAATTAATTTGTTACAACTCTCATAACTCTGAGATAGATGAAACCAGGAAATGTAAAGGTTTCCAATAGCGATAGATTTAAAAATGGCTAGTTTCAAAAATTTTAGAAATTTATATTGTTCGTTTTGTTAATTTGTGATTCCCAATTTAGTAGGGCACCCTACTATGCTAAAATTAGGATCAAGGACAAGATAAGAAAAGATAGACAATTCGGTATGATATTAGTCTATTATTGTCTCCTTGATATTACCTTGATATTATAGTGACATTCTACTTTGCTAAAAATAGGAGCAGTGATAAGATAGGAAAGGATTTGGATGATATTAGTTTATTTGTTTGAGCTCGATGGGGGTGCAGACCACTTGTGGAGAGAATCATATGCAACAGAATCTAATTGTTGTTCAAGATTCTTGGATAGTTCAAAACATGTGATAAGATCATGTTTGCTAGATGTTATTGCAGAGTCGATTTATAAAAACTGCCTCTGCTTGAAATTAGTTGAAAAAATGAATTTCATGTGGGGCACACAATTCATTCCCCAGTAATGATGAGTAGAAGGAGATATTATTAATGGTTTAGGAACTCCTGAGTGTCTTCTGTAATGCTCAGGTGGAAAGGCATGTGGAGGAGAAGGACCTACAAAAAATGTAAACCACTTCAATAATTTGTGGATAAATTCAAGAATGCTTATACTTCTCAAATTAAGAATGATAGGAATCAAAGACCTTGACTTGTCGGTGTTATTGGTGCTGGTGCATGCCACCATGACCTTATCCTTGGTGGTGGAGCTACATGTGTTCTCAATTTCTTCAGGGGTGGTTCCAAAGGGGCATTACCTAGATGAGTGACAGGCATCAAGAAAAGGCCTTTCATGTGCTCATTGTCATAAAACACACTAACAAGAAATAAGATGTTGTTGTAGCATTGGTCAGTATTTACCATTGCAAAATTATGATCCTAAACTTTCCAGCAAAGTTTCACCTTTGACGACTGATCTTTTTTGTTTCTAATTTCTCCTAAAATATCATTTCAAAATGTGGAAATACAAAAAACAAACTAGGATTGGTGGGAGAAACATAGACATAAGTTAGGCAATGAAAGGTCAGAATACTATAAACAAAAATTGATGAAGGGGATGGCATGACATTAAGAACATATTCTCCTTGAAAATAGTTTTTCCTAAGTTCCACAAGCAACTGAACAACAACAAATTATTGTTTTGTCTTGAATAGTTATGTGTATATCCATGTACTCTTATAATAACTATATGCTTGAGTTTCAATTCACAAAAATACCATCTAAAATATAAGAAAATAACAGAAGAGGAAATCTTCTAGTTAAAATGGCCCTAACCTGATATGACCACCTACTTTTACCGGTTGCTAATATCATAAACAGGTGGGGCACAGTACCTACTGGCTACTACTCCAAAATAAAAATATTGATCCCAAAAACTGGCTCTAAACAAATCAATCGGCAGAGAAATTTTATTCAATCAATAATAACAAGCCAACCCATTCACATGGATTTTAAAATGTGCTTCTTTCTAACTTTGAAAAATCTATGGTATTAAACAATAATCCCACCATTAAACCTGGCCATTCAATCAATGATGGATGTGATGTTATTTGTAATAGTGATTCAAAATATGTTAAGCTTAATTTAGCATCTGAATAAGGTTTCTTAGAGAGCCCCAACCCTACTGGATTTAAGGTTTGAGCACATATTCTTAAATCATATTTTTCGCTTTGATAATTAAATCATAGCTTGGCTTTTTCTAGTGTAGTTTTTGTTTTAATTAGATCTGAAGATTAAAACATAATTTTCATCTCTTTCAACTTTAACACTACCCAAGGTTCACTGTGTTAAAGTTCAACAACCTCATCAATACAGTGAAATTATAAACAATAGTACAATAGTAAGTAAAACTAATTATCAAATCAAAATAGGTCAAGTAACTTATCTGATTGAGTGAACCTTCCTTGTACTCAGAAAAATTGACTTCTAGATCATATCTAGCCTCTCAGAGGCAGATCTCTCAAAAGGAACAAGTCTGGCCCTTACCTGTGGGCATAAACATAGCTGAGAGAGAGAGAGAGAGAGAGAGAGAGAGAGAGAGGGAGAGAATATGTGTTGTAGCTTAGCAGAGAGTGCAAATGTCCAAATACATTAACCAGATTCCCCAAAAAAAATATTAACCAATGGTTGGCAATTGTCGAGCAGTGAAAGGAAACCATGAAACCTCAATGGCAGCAATGAAGAAGGATGACAGCCCTAGACCAACGAGCCAACTCCAAAACATGCTTCAAAACTTGCACAATAAACCCTAGACTATATATCCCAAGTTCAGAGAGAAGAATGCTCTCATGAGTGAGACATAATGAAGGATTAGAGTCATACTTATAATCTCTTGGTGACTTCTAGAAGGATCCTCCTAAATTTTAGGGTTACTTTATCAATACTCAAAATAGAAGGGGATTTTATTTTTTCTTAACCTTTCAATGACCCCTAGAAGGTTCCACCTTCTATTTGGTCATTGAGTTTTAGGGTCAATATGTCTTTAGAGGAGGGTTACACAAGCAGGAGGGTCAAGCTACCATAATAAGGGGGGCGCTAGCACAAAGACCAACAAGGGAGGGTCATCACAAGATCTAACCAACCACACCACAAGTCCATGAGAGGTAACCACAACCAAGTGGGAAGACAACCCTTATACCCACAAGACCAAGGGCAAACAAATTTTATCTTTCTCTCTCAGAGTATGTGATCCAAGTGTTCCATATAGTAACTAGAAGTTTATCATCACTGTAAAAGGAAGGTTCAGACCAAGAACCCCTAGAGACTGTTGGGGGGCCTTGGGTACCTTCTAGGCTCCAAGAAAGCAAGCCCTTGTTGTTGGAGGGCGCTACTCAATAATCCCAATAGATTTTTCACAAACATTTCACAAAGGGAATACCAAGCACCTTCAAAGTACACAACTACAATCAACAACAACAATGAGCCCAAACAAAAAAATTAAGTAAAATAACACGCACTTATTTGGAAACAAAAGCAATGTGGGAGAGGTAATATAATGAACAACATCATGCCAAATTGAAAACCAAACTAAAGATGAAAACAAACAGATAGAAATTTCATCATTATACACAAGCAACCGTCTAAACTCGCTTACATATCCCGAAAAGTTAAGACTGAGTATGATGTAAAATTGGCAACATACGATATATAGTTTGGGTCAATAATATGTATAATCAGTGAATAGTCTAATCAGTGTTCCAGTACAAGTTCTTAACAACAATACAGAACTAGTCAATACTCTCGAGTCTCAAGTTTCAACAAAATGAACATCAACAATATATCAAGTTTTGCAACAAGAACATGAAAATCAACTAGAACAATGATTTTCTCAAATACTTATTTGGCCACCGAATGAAACTACTTTATGTCTCCTTCAAACGTTGACATCCATCAATTGTATCTTCATATGCAAGGGGGATGTTACTTGTGACTTTAATGACATTTACATTTGCATCTTCAAGACCAAGTTCCACTCCATGGATCATAGAAAGTGACTGAATGCGTCCAGGTCCGGCAATAGCACTGTCATATGGGTCCAATATGTTCACTTTCTCACCTACCTAGAATACTTCATGCCCTTTTGGAGTTAATTGGCACTGTCAAAAACAAAAACAAAAGTATACATAAATATAAGAAAAAAATATTACAATTAAATTCCAAAAACATGCACAGTTATTGATATAACAAAATTATATGCACTCACCACTTCAATATTTGGAATACCGGCAGGATTTGGCACTGATCGGAAATGTTGAAGTTCATCAATGTTGTGATATTTTTGACTTTCTATTATTGGATTTTTTTCTTTAATTATATCCTACATGTGATTCCATCATGCACAAATCAAATATAACATTAGAACACACTAATACAGCAAAAAAATAGTAAGTATATCATTATAACACTAAAAATCAAACCTAAACCAATTAAATCAGATTATGAACCTTTGCATATTCATGAACCTTTTTTGAGTCTTTCTAAATTCTTTCACCACCCAGATTTATAATTTTTTCCTGTGATTGACAAGCATTGCAATTAAAGAAAAAGAAGCTTCATGAGTGAAGGGAAATGGAACCAAAAAATCAACAAATTTAAAATTCAAGTGAATAAGTGTTTGCAGGGGACAATAAGCTTACCTCATCTGAATCACCATGAAATCCCTTATTTTTACATGCAGCAACAAGAGGCTCAATGGAAGAGGCTATGGTTTACATTGTCTTTGCCAACCCGTTTATGCATTCCATTGCATGTTTATAATCCTCACTATGGTTTTCAACAGCAAATGTGGTTCCAATTTGGCTTTTCTCGACTACAATAGATGGTGATGATCTTCCTATTGGATTTTTTGGCACATGTTTATGTTTAGAATTTTCTAAGTCTAGCATTATATATTCATCCATTCCACTCACATCCGATTCTCTATTAGCTCCATGAACCTACAAATCATTGCCAACACACAATTAGTTGGATATATAGACAAATCAAAATGCTTAACACAATGCACATACAAATATACTCACAAAAAAGTCATACATAACGTATCCAACAACAAATTCATATACTTACAAGCATGTGTTCTTTGGCTCGCAACCCACCCCGGCCCAAAATAAATCGATCCCTCACATTATCTCTTGCTTTCTTCCCCTTTGTACTCTTTTCCAACCATTCTTCAGCACGCATACTTTCCTTCAAATCTTCCCATTGTTTAGGAGTCAAGTTGTTATCCCTATCTTTTCCTTCCAAATTTGATTTTCTACATTTATGCCTAAAATTATTAATCAATTTTCTCATTCTGTACTTGTAATATTTGGTGGAAATCCTTCCACCAACACTCTCAAAGGCATTTTCCATTTGTTGGATCACTCGATCCACATTTCTTGAATCTTGATCTGCAAAATTGGTTTTGGTGACATCCAAATAAGACCTTCTCTGAGGCCCACCTTGAATGATTTGGACCAGTAGGTTCGCCATATTTTACCTCAACCAAATAAGCTTTCTTCCCTTTTGATTTTCTTTCTTTTGCTTCCCTTTTTGTGCTCCTATACAAGCCTTGACTAATTCTTCACCTTTTGACCAAAGGTGATACATCTTCAAAATCAGGACTATGTGATGTCAAATAAGCACTCATATTTGTGAACACATTAGGTGTTTTTTCCATGGCAAATGAAAGCCTAATTGGTTCCTCAGTGGCCACATTAGGTGTGGCACTAGCTATCTGTGCACCAATCTGCTCAGATGTACCTTCAAATCTTTGTTTTAATTTTAAATAAAATTCTCGCAAATCTGCTTCTCCAGAATATACCATTTTTTCAATGTTATCTTGGAGATGATGTGATATATCAAGAATTTTATCATTAGTATTTTCACCATCAGCTCCATGACTTGATCCACCATTGCGTAGGCTTCTACAACCTGGCAGAAATGTGCCTTTGCTTGCTTTTTGTTGTTCCTCATTTTGTGTAGAATCCAAATTTTCCCTATAAAATAAAAAAAATTATCAAATTAGAATCAAAAGCATAGATGGCCTACATCATCAAATAGATTATATATAACTATCATGATATATGCACAGAAGTGAAAGGTACAAGGAATAACTACTTACTTATTTGCCACACCAAGAGCTAGCTGCGATGTGCCTTTGATTTCCTTTTGGTTCTGTTGTTTTTCTCTAGAATCCAACTTTTCCCTATAAAACAAAGAACTTATCAAATGAGAATCAAAAGCATATATAGGCTATGTCATCAAATAGATTATACACAACTTTCATGAAATATACATATAAGTGAAAAGGTACAAGGAATAACTACTTACTTATTTGTCAAACCAAGAGATGATAAATATTCTTCATTTATTGTAATGTGTTTATTACGAGCACGCTCATATTCTACAATATTTTCATCATTGCTTGGGCCACTTTTATGTTTCTTCATTGCCTTCATGTCCAACGTTTCCCATAAAAACATCATTAGTGCATGGACAAACAAAGATTATAAAATATCTTAAGAATGAGTAGAGCATATTTCCTTGCATATGATATGGTTCTATACAATGTCCAAATGTATGAGATCATTTGAGATTGGCATAGTGCACTTTTATTAAAATAGTGAAATGAAGGTCAATATGCAACATAATCAATTTCAAAGTTTGTGAATTGGACATGCACATTTGAATCTAATTGTAACATTTATAAAAAACTTACATTCCACATATGACCACATATTATATCTAAAAGTCTTGTTTAATACAACCTATATATATGTTTCTCCATCATGATAGCATATAGTCAAAGCCTATACTATAATCACGTATTATGATTAATAAGAATGAGTAGAGCATCTTTCCTTACATATGATATGGTTCTATACAATGTCTAAATGTATGAGATTATTTGAGATTGGCATAGTGCACTTTTATTATAATAGTGAAATGAAGGTCAATTGGACATGCACAATTGAATCTCATTGTATCATTTATAAAAATCTTACATTCCACATATGACCACATATTGTATCTAAAACTCCTGTTTAATACAACACACACACACACACACATATATATATATATGTTTGTCCATCATGATAGCATACAGTCAAAGCATTCTTCAAATTTTTTTACCATTGAAACTCAAGGACGTCAATTGATAATATTTATCAGACAAATTTTGACAGTAACAAACAGAAGGAAAGCATTTTTGAGACATTGCACAGTACTGAAAACAAGTACTATTTGGCTAATCCCGGGTCCAAAACAATAAAATCCACACAAAGTTTAGTACAACCATTCGTTAATCCCATTGCAAAAACAATAAAATCCAATTTTCATAATGAAATAAATTTAAGGTGACAAATCATCATCATCATGATTTGCATTGCCATCAAGATCACAATCATGATCACTTGCATATACAACTGCTTCATTTTCTTCATCATCCTCATACAATAGATTTTCTCGACCATGCGTTACATTCTCTATCTAATTCTCTTCATTGGGAATCAAAGTTTCTTCTTCAAATACAATTGTAGTGTCATCTTCAACATCTTCTTACAATGTTTCTTGTAAACTATTACATTGCTCATCGACCATTATCTTAACATACTCCATGAATTTCCTTTTCGAATGAGACTCTACTTGAATGACATACGACCATCATGGGCTTGTTACATCATCAATTAGAAATGATTAGGTAATTTGGAGAGGGGAAACATACATCTCATTAATCTTTGATAAAATTTGATGTGTATTTACACGTACAAATCCATACTGATCACGTTGTATTGCAAATGGTTTGATCCATTTGCATTTTAATAATATGGGACTAATCTCACCATAATCAACTTGAATTATTTCTTGTATGAATCCAACATAAATTTTGTTTTCATTGTCGTGATGAAATTCAACACTAACAATACAATCACAATTTTCCTTTCCTTTGTCCTTTTGTTCCACTCTTAAATGACTACCATAGGCCCACATCCCACTGAAAGAAGTAGCTGATATACTTGGAGGTCGTGAAAGGTCAATTTCCTCGATCATTATGTCCTGGCCTTCTGGCATGAATCATTAATTGCATCTTCAATCCAGACATCAAATTTTGGAAAAGAACCATATCCAATATTCAAATCATGAAGTGTACGCTTTTGAGATGGACACATCCCTGTCCGAATCTCTTCTTCGTATTTTCTACATAAAATATGAACATACAAGATAGTAAGAATAATAATGATTTAACTATTAGATGAAAATAAATAAATTATCATGTAAATAATACTTCACCTCTGCCACTTATCAAATGAGGATATGTTTTGAAGAACATAGGCATGTATCGCAGTTCTATCCTCATATGATAGCTTGAAGCGATGTCCATTTCCTTCTAATACTTCACCTGCAACTCTCTCATCTTCGTCATCATCCCATACACGTCAATTGACATTACTAAAATCCTTCATATATTCTATGCAAAATCCTATGGCCTCCTGCATTAGATATCCCTCACACATGATACCTTCTGGTTTTGCCTTATTACGAACAATCGTTTTCAGAACCTTCATATATCATTCTACAGGATACATCCATCTCGTTCTTATCGGACCACAATGCTCTAGTTCATGTTCTAGATGTATAAGAATATGCATAGAAATATTGAATATTTTTGGTGCAAATTCCAATTCCAATAAGCAAAGCACTTCAACAACCTATCCCCTTAAATTATCAAAGTTTGAAGGATCTAACACATGCAAACTCATCCTCTTCAATATTAGGCCCAACCTTATAATTGAAAATCTTGGCCCCTTTTCCAAACTTGATATAATGGTCGCAATAGGTAAAATATCCTCGATTATGACATGATAGTCATGGGTCTTGAGACCTCTTAAGCCATTATTGTTAGTTTTCCTTCTAATATTACTACTCACATATCTAGTAGGAAAGCGAGTCTGAGACATCAACATTAAGAATTGTGCACGTTGTTCCTTTGTCCACACATAAGGAGCAATAGGTTTTCTATATTTTCCATCACCATATTTTTCAACCCAAATATTTTGACGAATCTTTAGTTCTTGAAGGTCTGGGCGTGATGACACTGTATCATATGCACCAAAAAGAGTTTCTATAATAGCAAAAGCTATGTTTTTCTCAGTATGCATAAAGTCAACAGTATGCATAATGGTTATATGTTTAAAGTATGGCAACTTATAAAATATGCACAATCATTTTACACCAATATCATTAAGTGGGTCATTTTTACTACCAGGAATGGCACCATTTTCAATAAACTGCATTCTTTTTCTCCATTCTCAATAATGTAATCACTTGTTATTGCCAATGGTGCTTCACGATTCTCTTCCTGGCCATTGAAACGTGACTTTTGTCGATGATATGGATGCTCCATTTCAAGGTAATCACGATGTCCACAATAAATACACTTGTGCAAAAAATAGGGCGCTGCAAAAAGTTAATGAGTTCCCACTACAATCGTTTTTTTCAGCATGTTTCCAATCATTATTCGATAAGGTTGTCAAAACATGAAATTATATTTTCAATCAATCCAGATATGAAAAATGGATCATATTAATGTTTTATCTTTCATGATTTAACTTGTACAATCGACGATTGTTATTCAGTATCTGTTGGAAGTATGTAATGATCATTTCTAATGGTCACGAATTTTTAAATAGAATTCCGAGGAACCTAGTTATGTTTAAAATTGTTATACTTTGAAGTCAGTCTTCTTGTTGTTTAAACCATTTTCCTTGTCAGGTTGAAATCAGTTACATTTAGCAGATTATGTTCAAAATGGGCAAGAGAGGAGGATTGGTGCGCAGGTATGAACCTACAAATGTTCATTGATTGGAGGCATTCCTGAATTGTGTTCAAAAGTTTAAAGCAGCAGGATGGTTTATATTTTGTCAGAAACTTCAGGGCTCCAATGATGAGGTTGTTGAGGAGTTTGCTCAGAATTTTGATGGAGATATTGTTACTTTGGGGAATTTTAAGTTTCAAGTTACAGAAGAGTCAATATCAGTTGCTCCTGGTTTACCTTTGGATGGTGATAAATGGTTTAAGAACCAGGATTTTTCTGTTGATTATAACCAGTTTTTAAAGCCATAACATTATGATACTGACTGGCGCAAGGGTGTTCCAAGGAGGTATCTAAAAGAAGAATGGATAGATGTCTTGAATATGGTTCAACTGTACATAACTTGTGAGGGAGGGTTTGATACTACTTTCATCTATCATATATGTTTCCTCCTACACATTTCAGGTATGAAGAAGATGAATTTACCCTATTTCTTCTTGAAGAGTTTAACTAAGATGTCCATGAGGGTTCAAACTCATCCGGATCACTCCAAGCATAGAATTTTTCATTATGGTTTGATAAAGTTACTGGTTTTGAATGAATTGAATAGACTAGATCAAATGTGGCAGAATTTCCTAGTTTCTTTAGGATTTTCTCCTAAGGAAGAATCTAAAATACAGAAGGTCGAGATAGAATCCCATGTTCCAAAAATTCCAGTAGAGACCCCCGCTCCGTAAGTTCAAGTAGAAACATATTCTCTTTATCCTAGGGTTTCTAAAAGTCACAGTAGGAAGTCTTCAAGTGCACAGTAGCAGGGGAAATTTTTAATGAGAGAAACTAGAAGGAAGAAAAGGAAACATCAATCTCTACAAGATAGTTCAGTTAAGGAAGACTTGGTTCATGTTCCTATAGAAAAAGAGATAATTGTTAAGAAGGGAAAGTGTTCAGAACTAGTTGCAATTGTCCCTGAATCAAGTCGTAAAGGTTCTACTACACTTGTAATCGAGCCTCCTAAGATTCATCCTACACTTGAAAAATTTAAGAAATCATTCAGTCGGGATCGTTAAGAAATTTCTGTGTTTTCTGCTAGAAGACCCCATACTAGACCTTCAAATAAGCTTAGAATGAATTACAGGGTTGCCATGGATCATCTTTTAAGAAGGATGTTGTCATTATTGTAGAAGAGGACTCTGATGAGGAAGATGCTCGGGCTATTAGGTTTGAGAATGAAATTGCTTGGACCTTGATTCAAATAGAAAAAGGAATAAATAATATGCCTAAACTACCTAAAGACGAGCATGATGTTCTTTCAGACTCGAAAATAGTGAGGGAAGCAGGGTATATTTTTCCAGAAGATAAATTGAAAGCACTAGAATTACAGATTTCTGAGGCGAAGAAATCTGATCCTGGAGGGGAGTCAGAGATTACAAAAAAAGTAATGACTTGAGAGGTAATTGTGTCACGGATTTTTCAAGAAAAGAAAAAAGAAATAACAAAACTACAGGAAAATATACATAGACTTGAGGATTGGAATAATCATTTGAGAGAGGCAAATATTGAAATCAAGAGATAAAAAGAGTAGATTGTAAAGGATTATGAATAGCTTGCTACTAAACATAATTTTCTCTATGATTGGGCTGAAAAGTCTATTGAAAAAAATAAAAAGCTTCGTCATAAAAATAAGGAACTTTTCAGGTAGAACAAAAAATTATACAAGAAGAACAGGATGCTTAAAAGGTGATTTCATAAGAAGAAGCATCAAAAGGATTGAGGGCTCTCTTAAAGCTCTTGTATACTAAATTTTTGGTCTCTCCTGGTCTCATCATAATGTTCGCTACAGAATGTTTTCAATTTCCAGTAGCACTTTTTGAAAGGTTTGTTGATGTTATCAGGAGTTTCGAAGATCTATTTCCAGTCAAATTTTGTTAGATGGCAGCTGTGTAAGATCATATCTTGTCTCAAGTCAAGCATACAAGATGTTCCTGATTTCCAGCTTATTAGTGTCATGAAGATCGAGTTAAGATCCTGCCAAGTCAAAATAACTCCTTCAAGTGTGGATCGAAGATTTAATTTATATTTTTAGTCTCTAGTTTTATTCTCGATCCATCTTTTAAGGATTTGTTTTTCTGTCTATGAATGTCATGTAATTATAAATTAGGACATAAACATTTTAGAAGGTGTTCAGTCTGAGGGTCGAGAAATAGACTTATATTTTGTAATAGGGAATTCTAATACTCGGTTGATAATGATCATAAACTCCTATATTTTTTGGATGGATCTATACAAACTATTGTAAGCTAGTATAGCTAATTTTTCTTTCGATATGAATGCATGACAATTTAGTCTAGATTGTTTTCTTGATTAAGGAATCTTTCACGATGAAGTATTTATTGTGAAAGCCCATGATTATCTAAAACAGATCGAAATCTCGTTATTTTATTCTTGAATGTAATTCTGAGTATGATGATCAATCAAGTGAATATATAAAGTTTACAGTGCGTGATCGTTTATTTTCATTTGTTAATTTTATGAAATATTGGCTTATTTTAATGCACATTAAAAGTTCATCCTTCGAGTTTCAGGCTTCTGATTCTTTACATCAGAGTTAGATATAATCTTTGATTTGATCTTCCTATCCTTAAAAACTTATTTTTCTTTACCTCACCTTAACCAAAAATCCCAAACAATCTCGAGGTTCCTAAACTTTGCAATCTGATAGTCTATTGCAAACTTTAGGGCTAACATAACATAATATTTATAGTGGTTATTAGTTAGTGCTTATAGTGGTTAGGTGTTGTTGCCAATTAGGATATATAATGGTTAATGTTGAGTGTTTATATGGGTTATGAATTATAGGGATTAAGGGTTTAGCTAGGGTGATAATATTTAGGGGTTAAATGTAATATGGGTTAAAGTCTCTATCTATAATGTTTTAGACATTATAAGGGTTAAAATTTGTAGTGGCCAAGGGTTATATATATATATATATATATATATATATATATAAGGGTTAAAATTTGTAGTGGCCAAGGGTTATATATATATATTATTTTTTATTTTTTTCCATGTGGTTCACGGAACACCCTCTTTTTTTCGGTGCCTGCTACGTCCACGTTGACCTCCCCAGCATCCGGAGACATAGGAATGGCCGTTAATTGTGTTGATGTATTTGTAACTTCAGAAGATATTATTCTATGTATTACACTTGTACTTTATTATATTCTTAATGGAGATGTATTATTCCTCCAATCAGAAGTGTCTTCATTTGTATTTGTAAGTGTCACAACTTATATTTGATGGGTTATTAGACCACCTTGGTGGGGTCGGCCCTACATGAGTCATGCGGATGGGTTATTAGGATTCCTTAGGAAATCGTCCCAGTTAGGGTTAAAGGCAGTTTAATTTGTTGTATAAATAGAGAGTGTGTCTCTCTCTATTTGCTCATTCACTCACTCATCCAACTTGTATAGTTGAGAGAGAGGTGTGCGCACAAGTGGAGGAGGAGTAGCTGCTGGAGACATCTATCGTTTGGGGTTTGATCTTTGTGATCTTTGTATTGGTGGTCATTCTATCTCTGAGGAAGTTGTGGGGTTTTTCACCTTCTTGGTTTTCCCCGCTGAAATGCTTTGTGTCCATTGTCTCTTGTGATTGTTATGTTGTGATTTTTATGTTGTGATTGTTATTCTCTTAGTGATCCTAGATAATATTGAATGAAATTATCAAAAAATTAAAATGGTGTCAGAGCGGTACTAAGAAGAAGACATTGTGCAGCTGCGGAAGATAGGACTTCTTAATTTTTGGGTTTTCCTCCATAGATCATCAAAGGAAGGAGGCTAGGATGAATCTCCTTGCAAGGGCGCATCTTTCTGTCGAGACAGAATTCAATTCTGAGCATTTTCAGTTTTTGGCCTATCACTACTGCGGGAAATTAGGGTTTCGAAGAAAATTGGAATTTTTGGAATCTGAGACCACGCCTGGATGCTCCTCAAAAAAATCAAAGTTTAGAGACCAAGATAGAACTTTTTGGCTGGGCAGAACCTCGGGCACTATCAAACCCTAGTTCGGGATTTTGACCAGAAAACCAAAAACTACAGATCTGAAAGTTTCAAAGACAATTTTGAGTGGTCAAATTTTGCATATTTCAAAATTTAAGTATACCAGCTTGATCAGATCAGCAAGGTGCATCTTTCCATCCATTCAGAAGTTTGGAATTCAAAGTTTGAATTTTTAGGTTTTCTTTGACAAACCCTAATCCAGCTCCAAATCCAGTTTCAGCAATTCAAGTGGTAAGACCTAAATCTTTTATTTCCATTTGAGTTTCTCATTAAGATGTCTCACCACACCAAGCTTGAGGATAAGCTTGAATGGTTTGATAACTTCCGAGCACGGAAGTATAGGATTGGGTTAATCCTAGAAGAGAATGAATTGGACACCTACATAAGAGAAGAGGTTCCAGTTCCAGAGGGAGATGAGGCTAAGGCCTTACACAAGAAGAACTTGGTTAAGGCCAAGAGAATCATTGTTGATTCTATCAAAGACCATCTCATACCCCATGTGTCTTCCCTTAAGACACCTAAGGAGATATTTGACTCCTTGACTAACTTATTTGAAGGAAAGAATATAAATCATAAGATGACATTGCGGAACCAATTGAAAGGGGTAAAGATCTAGAATGGAGAAACCATCCAATCCTACTTTACTAAGGTCTCTCAAATCAAAAAACAACTTGACGCTGTGGATGAAGTAGTGGAGAATGGAGAAATTTTCATGACCACATTGAATGGCCTACCTAGGTCATGGGACTCCTTCATCCAAGGTATTTGTGCAAGAAAGAAATTGATCTCTTTCAGTAGACTGTGGGAGGAATGTTCACAAGAAGAAGCTAGGCTTGTGGCTGGAGAAGAAAAGATGGGAAATGAAGATCAAGCTCTCACAGCACACACCGGGAGAAGTAAGTTCAATAGGGAGAAATCTTATCACAAGAGATCTTTACACCACCATCAAAGAGAGAAGAAAGATCTGAGATGCTTCACTTGTAATGAGAAGGGACACTTTACCTCATAATGTCCCAAGAATAGAAAGAGCTTCAATAACAATAACAACAAGAGAAACAATAAGAGATATCATGCTCATGCTATTGAGGATGATGAACCTCCCATGAAGAAGACTAAGGTAGAAAGTGAAGACTCTTCAAGTGACGAAGAGTATGTTCTCATTTCTGCTCTCACAGGTACTGTTACACATGGGTGTAATGATTGGCTTATTGATAGTGGGGCTTCCAAACATATGATGGGATTTAAAGAATCTCTTATGGACCTATCTGAACATGAGTCACCTCACAAGGTGAAACTTGGGGATGACTATCAATACCCTATAAAAGGAAATGGTGAATCCTCCTACAAGCTAGACTCTAGGAAGTCTTTAAAGATGCAAGATGTTATATATGTACCTGGACTCAAGAAGAATATTCTCTTCATATCGTCTTTGGATGCAAAATGGATGAGAGTTGCATTTGTGGATGGACAAGTACTTATGTGGCCAAAAGGTAAGACCATAGATGATGCAGTAGTGATTGGAGAGCAAGGGGTGGATTTTACAAATTGAATGGACAACCTGAACATGCCATGGTACATGAATCCATGGAGCCAAGTGAGCTTTGGCATAGAAGGCTTGCACATGTGCACTATAGAGCACTACCAATTGCAAGCAAAGCAATAGAAGGTCTTCCCAAAATCCAGTCAAAGCATGAAGGTGTTTGGAAAGAATGTGCAAAAGGAAAGAACACAAAGAAGGCATTTCCAAGTAGTGAAAGCAAGGCAAAAGGAATCTTGGAAATTATCCACTCTGATGTATGCGGTCCGATGTCATCCAGTTCTCTGAGTGGGTATGTATATTATGTTTCTTTCAATGATGATTTCTCTAGGAAGACTTGGGTTTATTTCCTGAAGAATAAAGATGAAGTGTTTGATAAGTTCGAGGAATTCAAAGCCTTGATAGAAAACCAAACTGACAAGAAGATCAAGATCTTTAGATTTGACAATGGTGGAGAGTTCACTTTAGGAGACTTCAAGAAGTTATGCAGTGATTCAGGGATTAAGAGGGAGTTAACCACTCCTTACAATCCACAACGGAATGGGGTTGTAGAAAGGAAGAATAGAACAATCATGGAAGCAGCACGAGCAATGCTTCATGACCAAGATCTACCTATGCACCTATGGGCAGAAGCATCAAGGACAATTGTATATGTTCAAAACAGAACACCACACAAGATACTTGACAACAAGACACCAGAAGAAGTTTTTCTCTGGTAAGAAACCAAAAGTCAACCATCTTAGTATATTTGGTTGTCCAATATACACACACAATCCAAAAGAAAAGAGGACAAACCTAGATCCTTTAGGAAAGAAGGGTATATTTGTGGGTTACAGTGAAAGCTCGAAGGCATATAGAATCTACTTTCCAGGGTTCAAGAAGATTGACATCAGCAGGGGTGTGACTTTTGATGAAAACTCAGCATACATCAAATCAAGGAAGACACCTGTTGAAGACAATGAATAACCAAGGGTACCCAGAATACAAGACACCACCATGAACGAAGTAATTCTAGAAGAGGATAGTGAAATAGAAGATCCACAAGAACCTGTAGATCCACCCCGTGAGAAGAAATCTCACAAAAGGAAACCAGCATGGGCTAGAGAGCTCATCCAAGATGTAGAAAGATATGGTATTCCAGAAGAAGAACACAGAGAAAGAAAAAGGACAAGTTCACCCACCAGCTATGTTGCCTTACTTTGTGACATAATGAACAAAGACCCTTCCAGTTATGAAGAAGCAGCAGAAAAGAAAGAATGGAAGGATGGAAGGATGCCATGTTCGAGGAACACCAGTCGATCATGAAGAATGATGTTTGGGATATGGTCCCAAGACCAGAAGGGAAGTCTGTTGTGACTTCCAAGTGGATCTACAAGATCAAGCATGCTGCAAATGGTAGCATAGAGAAATACAAGGCAAGGTTTGCGGCTCGTGGCTTCTCCCAGAAAGAAGGGATAGATTATGAAGAGACTTTTGCACCTATAGCTAGATACACTTCCATCAGAATAGTACTTGCCCTGGCTGAAGTGATGAAGTGGAAGATACACCAGATGGATGTCAAGACAACTTTCTTGAATGGTGTAGTCGAAGAGGAAGTGTATGTGGAGCATCCACTCTGTTTTGAGACACATGACAAGGAGTCATATGTGTGCAGATTGAAGAAAGCCTTGTATGGCTTGAAGCAAGCACCCAAGACATGGTACGGAAGGATAGACAGCTTCCTATCCAGTTTGGGATTTACCAAGAGTAAAGCGGATTCCAACCTTTACTACAAGGTTGAGGAAGGAAATCTAGTGATACACCTACTGTATGTGGATGACCTGCTTGTAACAGGAGAGGATAGGTTGATTGCCGACACAAAGAGGAAGCTTGATGCGGAGTTCAAGATGAAGGACTTCGGTATGATGTATTACTTTCTAGGTATGGAGGTGTGGCAGAGTGCAGATGGAATATTCCTTGGACAAGGGAAGTATGCAGTAGATATCCTAAAGCGGTTTGGGATGATGGACTGCAAGGCCATGGCCACACCTATGGCATCGAACCTAAAGATATTGAGTGATGCTTCATCAGATTCGATTGATGCCATGATGTATCGTCAGATGATTGGGTCCTTGATGTATCTAACGAACATGAGACCAGATATTCTCTTTGCAGTGAACACCTTCAGCCAATTCTTGATGGATCCCAGACATGTTCACCTGATTGCGATAAAGCATATTCTGAGGTACCTGAAAGGTATGATTGATTATGGGATCAAGTATGATGCGAATCAAAAGTTTAACCTGAAGGGTTATGTTGATTCATATTGGGCAGGCAGTGCTATAGATAGGAATAGCACTTCGGGCTGTTACTTCAGTATGGGATCAGTTGTGATCTCTTGGTTTAGCAGGAAGCAATCCTGTGTAGCACTGAGTATAGCCAAAGCAGAGTATGTCATAGCTTATTCGGCTAGTTGTGAGGCAGTATGGTTAAGGAAGCTACTGTCTGATTTGTTTGATCTCCAATGGGATGCTACTTGTATCTTCTGTGACAACCAGAGTTGTGTGAAGTTGTCTGAGAACCCGGTGTTCCATGATAGGTCGACACATCGAGATCAAATATCACTATATCAGGGATATGGTACAGAGAGGAGCAGTGAATCTCCAGTATGTTGCGACAAATGAGCAGATTGCAGATGTGTTGACCAAACCACTAGTCAGAGTGAAGTTAGAGTACTTCAGAGAGAGGCTTGGTGTTCTTCAGATTGAAGATACTTTGAGGAGGAAGTGATGGGACACATTTGCAGGAGCCATTCCAAGCATGGTGGTAGGAGGATCCTTCTCATGGATGTAGATGTAAGTGTTTTGTGGTAAATGCTCCAGATGATATGCATCAGGATGATGCTATATATGATGATGATCAGGATGATCATGCGATGATGATATGCATCAGGACGATGCTCCAGATGATGATTAGGATGATCATGTGTGATGAGCATCAGGACAATGCTCCATATAACGATGATCAAGATGATCATGTGTGATGATCATCAAGACGATGCTCCAGATGATGACGATCAGGATGATCATGTGTGATGATCATCAGGATGATGCTCCAGATGACGATGATCAGGATGATCATGTGTGATGATGCATTAGGACGATGCTCCAGATGACGATGATCAGGATGATCATGTGATGATGATGTGCATCAGGATGATGCATTATATGATGATGATCAGTATGATCATGAGCATCAAGATGATGCTTCGTGCGAGGATGATCAGGAGGATCATGAGTGTCAGGATGATACTTTGTGGCCGTGAACAGGTTGTGCGATAAGCATATAATAGCGCCTTGGGAGATTTGCAGATACTCTTGCTATGTTTTTCCTATGGCATATAATAGCTCCCTGGGAGATCTGGCAAATGCTCTTTCGAGGTTTTGCTTAGACGGACATATAATAGTGCCCTGGTAGATTTGCAGATACTCTTGCAAGGTTTTTCCTATGGCATATAGTAGCTCCCTTGGAGATCTAGCAAATGCTCTTTTGAGGTTTTGTCTGTGGCATGTAATTTCACCCTGGGAGATCCTGCAGGTTTTGTTGGGCACGTAATCAGTCCTGGGATGCTCTTTCCAGGTTTTGCTTGGCAGCATATAATAGCTCCCTGGGAGATCTTGCAGGTTGTGTTGGGCATGTAATCAGTCCCGGGATGCTCTTGCTAGGTTTTTCTTTCTGGGTCGCATATAATAGTTCCCTCGGACATCTTGCAGTTTGTGTTGGGCACGTAACAGTCCTGGGATGCTCTTGCTAGGTTTTGCGAGGTCACATGTAATAGATCCCTCGGAGATCCTATAGGTTGAGCAGTAAGCTCGTAATCAGTTCTGGGATGCTCTTGCTAGGTTTTGGTAATCCATGTAATCAGTCCTGAGATATCACCAAATGGCCGCTCCCGGAGACGATGAAGACCTACAGGAGCCTAGGCCTACATCCAGCATGAAAAAGGGTTGGCTCTGTAGAACTTCCTATGATGAGAAGAATTGAGAGATAGCACAAGTGATCGAGATGACCAGTACATCAGCATTTACGATGATGCTCCGTGATCTAGTAACGATGATCCAGCTCCAAAATTGAAGACTTGTGTATTGATGCATATGTCATGAGAATACCTTCCTAGTTAAGAGGGAGTGTTGATGTATTCGTAACTTCGGGAGATATTCTTCTATGTATTACACTTATACTTTATTATATTCTTGATGGAGATGTATTATTCCTCCAATCATAAGTGTCGTCATTTGTATTTGCAAGTGTCGCAAGTATTATTGTAAGTGTTGCAACTTATATTTGATGGGTTATTAGACCATCTTGGTGGGGTCGGCCCTGCATGAGTCATGTGGATGGGTTATTAGGATTCCTTAGGAAGTTGGCCCAGTTAGGGTTAAAGACAGGTTAAGTTGTTGTATAAATAGAGAGTGTGTCTCTCTCTATTTGCTCATTCACTCACTCATCCAACTCGCATAGTTGAGAGAGAGAAGTGCGCACAAGTGGAGGAGGAGTAGCTGCTAGAGACATCTATCTTTTAGGGTTTGATATTTGTGATCTCTGTATTGGTGCTCATTCTATCTCTGAGGAAGTTGTGGGGTTTTTCACCTTCTTGGTTTTCCCCAGTGAAATGCTTTGTGTCCATTATCTCTTGTGATTGTTATGTTGTGCTTGTTATTCTCTTAGTGATCCTAGATAATATTGAATGAAATTATCGAAAAATTAACATGGTGTCAGAGCGGTACTAGGAAGAAGACACTGTGCAGCTGCGGAAGCTAGGGCTTTTTAATTTTTGGGTTTCCCTCCACAAATCATCAAAGGCGGGAGGATAGGATGACTCTTCTTGCAAGGGCGCATCTTTTTGTCGAGACAGAATTCAATTCTGAGTATTTTTCAGCTTTTGGCTTGTCACTACTGCGGGAAATTAAGGTTTTGGAGAAAATTAGAATTTTTGGAATCTGAGACCACGGCAGGATGCTCCTCAGAAAATTCAAAGTTTAGAGACCAAGATCCAACTTTTTGGGTGGGTAGAACCCCAGGCACTATCAAACTCTAGTTTGGGATTTTGACCAGAAAACCAGAAACTACGGATCCGAAAGTTTCAAAGTCAATTTTGAGGGGTCAAATTTTGCAAATTTCTAAATTGAAGTATACCAACTTGATCATCTCAGCAAGGCACATCTTTCCATCTATTCAGAAGTTTGGAATTCAAAGTTTGAATTTTTAGGGTTTCTCTGACAAACCCTAATCCAGCTCCAGATCCAGTTTCAGCAATTCAAGTGGTAAGACCTAAATATTTTATTTCCATTTGAGTTTCTCACTAAGATGTCTCACAACACCAAGCTTGAGGATAAGCTTGAAGGGGTTGATAACTTTCGAGCATGGAAGTATATGATTGGGTTAGTCCTAGAATAGAATGAATTGGACACCTACATAAGAGAAGAGGATCCAGTTCCAGAGGGAGATGAGGCTAAGGCCTTACACAAGAAGAACTTGGTCAAGGCCAAGAGAATCATTGCTGATTCTATCAAATACCATCTCATACCCCATGTGTCTTCCCTTAATACACTTAAGGAGATGTTTGACTCCTTAAATAAGTTGTTTGAAGGAAAGAATATAAATCGGAAGATGACACTACGGAACCAATTAAAAGGGGTAAAGATCCATAATGGAGAGACAATCCAATCCTACTTTACTAAGGTCTCTCAATTCAAAGAACAACTTGAAGTTGTGGATGAAGTAGTGGAGAATGGAGAAATTGTCATGACCACATTGAATGGCCTACCTATGTCATGGGACTCCTTCATCCAAGGTATTTGTGCAAGAAATAAATTGATCACTTTCAGTAGACTGCGGGAGGAAAGTTCACAAGAAGAAGCTAGACTTGTGGCTGGAGAAGAAAAGATGGGATGAAGATCAAGCTCTCACAGCACACACCAAGAGAAGTAAGTTCAAGAGGGAGCAATCTCATCACAAGAGATCTTCACACCACCATCAAAGATAGAAGAAAGATCTGAGATGCTTCACGTGTAATGATAAGGGACACTTTGCCTCAGAATGTCCCAAGAACAAAAAGAGCTTCAATAACAACAACAACAAGAGATATCATGCTCATGCTGTTGAGGATGATGACCAAGAAGAAGACTAAGGTAGAAAGTGAAGACTCTTCAAGTGACGAAGAGTATGTTCTAATTTCTGCTCTCACAAGTACTGTTACACATGGGTGTAATGATTGGCTTATTGATAGTGGGACTTCCAAACATATGATGGGATTTAAAGAATCTCTTATGGACCTATATGAACATGAGTCACCTCACAAGGTGAAACTTGGGGATGACTATCAATACCCTATAAAAGGAAATGGTGAGTCCTCCTACAAGCTAGACTCTAGGAAGTCTTTAAAGATGCAAGATGTTCTATATGTACCTGGACTCAAGAAGAATCTTCTCTCCATATCATCTTTGGATGCAAAAGGAATGAGAGTTGCATTTGTGGCTGGCCAAGTACTTATGTGGCCAAAAGGTAAAACCATAGATGATGCAGTAGTGATTAGAGAGCAAGAGGGAGGATTGTACAAATTGAATGGACAACTTGAACATGCCATGGTACATTAATCCATGGAGCCAAGTGAGATTTGGCATAGAAGGCTTGGACATGTGCACTATAGAGCACTACTAATTGCAAGCAAAGCAGTAGAAGGTCTTCCTAAAATCCAGTCAAAGCATGAAGGTGTTTGGAAAGGATGTGCAAAAGGAAAGAACACAAAGAAGGCATTTCCAAGCAGTGAAATCAAGGCAAAAGGAATCTTGGAAATTATCCTCTCTGATGTATGCGGTCCGATGTCATCCAGTTCTCTGAGTGGGTATGTATATTATGTTTCTTTCATTGATGATTTCTCTAGGAAGACTTGGGTTTATTTCCTAAAGAATAAAAATGAAGTGTTTGATAAATTCGAGGAATTCAAAGCCTTGATAGAAAACCAAAATGACAAGAATATCAAGATCTTTAGATCCGACAATGGCAGAGAGTTCACTTCAGGAGACTTCAAGAAGTTATGCAGTGATTCAGGGATTAAGAGGGAGTTAACCACCCCTTACAATCCACAACAAAATGCAGTTGCAAAAATGAAGAATAGAACAATCATGGAAGCAACACGAGCAATGCTTCATGACCAAGATCTACATATGCACCTATGGGTAGAAGCAACAAGGACAGTTGTATATGTTCAAAACAGAACACCACCCAAGATACTTGACAACAAGACACCAGAGGAAGTTTTTCTCTAGTAAGAAACCAGAAGTCAACCATCTCAGGATATTTGGTTGTCCAGTATACACACACATTCCAAAAGAAAAGAGGACAAAGCTAGATCCTTTAGGAAAGAAGGGTATATTTGTGGGTTACAATGAAAGCTCGAAGGCATACAGAATCTACTTTCCAGGGTTCAAGAAGATTGACATCAGCAGGGATGTGACTTTTGATGAAAACTCAGCATACATCAAATCAAGGAAGACACCTATTGAAGACAATGAAGAACCAAGGGTACCCAGAATACAAGACACCACCATGAACGAAGTAATTCCAGAAGAGGATCGTGAAATAGAAGATCCACAAGAACCTAAAGATCCACCCCATGAGAAGAACTCTCACAAAAGGAAACCAGCATGGGCTAGAGAGATCAACCAAGATACAGAAAGATATGGTATTCCAGAAGAAGAACACAGAGAAAGAAAAAGGACAAGGTCACACACCAGCTATGTTGCCTTACTTTGTGACATAATGAACAAAGAGCCTTCCAGTTATGAAGAAGCAATAGAAAATAAAGAATGGAAGGATGCCATGGTCGAGGAATACCAGTCAATCATGAAGAATGATTTTTCGGATATGGTCCCAAGACGAGAAGGGAATTCTGTTGTGACTTCCAAGTGGATCTACAAGATCAAGCATGTTGCAGATGGTAGCATAGAGAAATACAAGGAAAGGTTTGTGGCTCGTGGCTTCTCCCAGAAAGAAGGGATAGATTATGAAGAGACTTTTTCACCTGTATCCAGATACACTTCCATCATAACAGTACTTGCCCTGGCTACAGTGATGAAGTGGAAGATACACCATATGGATGTCAAGACAACTTTCTTTAATGGTGTAGTCGAAGAGGAACTGTATGTGGAGAAGCCACTCGAGTTTGAGACACATGACAGGAATTCATATGTGTGCAGACTGAAGAAAGCCTTGTATGGCTTGAAGCAAGCACCCAGGATATGGTACGGCAGGATAGACATCTTCTTGTCCAGTTTGGGCTTTACCAAGAGTAAAGCGGATTCCAACCTTTACAACAAGGTTGAGGAAGGCAATCCAGTGATACTCCTACTGTATGTGGATGACCTGTTTGTAACAGGAGAGGATAGGTTGATTGCCGACATGAAGAGGAAGATTGCTTGCGAGTTCGAGATGAAGGACTTGGGTATGATGCATTACTTTCTAGGTATGGAGGTGTGGCAGAGTGCAGATGGAATATTCCTTGGACAAGGAAAGTATGCAGTAGATATCCTGAAGCGGTTTGGGATGATGGACTCCAAGGCCATGGCCACACCTATGGCATCGAACCTAAAGCTATCGAGTGATGCTTCATCAGAGTCATTTGATAAGACGATGTATCGTCAGATGATTGGGTCCTTGATGAATCTGACGAACACGAGACCAGATATTTGCTTTACGGTGAACACCTTGAGCCAGTTCCTGATGGATCCCAAACATGGTCATCTAATTGCGGTAAAGCATATTCTGAGGTACCTGAAGGGTACGATTGATTATGGGATCAAGTATGATGCGAATCAAAAGTTTAACCTGAAGTGTTATGTTGATTCAGATTGGGCAGGAAGTGCTGCAGATAGGAAGAGCACTTCGGGGTGCTGCTTCAGTATGGGATCAGGTGTGATCTCTTGGTTTAGCAGGAAGCAATTCTGCGTAGCACTGAGTACAACCGAAGCAGAGTATGTCGCAGCTTGTTGGGCTATTTTTGAGGCAGTATGGATGAGGAAGCTACTGTCCTATTTGTTTGATCTCCAATTGGATGCTACATGTATCTTATGTGATAACCAGAGTTGTGTGAAGTTGTCTAAGAACCCGGTGTTCCATGAAAGGTCGAAGCACATCGAGATCAAATATCATTATATCAGGGATATGGTGCAGAGAGTAGCAGTGAAGCTCCAGTATGTTGCGACGAATGAGCAAACTGCATATGTGTTGACCAAACCACTATCCATAGTGACGTTCGAGTACTTCAGAGATAGGCTTGGTGTTCTTCAGATAGAAGATACTTCAAGGAGGAAGTGATGGGACACATTTGTAGGAGCCATTCCAAGCATGGTGGTAGGAGGATCCTTCTCATGGTTGTGGATGCAAGTGTTGTGTGGTGAGCATCAGGACGATGCTCTAGATGATATGCATCAGGATGATGCTATATATGATAATGATTAGGATGATCATGCGATGATGATATGCATCAGGACGATGATGAGGATGATCATGTGTGATGAGCATCAGGATGATGCTCCAAATGACGATGTTCAAGATGATCATGTGTGATGAGCATAAGGACAATGCTCCAGATGACAATGATCAGCATGATCATGTGTGATGATGCATCAGGATGATGCTCCATATGACGATGATCAAGATGATCATATGATGATGATGCACTGTATGATGATGATCAATATGATCATGAGCATCAGGATGATGCTCCGTGCGAGGATGATCAGGAGGATCATGAGTGTCAGGATGATACTCTATGGTCGTGGACAGGTTGTGCGATAAGCATATAATAGTGCCCTGGGAGATTTGCAAATACTCTTGCTAGGTTTTGCCTATGGCATATAATAGCTCCCTGGGAGATCTAGAAAATGCTCTTTCAAGGTTTTGCTTAGAGGGACATATAATAGCGCCTAGGGAGATTTGCAGATACTCTTGCTAGGTTTTTCCTATGGCATATAATAGCTCCCTGGGAGATCTGGCAAATGCTCTTTCGAGGTTTTTTTCGTGGCATGTAATTTCACCCTGGGAGATCTTGCAGGTTGTGTTGGGCACGTAATCAATCCTGGGATGATCTTGCTAGGTTTTGCTTGGCAACATATAATAACTCCCTCGGAGATCTTTCAGGTTATGTTGGGCATGTAATCAGTCCTGAGATGCTCTTGCTAGGTTTTGATTGCCTGGTCGCATATAATAGCTCCGTGGGAGATCTTGCAGGTTGTGCTCGGCACGTAATCAGTCCTGGCATGCTCTTGCTAGGTTTTGCGAGGTCACATGTAATAGATCCCTGGGAGATCCTATAGGTTGAGAAATAAGCTCGTAATTAGTTCTAGGATTCCCTTGCTAGGCCTACATCCAGCATGAAAAAGGGCTGTCTCTGTAGAACTTCCTATGATGAGAAGAATTGAGAGATAGCACCAGTGATCGATATGACCAGTACAATAGCATTTACAATGATGCTCTGTGATCTAGTGATGATGATCCAGCTCCAAAATTGAAGACTTGTGTATTGATGCCTGTGTCGTGAGAATACCTTCCTAGTTAAGAGGGAGTGTTGATGTATTCGTAACTTTGGAAGATATTCTTCTATGTGTTACACTTGCACTTTATTATATTCTTGATGGAGATGTATTATTCCTCCAATCAAAAGTGTCATCATTTGTATTTTCAAGTGTCGCAAGTATTATTGTAAGTGTCACAACTTATATTTGATGGGTTATTAGACCACCTTTGTAACATCCCTCAATTTTACCCCTATTATTATTATTTTGTAAATGTATTTATGAAAAGTATAAGCGACCGTGGTGAGGAGCTCAAGGCCAAGGCCCCACCAGTGTACCTCAAGGTGACCTCAAGCTAGTGTTATGCTTATAAATCTTAGATTAAGCGTAAAAGTCTAAAGAATGATAATACAACTAACCCATAAGTAACCAGACACACGAGATAATGTATTAGTTGCCCATATCTTAACTTATCATATTGACTGATGATAGGTGGAGACACCGGTTCATCCTAGTAGGATTATTATTCACCCTAAACATCTAGCTAAGATACTATGACCTAATCTTAGCTCTATTATGATTAAGCCATAAAAATAAATTATATATATTCATATGACTATAAATTGTTTTATGAAAAGTGGCATACATATATAAGTGCTATGTACATACAAAAGATTTATTATAAATAATTGTAATTGTAATACAAGAAAAGTAACTTATATGTATACATAGGTGTGTTACAAATAAATTGCAAATAGGTATTGAATTATGCATATATAGTTATGATGAACTATGAGTTGCATTTAAAAGTAAACCCTTCTATTTTAATCCACCACTTTAAATTGATATTTACTGCAATTATATATATATATATATATATATATATATATATATATATATATATATATTTAGAAACAAATGTATTGTTATAGATAGAAGGTGCAAGTATAGAAATGGCTAATGTATATAAGATATTTTTTTTAATACAAGATTTCATATGAACATTTCATGGCATAAGAATTGATAGCACATGATTTATTTACTTATAAAATTCGTATACAAAGTATATTTGTAAACATATATATATATAGATGTAAACCTAAGTTATAGAAGTTTGATTTCCTTCATTTTCGAAGTAGGGCAATCCGCCATTAATGGATTAAGAGAGTATATCTGATTTTGCTAAACGTTGGATGGTGGTCGACACTTGTCGAGAATGATGCCACTTGATCCCAAGGAGTGGTTTCTTTCCATTTATTAAGACTGTTAGTTTCGAAGCCACTCGCTTAAACGTAGGAGGAATCTAAGGTTAATGTCTACACAGTAACCTACGTTAAAGAAGAATAAGAGTCAGAGTATGTGTGCATTGTCTACAACGTGGAGTGAGCTGGCAGCTGTTTCCTTAGTGGAGCACACCGAGCACCTACCATCGCCATATGGCATCACTAGATCAACACGTTTTTCCACTACCTCTTGTCACTCATTTTTAGGAGAATCCGAAGCTACTCTAAAACCACCGGTTCCTTGAGTTAGTGGAGATACTGGGGGGTTTTGGGGAGGAGGACAAGCTTCAAACGTTAGTTGTTAGTGGTGGTTCTGATTTTAGAAGAACTGTAAAGTATGGAAACATGGGTATCTTTGGAGGATTTGGTTACAAATAGATGTTTGAAGCTGAAGTAAAGCGGAAGATGATGGGATACGTTGCCATCAATACAAGGTTCACTGTTGAATGGTTTCTAGGGTGGGGCAGATAGTTACAGGCTGCCATGGATTCGATGGAGAGTATCTTTCGCTATAAACATTTCGTGTAAGCAGCAGTTCTGATCGGAGCGTAGTAGATCTCAGGGGGAAAAAGGATGATGGAAAAATATCTTCTGCGTATTACTAGACGAAGGAGTGGCGATCTCGGCAAGAGAAGTTTTGGTAGAAATAACATCTCAGGGAGAGAATACGATGCGGAACGAAAAAGATCTAGGAATCACTTTGGAGATATCTCGGTTCCAGGGCACAGTCCGGTGACAGCACAGAGTTATCCCCAACGCAGCGTGTAGAGACATTATCTACAGGTTTGTCTTATTGTTCGTATGGATCAATGTGCCGGGAAAGTTTGGTACGTACATTTCTGTAGTATATATTCATATTTGTGTTGGAATCTCGTTGTATTGCTTTCTGCTTGTTATTATACCGGAGTGCAGACATTTGGGTTTCTGCCTATAGAAACTATACACAATATTTATCAGGGTCAATAAAATGGCACAGTAAATAGGGTCAGTTTCGTTCATACTGTGAGTTGTCTTTAAAATAAACGCACTGTTTAGTGAATGCGTGCACCAAATCGTTTTAATAGATTTCGGAATGGAACCGTGATTAGATTCTGGTTTTATTTCTTGATTTTATGGACACTGTTGCATTATTTTCCCAATTGACACATTGGGCGTTTCGGTTTTCTTCTTATCATATATATATATATATATGAATCTGGTTAAACGTTGACTAGTAAGCTCAGTACGAATCTCTACGAGAGAAAGGTTATCATGTTGTCATTACACTTGTACAGACCTCAGTGAAAGGAGATGAGATTATATATTTCTCAGAGTTCGGATTTTGACTTAACATTTGATTAAAACCTGGATGATGCATTTTGATAAAGAGCCTCGGCATTAGACCAGCAAATCCTTGCGGGATTTCAACTTCTTCATTGCTTACGAATTGCAAAAAGAATCAGTCGCAGGCAGAGAGAGAAGGGGGCTGCTCGCTTTTGGAAAACTAGCTTGTCGTGGAGTTGATCCCTTCTCGGTATGGGCAAGTAGGATTTCTTCTCGGTTTAGGGAGCTATCGTCCCAAAACAAGCATTCTAAAAACTCTGCGTTTGACAGGTATTCTCCATCAGGTTTTTATAGTGTATCCGTTTTCTCAAAAACCTTTTTATCATCAATAAATTTTATGGTATTTATTAAATTATGATCTTAACACTAACTTATGCCGGTAAGAGACTCTGTTGAGTCGTTATAGATCTCCTGCATAATTTTTGAGACTAAAAGAGAATGTCTAGAAAACCTCTCTCTACGAGAGAAGGCTTCGGGGAAGTGGAAAGTAGACTTTGGACAATTTGTGATGTGTTGAATAAATCATTTTTCCTTTGAATTATTTCATTCTAGAAAGAGATGCATTGCCTCTGCGATGCGTAGGAATATTGCATATTTTCTTATAGCTATTTTGTGTGTTGCTGGTCCATTGAAAGAAACAATTCTTTTGCAATCCTAAGTCATGTTGTTGGTATATGCGGGTGTAGTGGCAACTAAGGGCAGTCTGCATGACCATTGGTAAAAGCTAAGATTAAATATTTTTACATATAGGATTTCATTATTTAGGTTATTAACTATATCCTAGTATTGTATGGATAATGATGGAATAAATTATGGATGATAGATATGTGACATTAGAAAGTTTTAAAAAGGGTATTTATATTATGATTTAGTTTTAATGTTGAAAAGCATATATATATATTCTTATGACATGAATGAAAGGATATCTTTTTAATGTGGAAAATTATTTATATACTTTTAAGGAAAGAAGAGATGTCCCTTAGTTACAATACCAAATTTAATTATGTAAAAACCTTGGTTGATATATATACTCTTTTGAATACGATCACAAAGAAGGGTAAAACCCTAGTAGTATGAAGGAAACTTCAAGCTTAATATTCCAATTATGTAAACAACCAATTGAGGGTTGTCAAGTACTTGTAGAATAGAAATGGGTCATATGGTTTCAGGAAGATAGCAACAATCATGTTGCAAGAATGTAAGTACTTGTAGAATAGAAATGGGTCATATGATTTCAGGAAGATAGCAACAATCATGTTGCGAGAATGTAATTCCTCTGGGAATTGTTAAATAATACACACATAAACCTTTGTGGAATAGCCCGATACGGGTGAACCACGTTATATTTTGTCTCCTATGTTTCCTATGGTGTTTCTCAATGTGTCTTATGTATGAGTACTTGTTTATGTAACTTAAAAATGTTTATGATTTCTTTGATGTATAATGCCAGTATGTTCCCCTTATGATTATGATTAAGTTGTTACCATTTTAGGTTGTTGTATTGGTACAATTAACTGATAAAAGATGTACCTGCTTCTTGAAAATGAATTAACATCTTGAAGTGCATTTTATTAATTTGACGAATAACTGAATAAATTGATTAAAAGAAATATGGGGCTTAAATATAGTTGTCTATGGTTTCTTGGTCTATGGTTTTTAAGGTTGTATCTTGTGCACACATATGAAGAGTTAGTTGGTTTAAAAGAAGAAAACCATGTGTTGAATTTAGAAGAGTTATGTATTCGAAGAGTTATAATTATTTGTAAGTAATATTTAAAGAAAGTAAACCTAAACTTTATGTCTCCGCATATATTTTAGTGGCATTTTAGGCACTTAGAAAAGTTTTAAATTTTATGAAATTTTTTGGTACGTGACATATGGTATCAGAGCTTTAGGTTACAACACTTGGGCCTGATGAGCTCAACATGCAATAAATAAGTATGAAGGTTGTTAAGCTTACTAATCGATTATTTTGTTTCACTTTGTATGCATGGAACTGGAATGGACGAGGGGCAATGTCATTCAAAAGTTCAAACTTCAAAGTTTCCCAAAGGAGTAAAGATGAGTATTTCAGTTATTAAAGCAAAGTAGTTGATGTGCAAATCTAATTTGATATGTGAGTATTGTGTATCCTCAATTTGATAAGATTTGGCTGACCCTTGATAATAAGAATTGTTTTGATGTTGGATGTTAATGATAATACTTTGACCTTAACTAAAAGTGCAGTATATATATTCTTATATATGTGAAGTTACATTTATGTATATTGAAGTTACTTTATATCAACGTGAAGTTATTTTTATACATCCATATGAAGTGGTAGGACATCCCAAGCTATGGGCTAGATTTGTAACGTCCCCTCAACATCATCAAATGCAGGGAAGGAAACATTAATAACACACCGGGGCTTTTGGCAGACTTAGCCCCAATATTATTTCTTTATTCATAAATTCATAACAATTAAAAACTTATGTGTGCAGATTCAATCTCAATATAAACACAGCGAAATTAAACATAACAATACACAGAAGCATAGATTTGCATCAGCATATCTATCTCAAGCAATCAACAGGCAGAGAATTCAATCCCCTTCTTATGCTACTTCCTATCGATTTCATTAACATGCAGAATAATCATTCAAATACCACATTGCAGAACACATAAGGTATATAAATTAATTCACAAGAATACTTATCTTGAAATGTAATGTCCAACGACTGGCTACACGAGAGCAACGTTCCACCCAACCATAGATCTCTTTCCAGCCTATATTCTTTCAGCTGAGAGATCACCCCTGAGCTGAGCTGTGTATCCACTAAGGAGGAACTAGATGGATCACTCACAGTCAGGGTTTCACTTAGACAGCCATGTTAAGCCAACACACAGTTGGGTTTTCCAAGCATGCAATGGGAAATGGAGGAGGATGCTAGTCCCCTGAGCTCAATCCCAGAGCCACATACACTTCAAGCTGGACTCAGCAATCCCATCCCCTGTTCATACATCCACACTTGGATTTCTCACAACTCTGTCACGAATAACTCGAAATCCGTCACTGATTTTCTGGGCAGTTAAAACTGGGTTTTCCCATGGATTTTGGGGTAGCTATTGCTCCCAAATTTTCCCCAAGGTTCATACCAATGGATCCCCCATTGGATTTCACTGTCCAATACCAACTCTGGGCGTTTTTGGCTCTTCCAAACGTGGGTTCTTTCAAAGTCGCGATTTCTGGTTTTCCACTCTGCTGGCAATTCGTTTTTGGATGGAAAATGGTGCTCGTAACTTCCACAATGGAATGGGGATGAGGAAGAAGCAACTGCCATGAGGTAGAGTGGCTTGTGGTACAAGAAAACAAAGCCCATACTCTGCCATACGAATTTCTGGGCTGCCCATGCTCCATTGAAGCCATGGACTGACTTCCTCAACCACTTCCTTACAACATAAATAAATGTCAGCAAGGTAAGTCAAATGGGTTCTCAAGGTGACATATGGAAGCCTATGGTTCAATCCCATAACCCCCTCACCACTCCCTAGTGGATACACGTGGCCCCTTCTCATTCGTTGCCTCCGTAGCCAGTTTTGGTATTTTATATTGCATGATGTTTATTTACATCATTTTTACAATTTCCATGGCTTAAGAGCACATGGGCATCAAAATATCAATGCTTGCCTTTTAATCAAAATTCAGGCTTTCACTAGCGGGGCCTTGGCCTTGAGCTCCACGCTAGGAAAACATACATCACATGTACACATTATTTACAAGAAAGCCAATATTTCCTAAGGGTCAAAATTGGGGTATTACAATCCCCTCCCCCTTAGAATAACACCGTCCTCGGTGTTCCAAGACTTAGGCATACATAAACAATTTACACATGTCCAAAACTTCAAAAACTTTGCAGATCTGCCCTGCATTCTGTTCTTTACTTTGAACTTTTAGAACCAAGTCCTTTGATCTTCACGAGTTGCTCCTGCTGATTCGGATCTTCCAACTCATCCATAAGTATGAAAAATTTATGGCTGCTACCCTCTTGAGGTTCTCTTGTTGGGCAGTTGCGGAGGCAATGATCCCCTCCACATTTCCAACACTTCATTGGTTGCTTCATCTTTACCTGCTCAATTCCCTTTGAGTCTTCCCACCTGGAGCGTCTCTTAATCGGACGATTGGATGAATGTTTCTTCATTGATCCACTTTTCTTTCCCTTGCTGATTGCTCTCATAATGTTTTTTACCTCTTTCTGCAGACGAATAGAGTCCTGCAAGACCTTGTGGTTCATCTCGTTCTGCTGCTTTTGCATCTTGAGCATCTCTCCAAGATTTTCTTGGGTCTTGGCAATTGTTTGAAGAAGACTTCCAGCCAATTCTAATAGCCTATGGTCTGCTGCCATGGTCATTGTGCACAGTTGGTTCTCACTTGGCTCACAAGCAACACTTGCTCATAACAACTGCAACCAATTGATTTAATTTGCACCTGTGAAATTCATCATTACAATTCTCGTTAGGCCAAGCATAACCCAAACATAAAAAAAAAAAATTAGTCAATGGTTTTTCCCCAATTGACATGGAGGTCCCATGCTCTATTCATGAGACTTTCACACTTTCCATGCTTGCCCAACTTACACATGAATTCCTTCATGTTCATCCATTCACAGGAAATTCATCAATTAGCATTCACAATTCACTTTAATTAAATAAACACGCTTTTACTTTCAATCATGCATGCATTCAACAATTTTCTAATTTTATAAATGCATCAATAAAAAGGAAAGAGAGAGAGCAGTAAGAGTGTTCTCCTCTTAGTCTTGTTCCATTCTGGAACCCACACCACCACTGTGGTTTTCATGCTCCTGTCTTCTTTCACTTCACGTGAATGCTCGACCTGCCCTTCTTGGCTATGACACTTAATGTCTATGGTCTATTTCAAACCTATCAACCATGGAGTCCCTCCACATGGTTTATCTACAACTCTTGGCTGCTAGGACTCACACAGTCCCACTAGCCCCATCTTTCCATTACTGCTCATGCTGAGCTCTTTAGGACAGTTACATGTCCACATGCATCCTTAATATGCTTTCATAGTCATTGCTTCCAGCAATACCTACACTCAAACATTGAATTAATTCACATGTTTAGTTTATTTTCATAGGAAATCATAATCAAATCATATACACATGTATATTCATAAGCAAAAAATTACAAGATAACCAAATACTTATCTGCATTAGATGTCTTCACTTTATTCCATAGGGTCCTTCTTTGCTTTACAAGCCTTAGAATCGCCTATGGGTTTGGGTGTTTGGCTAGCGCGCAGGCTGCCCCTCAACATCAAATAGTCTTGTATGGTTGGTCAGCACGTAGGCTGCTCCAAATCGCCAACAATCTTGCATGTTTGGCCAACACGCAGGATGCTCCAAATCACCAACAATCTTGCATGTTTGGCCAGCACGCAGGCTGCTCCAAATCATCAATAATCTTGCATGTTTGGCCAGCACGCAGGCTGCTCCAAATCACCAACAATCTTGCATGTTTGGCCAGCACGCAGGCTGCTCCAAATCACCAATAATCTTGCACAACCAGCCACTCTCTGGATTTACCAAGCAACTTATAGTTCTTTCAGGGTCCTTGCTTCCTGTATGACCAAGGTTTCCAACAAAGAAACAATAGTGCATCAGCTTAACTGTTACAAGACTTATACTTGTAATCTTCATTATTCCAAACAAGAAATAAATGAAATTGAATACTTATCTGTATTGTGCATTTCTTCTCTGGTCCACAGGGTCCTGCTTTTACTTTATAAGCCTTGGGATCCTCCTGCGGACTAGGATGTTTGGCCAACACGCAGGCTGCTCCAAATCATCAAATAATCAACACCTTACCAGTACACCTTCACGCTGACTGGAAGGAAACTTCACTACGACCATTTCTAGGTCAAGGCTCTACTATGGAGCCATAGGCACATAATAGCCCTTTCATCAATACTTCACAACCCTTCATCAAAATCCCCACAACCTCCACAACATCCTTTTATTTATATTAACCCTTCCACCACAACCCCTCACAACATCCTTTTATTTATATTAACCCTTCCACCACAACCCCTCACAACATCCTTTTATTTAGATTCTTTAGTGTGTAACATCAATTACAATCTGTTTAGGCTGTCAACACAAGATGGATAAGCAAGTTCATTAGTATTGCTGCTCTAACTGCAAACATATTTCATAACATTCACTACCCAACCTTGAAACACCAGGAATGCGTCCATTCCCTTAAGGCGTAGTCAATATTGGCATCCCTAACATGACTCAGCACCAGAAAGGCGTGCACTCCTTACTGATGTGAACTATGAAGGTCCTAATCATACTTCAAGCAGTCTGCCATAATGGGAATAAAATCAAAACATGCTCTGCATATTAACTCTAATAATTAGACATGCATGTATGTATATATATCATCAATCACGGTTTATGGAACACTTATCCATTTGCAGATGTTATTTCTCTTCTTTAATGAGGAATGGGGGCTCCTTCTCTGAGTTGACAGTCCCTCGGTTTTCCATCCCAATTCCTTTTGACGTTACATGCCTCTCACATGTCTTACTGACATAATCTTCACCATCTCACTCATATTGTTTACCAATCATGTAGTGCAGATGAGACATTAATAATGTCTTAAGGCGTTTCACCTGAAACCCATTTTCAAATCATGGGATCCCTTCCCATGAAGTTTGGCTTCTGTAGGACCTCTCTCTCTTGGTCTTACTGCAATGTGTCTCCCTGGCACACTTATTAAACATCCAAACAGTCAGCAACATTTAACAATACCATTCAAATCTGATTGTTCCATAACCAATCCATGACACTAATAATTAAATTCAGTATGAATTTGCAACTCTGTCTACTACAGAAATTGGTTTTCTTATCCATGAGGCTATCCTCATATTGTTTGGCTCCTGTAAGTGACACCACTCTGCCCGTTATGGTCTTATGCCCGCTGCCATACATGAACATCCACTTACAGCACGTCCTCCTGACACATTTTCATGTAAGCCAAACAATCAGCAACATTTAGCAAAATTTCAAATCTGAAACATTTACAAATCTGAGATTTACAACTGTTCTTACTAACAGAACTTAGAGCTCTTCAACCATGAGATTCCTTCTCATAAGCTCTAGATCAAATTTTCAATCAACCAAACACTTCATAAGTCTCTATGCGTATAATGTTTCATTGCTGCAACAGTTACTGAAACATTTTCAGAATTATAACATTCCATAATTCAATTTATCAGCTGTTAATATATCAATATCACCAAAATTTATTTACTTCACGTGCATCATTAGCATACTCAGTTGCAAGGTACAGTCACATGATTCATACAACTCTATCCTTCCACAGAGCATTCTAGCAGCCCATCAATCATGATTGGGCTCTTCATGCACTTACTATTCTGCATTCATAACAGCCCATGAAATGATCCTAGAATTATCATCAATTCATCATTTCATTCATTATTTATTTTGCAATAACATATGCATCATCCCTATGCATTCATACAATGCATCACAAGATTTATAAAATCTCTTAATGCACATCTACTCAATGCTACCTTGCATTGTTTCATGAGTACTATGTATTCAAGCATATTATGATCGAAACATGACTATCTCATATAACTTGCATTACCATAATCAGGACCACCAGTGCTCACTTGCTTTGGTTATTAAGCACATAACCATCATACACATGGCATGATATAAATTCATATGAATGCATTGAGATTTCTAAACAGTCATAGGGTGTAAGGATCATTTCCCTCACTTACCCACACATCACCAAGCTTGGTAGGTTAACAGTCCCAATCGGTATTCAATATCACATGCAACTAACTCATCATAGCTCAAACATAGTTGAAGAGATCTTACCAAATCCTCTTTCAACATTCATGCAATTTGGCACCAATAATCATGACCTGCATGGTTACCATTAACATCGTCCGATGTTACCTGATCAGTTGGCCTCTTACCAAGGTTGCTCAGTCCTTTTGCCAACTTTATGATCATAGATTTGTTGCACCATCCTTTCTGCATAAGGTTGTTGGCTTCATGCAACAACATCCCCAACACATTTAGCCATGCTCTTTGTTATCTTTGGTCCTACAACCAATACCAACATCAATAGTGATTATCAACCACAATATTCTCCATTAGTGGTTCATTGCATATGCAGGCTTCATTATTCTACCAATATGCAACATCCCATTTATGCACAAGCATTTCCATATGCACTATGCAATGCTTGTTAAGATGTCGTCTGGTGCATATACATCTATGTAATCCCTTACATTTTTAATCATTTTTATGCCATATGACAATTTCTTAATTATAAGTATGATAGCAAATAGGGGTTTAAAGAATTCTTCCCTTTTCGATCCCTTACTGTAACATGGAATTCCTCTTCCATATCATGCAATTGTAGAAATTGCCCACATTGACAACAAAATTTGTTTGTTAAAACAGCCGCTGGCACTCTTCTGCACTAAATATCTGTGATATATGTAGACCTCATTCAAACTCTGGTCATGCATCATTGTTCCCTACTGGACAAGCTTTCCAATGCCTGTCTTCATGCTCCATTCCGACATCAGGTGCGGGAACTGCATCTCTTCAAAAATGACAACTTTCGCTCCAATTCTGCACATTTTACACAGTTGCATTTTGGTCCAGAATGCCAACTTTAGCCACCTGTGGAAGAAAATCTATGAAGAAGCACAAAAACTTTTATATCAGGCGAAGTTAGTCCATATAACAAGGAACACTCAGCAATTTGCGGATCTCAATTTCGATGCACCATTCATCTTTTATGAAATTCTGGGTTTAACTACTTTTCCTTTTTAACTCCCTTTGCAACCTGTGCTCCACCTGTGCGCCACCTGCACACAACCTGTGCGCAACCTGCGCGCAATCCACGCGCAACCTGTACACAATCCGAGCGCAACCTGTACGTGACCCGCGCGAAATCCGCACGCAAACCGCACGCAATCCGCGCGCAATCTGTGCGCGACCTGCGCACAACCCGCGCGCAACCCGCACGCAATCTGCGCGCACTCCACACGCAATCTGCACGCAATCTGCGCACAATCCGCGCGCAATCTGCACGCAATCCGCGCGCAATCCGCGTGCAATCTATGCGTGACCCGCACGCAACCCGCACGCAATCTGCGCGCAATCCGCGCGGAACCTGTACGCAATCTGCGCGCACTCCGCGCGCAATCTGCACGCAATCTGCGCGCAATCCGCGCGCAATCTGTGCGCGACCTGCGCACAATCCACGCGCAACCCTCACGCAATCTGCGCGCACTCCACGCGCAATCTGCACACAATCTGCGCACAATCCGCGCGCAATCTGCACGCAATCCGCGCGCAATCTACATGCAATCCGCGCGCAATCTGTGTGCTTGCGGGGGTCATATCTCCCTCATCCCTCAACCAAATTGGACGAATTTGGTACCGTTGGAAAGCTCTTGGAGAGCTCTATGCAATGGTGTGATCCTATGATACATTTGAGAAATCTGACCCTATCATTTTTCTCAATCAAAATTCTTCCCCCAACTTCCCAATTTTAAATCAAAACCATTCTGTCTCTTGCCTGCAACTGCAACTTTTCACAACAGTTAAAAAAATTTATGGAATCTGCCCTTTCATCCCCTTACAGAGGTGAACTACTATAGATCAGACTTGCATAAAAACAGTAAGAGAATGACAAGAACTTGCATCTCTAATAAGGGATTTTCTTTTCATTTCACATTCAACAATCCAACCAATGGATTCACAATTAATCTCCAAGCAACCAACAAGCATGGGTAAGGAAACTCATGAGCATAAGGGCGTAATTTGCAGGCTTTCCTCACTTCTGAAAACCATCAATTGGCCACACAATGTGGATTCATTGTAATTAACAATCATCATTAAGACATGGGGCTGTAACAACTGACTGTTCATGCTTTTACTCAGGAAATTAACAAACAAAACTCATTTCCAGCCATGCTCAACATTCAAGTTCATGCATTCAAAGCATCATGGAAATTCAAGGAACATGGATTCATCATTAATCAAGATCTCAAGCACATGATGCATCATCTCCTATGCACAGCAATTAACAACAATGATAACAAAACAATATAAGATGGCAGAGGTTGCCCCTCCTTTCTCTCTTCCATGGAGGCAAACAGACAAATACAAAATTGAATGCTACAGCATTGGGGACAAATTAGAGCAAGCATTCAATCTGAAAATGAATTTTCTCGCTCCTTCCTCTATTTCGTAGAATGAAATCAATGCAAGCAGCTTGCAAAAATCCCCAAACAGTCATGGAAATGATTTCCCATTCCAACAAATAGAAGCCATGCAATCTTGAGGTTTCTTTAATGCATTTTAGTTCCAAATACAAAATGCATGTACACACAATGATTTATATCTCTGTGAAGGGCCCAACAGCCGTAGTGTTGAACCTAGAGCTCTGATACCACTCTGTAACGTCCCCTCAACATCATCAAATGCAGGGAAGGAAACATTAACAACACATTGGGGCTTTTGGCAGACTTAGCCCCAATATTATTTCTTTACTCATAAATTCATAACAATTAAAAACTTATGTGTGCAGATTCAATCTCAATATAAACACAGCGAAATTAAACATAACAATACACAGAAGCATAGATTCGCATCAGCATATCTATCTCAAGCAATCAACAGGCAGAGAATTCAATCCCCTTCTTATGCTACTTCCTATCGATTTCATTAACATGCAGAATAATCATTCAAACACCACATTGCAGAACACAGAAGGTATATAAATTAATTCACAAGAATACTTATCTTGAAATGTAATGTCCAACGACTGGCTACGCGAGAGCAACGTTCCACCCAACCATAGATCTCTTTCCAGCCTATATTCTTTCAGCTGAGAGATCACCCCCGAGCTGGGCTGTGTATCCACTAAGGAGGAACTAGATGGCTCACTCACAGTCAGGGTTTCACTCAGACAGCCATGCTAAGCCAACACACAGTTGGGTTTTCCAAGCATGCAATGGGAAATGGAGGAGGATGCTAGTCCCCTGAGCTCAATCCCAGAGCCACATACACTTCAAGCTGGACTCAGCAATCCCATCCCCTGTTCATACATCCACACTTGGATTTCTCACAACTCTGTCACGAATAACTCGAAATCCGTCACTGATTTTCTGGGCAGTTAAAACTGGGTTTTCCCATGGATTTTGGGGTAGCTATTGCTCCCAAATTTGCCCCAAGGTTCATACCAATGGATCCCCCATTGGATTTCACTGTCCAATACCAACTCTGGGCGTTTTTTGGCTCTTCCAAACGTGGGTTCTTTCAAAGTCGCGATTTCTGGTTTTCCACTATGCTGGCAATTCGTTTTTGGATGGAAAATGGTGCCCGTAACTTCCACAATGGAATGGGGATGAGGAAGAAGCAACTGCCATGAGGTAGAGTGGCTTGTGGTACAAGAAAACAGAGCCCATACTCTGCCATACGAATTTCTGGGCTGCCCATGCTCCATTGAAGCCATGGACTGACTTCCTCAACCACTTCCTTACAACATAAATAAATGTCAGCAAGGTAAGTCAAATGGGTTCTCAAGGTGACATATGGCAGCCTATGGTTCAATCCCATAACCCCCTCACCACTCCCTAGTGGATACACGTGGCCCCTTCTCATTCGTTGCCTCCGTAGCCAGTTTTGGTATTTTATATTGCATGATGTTTATTTACATCCTTTTTACAATTTCCATGGCTTAAGAGCACATGGGCATCAAAATATCAATGCTTGCCTTTTAATCAAAATTCAGGCTTTCACTAGCGGGGCCTTGGCCTTGAGCTCCACGTTAGGAAAACATACATCACATGTACACATTATTTACATGAAAGCCAATATTTCCTAAGGGTCAAAATTGGGGTATTACAAGATTATTGAGATATTGTAAATAAAGGCATTTCATTACCGTAAAATGTGTCATGTTTAGAACTAATCATGTTAAAATGAATATTAGGAATTAGAAAGTGAAGTTCAGAAATTACTTGAATACACTATTGATGAGTATCATCATTTTGTTAAAGGTTCGAAAAGTATTCAATTTGAAATGAATCTATGAAACTAACATGTTTATTTGTTAAGCAAAAGAGTTTGCGTCAGGATGAAATGAAGAGGATGCGCAAGTAAATGAGCAAGCGTATAATGCTATGGAACTAATATGTTCAGAAGATGAGCAATTGAAATAGAGAAACTTATCCTTATACTAACATTTTAGGAAGTGAACTTAATCCCAACTGACGACATGATCAAAAGGGACGTTGACCTATACAGATAAGTTGAGCTATGTTGCTCAAAAAGTAAGTAATGATTTTCTTTACATGATATTTACAGGATTTTATGAATCATGATTGGTGATAAGACTTATGATTGATGATGTGTTATCATCAAAATGCATAGAATATGATGGTAAATAGATGAATATATTCATTAAATATTTTGTGGCTATTTTGTCGCATGTGGAATACAAGAAATACTAAATGATTTTTACTAAGTAAAATTCTCGGACTCAAATGAGATGATTTGAGGGGAAAATAATATTTCCTGAACTCAAGTAGAGGTTGCATCTTGCACTCACTTACTAGCTGTTGCAGGGTGCAACTTCCCTAAAATTGTGGTCATGTTCCCCAGGGAAGTGGAACAGAGCAGGTGGGAAGCTCGTTGAATGTTATACTGACCCAAAAGTCCTAGGCAAACTTTATATCCATCGAATTGAGCAGAGGAAGGGCTCACGATTTTCCTTGTGTTGTTAGAACAGAGCACACAAGAGGTTCTCTGAGGAGACTAAACTTTTTCCTTGTGGTGTTAGAACTGAGCCCACAAGAAGATTCGATGAGGGGAAGCTATGTAATGAGTTGCAGAGTAAGACTGTCATATTTCTGCTGTATGCAGAGGTTTTCCAGCTGAGTTACAGAAGACTCATGTTTTGTATGGCAAGTCTCCACGATTGCGGAAATACATAAAGGGTTTTGTATGGCAAGTCTTCACGATTGCAGAAAATACATAAGAGTTTTGTATGCAAGTCTCCATGATTGCGGAAGTACAAAGAAGTTTGGTGATTACAAAGTTCAGTTGAAAGAATTGTTTTATGATATGAGTTAATGATAATGATTGTCTTGTAGTTAGACTATCACATGTATTTATGTGTGCATGTTATGAATGCTAAAGTAAGCAAATATTTCATCAAGGATGAGGATGAATGATAAACATTTGCTATTTTGAAATTTTGTATACTTCTGTTATACTGAAAAATACTGAAAAATCTTGTATGAGTTGTACAATGTGCAGGTTACAATTGAAGAAAGCTTGCTGAAATCGCAAAGATGTAAAGACGACCAAACCTTAAGAGCAAAAGTAAGCGAAAGATGGTGAAACGATGCAAAAGACAAACCATTGAGCACCGAGGACAGTGTTATCTTTAAGGGGTGGAGTGTGTAACATCCCTCAATTTTACCCCTATTATTATTATTTTGTAAATGTATTTATGAAAAGCATAAGCGACCGTGGTGAGGAGCTCAAGGCCAAGGCCCCACCAGTTGACCTCAAGCTAGTGTTATGCTTATAAATCTTAGATTAAGCGTAAAAGTCTAAAGAATGATAATACAACTAACCCATAAGTAACCAGACACACGAGATAATGTATTAGTTGCCCATATCTTAACTTATCATATTGACTGATGATAGGTGGAGACACCGGTTCATCCTAGTAGGATTATTATTCACCCTAAACATCTAGCTAAGATACTATGACCTAATCTTAGCTCTATTATGATTAAGCCATAAAAATAAATTATATATATTCATATGACTATAAATTGTTTTATGAAAAGTGGCATACATATATAAGTGCTATGTACATACAAAAGATTTATTATAAATAATTGTAATTGTAAGACAAGAAAAGTAACTTATATGTATACATAGGTGTGTTACAAATAAATTGCAAATAGGTATTGAATTATGCATATATAGTTATGATGAACTATGAGTTGCATTTAAAAGTAAACCCTTCTATTTTAAGCCACCACTTTAAATTGATATTCACTGTAATTATATATATATATATATATTTAGAAACAAATGTATTGTTATAGAGGATCATATTATTTTTGAACACATCTACCGTGAATTCAATTCTCAGGCTGACACACTTTCAAAACAGGCTTTTCTGGGCTCTGAAGGTATTTTGGTATGGGAGGAATGGATGGATTCCAGCCTACTGGAATGTGGGGAAATTTTATTTATGTAGGCTATCATATGGACAGTAGGTGTAGTGGATACTTTTTGTAAGTCATATTTTATGGTCCGATGTATAGCTCCTTTTTAGAATATATATTTTGATGTATATAGATGGAAGAAAAAGTCAAAGATGGCTGAAACTACCTTTCGCAGGAGAGGTGACAATATTTTGTACTATTTGATTTTAAGAATAGCAATAGTACGTTTTTTTTTCGGTTGAAAAAAAAAGATAGAAGGTGCAAGTATAGAAATGGCTAATGTATATAAGAGATTTTTTTTAATACAAGATTTCATATGAACATTTCATGGCATAAGAATTGATAGCACATGATTTATTTACTTATAAAATTCGTATACAAAGTATATTTGTAAACATATATATATAGATGTAAACCTAAGTTATAGAAGTTTGATTTCCTTCATTTTCGAAGTAGGGCAATCCGCCATTAATGGATTAAGAGAGTATATCTGATTTTGCTAAACGTTGGATGGTGGTCGACACTTGTCGAGAATGATGCCACTTGATCCCAAGGAGTGGCTTCTTTCCATTTATTAAGACTGTTAGTTTCGAAGCCACTCGCTTAAACGTAGGAGGAATCTAAGGTTAATGTCTCCACAGTAACCTGCGTTAAAGAAGAATACGAGACAGAGTATGTGTGCATTGTCTACAACGTGGAGTGAGCTGGCAGCTGTTTCCTTAGTGGAGCACACCGAGCACCTACCATCGCCATATGGCATCACTAGATCAACACGTTTTTCCACTACCTCTTGTCACTCGTTTTTAGGAGAATCCGAAGCTACTCTAAAACCACCGGTTCCTTGAGTTAGTGGAGATACTGGGGGGTTTTGGGGAGGAGGACAAGCTTCAAACGTTAGTTGTTAGTGGTGGTTCTGATTTTAGAAGAACTGTAAAGTATGGAAACATGGGTATCTTTGGAGGAGTTGGTTACAAATAGATGTCTGAAGCTGAAGTAAAGCGGAAGATGATGGGATACGTTGCCATCAATACAAGGTTCACTGTTGAATGGTTTCCAGGGTGGGGCAGATAGTTACAGGCTGCCATGGATTCGATGGAGAGTATCTTTCGCTATAAACATTTCGTGTAAGCAGCAGTTCTGATCGGAGCGTAGTAGATCTCGGGGGGAAAAAGGATGATAGAAAAATATCTTCTGCGTATTACTAGACGAAGGAGTGGCGATCTCGGCAAGAGAAGTTTTCGTAGAAAGAACATCTCAAGGAGAGAATACGATGCGGAACGAAAAAGATCTAGGAATCACTTTGGAGATATCTTGGTTCCAGGGCACAGGCCGGTGACAGCACAGAGTTATCCCCAACGCAGCATGTAGAGACATTATCTACAGGTTTGTCTTATTGTTCGTATGGATCAATGTGCCGGGAAAGTTTGGTACGTACATTTCTGTAGTATATATTCATATTTGTGTTGGAATCTCGTTGTATTGCTTTCTGCTTGTTATTATACCGGAGTGCAGACATTTGGGTTTCTGCCTATAGAAACTATACACAATATTTATTAGGGTCAATAAAATGGCACAGTAAATAGGGTTAGTTTCGTTCATACTGTGAGTTGTCTTTAAAATAAACGCACTGTTTAGTGAATGCGTGCACCAAATCGTTTTAATAGATTTCGGAATGGAGCCGTGATTAGATTCTGGTTTCATTTCTTGATTTTATGGACATTGTTGCATTATTTTCCCAATTGACACATTGGGCATTTCGGTTTTCTTCTTATCATATATATATATATCAATCTGGTTAAACGTTGACTAGTAAGCTCAGTACGAATCTCTACGAGAGAAAGGTTATCATGTTGTCATTACACTTGTACAGACCTCAGTGAAAGGAGATGAGATTATATATTTCTCAGAGTTCGGATTTTGACTTAACATTTGATTAAAACCTGGATGATGCATTTTGATAAAGAGCCTCGGCATTAGACCAGCAAATCCTTGCGGGATTTCAACTTCTTCATTGCTTACGAATTGCAAAAAGAATCAGTCGCAGGCAGAGAGAGAAGGGGGCTGCTCGCTTTTGGAAAACTAGCTTGTCATGGAGTTGATCCCTTCTCGGTATGGGCAAGGAGGATTTCTTCTCAGTTTAGGGAGCTATCGTCCCAAAACAAGCATTCTAAAAACTCTGCGTTTGACAGGTATTCTCCATCAGGTTTTTATAGTGTATCCGTTTTCTCAAAAACCTTTTTATCATCAATAAATTTTATGGTATTTATTAAATTATGATCTTAACACTAACTTATGCCGGTAAGAGACTCTGTTGAGTCGTTATAGATCTCCTGCATAATTTTTGAGACTAAAAGAGAATGTCTAGAAAACCTCTCTCTACGAGAGAAGGCTTCGGGGAAGTGGAAAGTAGACTTTGGACCATTTGTGATGTGTTGAATAAATCATTTTTCCTTTGAATTATTTCATTCTAGAAAGAGATGCATTGCCTCTGCGATCCGAAGGAATATTGCATATTTTCTTATAGCTATTTTGTGTGTTGTTGGTCCATTGAAAGAAACAATTCTTTTGCAATCCTAAGTCATGTTGTTGGTATATGCGGGTGTAGTGGCAACTAAGGGCGGTCTACATGACCATTGGTAAAAGCTAAGAATAAATATTTTTACATATAGGATTTCATTATTTAGGTTATTAACTATATCCTAGTATTGTATGGATAATGATGGAATAAATTATGGATGATGGATATGTGACATTAGAAAGTTTTAAAAAGGGTATTTATATTATGATTTAGTTTTAATGTTGAAAATCATATATATATATTCTTATGACATGAATGAAAGGATATCTTTTTAATGTGGAAAATTATTTATATACTTTTAAGGAAAGAAGATATGTCCCTTAGTTACAATACCAAATTTACTTATGTAAAAACCTTGGTTGATATATATACTCTTTTGAATACGATCACAAAGAAGGGTAAAACCCTAGTAGTATGAAGGAAACTTCAAGCTTAATATTCCAATTATGTAAACAACCAATTGAGGGTTGTCAAGTACTTGTAGAATAGAAATGGGTCATATGGTTTCAGGAAGATAGCAACAATCATGTTGCAATAATGTAAGTACTTGTAGAATAGAAATGGGTCATATGATTTCAGGAAGATAGCAACAATCATGTTGCGAGAATGTAATTCCTCTGGGAATTGTTAAATAATACACACACAAACCTTTGTGGACTAGCCCGTGTACGGGTGAACCACGTTATATTTTGTCTCCTATGTTTCCTATGGTGTTTCTCAATGTGTCTTATGTATGAGTACTTGTTTCTGTAACTTAAAAATGTTTATGATTTCTTTGATGAATAATGCCAGTATGTTCCCCTTATGATTATGATTAAGTTGTTACCATTTTAGGTTGTTGTATTGGTACAATTAACTGATAAAAGATGTACCTGCTTCTTGAAAATGAATTAACATCTTGAAGTGCATTTTATTAATTTGACGAATAACTGAATGAATTGATTAAAAGAAATATGGGGCTTAAATAGGGTTGTCTATGGTTTCTTGGTCTATGGTTTTTAAGGTTGTATCTTGTGCACACATATGAAGAGTTAGTTGGTTTAAAAGAAGAAAACCATGTGTTGAATTTAGAAGAGTTATGTATTCGAAGAGTTATAATTATTTGTAAGTAATATTTAAAGAAAGTAAACCTACACTTTATGTCTCCGCATATATTTTAGTGGCATTTTAGGCACTTAGAAAAGTTTTAAATTTTACGAAATTTTTGGGTACGTGACAACCTTGGTGGGGTCGGCCTTGCATGAGTCATGTGGATGGGTTACTAGGATTCCTTAGGAAGTTAGCCCAGTTAGGGTTAAAGATAGGTTAAGTTGTTTTATAAATAGAGTGTGTCTCTCTCTATTTGCTCATTCACTCACTCATCGAACTCGTATAGTTGAGAGAGAGAAGTGCGCACAAGTGGAGGAGGAGTAGCTCCTGGAGACATCTATCTTTTCGGGTTTGATCTTTGTGGTCTTTGTATTGGTTCTCATTCTATCTCTAAGGAATTTGCGGGGTTTTTAACCTTATTGGTTTTCCTTAGTGAAATGCTTGTGTCCATTGTCTCCTGTGATTGTTATGTTGTGCTTGTTATTCTCTTAGTGATCCTAGATAATATTGAATGAAATTATCAAAAAATTGACATGGTGTCAAAGCGGTACTAAGAAGAAGACATTGTGAAGCTACGGAAGCTAGGACTTCTTAATTTTTGGGTTTCCCTCCACATATCATCAAAGGCAGGAGGCTAGGCTGACTCTCCTTGCAAGGGCGCATCTTTCTGTCGAGACAGAATTCAATTTTGAGCATTTTCAGTTTGCGGCCTATCACTACTGTGGGAAATTACGGTCTCGAAGAAAATTGGAATTTTTGGAATCTGAGACCACGGCTGGATGCTCCTCAGAAAAATTGAAGTTTAGAGAACAAGATCAAACTTCTTGGATGGCTAGAACCCCAAACACAATCAAACCCTAGTTCAGGATTTTGACCAGAAAACCAAAAACTGAAGATCCGAAAGTTTCAAAGTCAATTTTGAGGGGTCAAATTTTGCAGATTTCAAAATTGAAGTATACTAGCTTGATCAGCTTAACAATGCGCATCTTTCCATCCATTCAGAAGATTGGAATTCAAAGTTTGAATTTTTAGGGTTTCTCTAACAAACCCTAATCCAGCTCCAGATCCAGTTTCAGCAATTCAAGTGGTAAGACCTAAATCTTTTATTTCCATTTGAGTTTCTCAGTAAGATGTCTCACCACACCAAGCTTGAGGATAAGCTTGAAGGGGCTGATAACTTCCGATCATGGAAGTATAGGATTAGGTTAATCCTAGAAGATAATGAATTAGACACCTACATAAGAGAAGAGGTTCCAGTTCTAGAGGGAGATGAGGCTAAGGCCTTACACAAGAAGAATTTGTTCAAGGCCAAGAGAATCATTGTTGATTCTATCAAAGACCATCTCATACCCCATGTGTCTTCCCTTAAGACACCTAAGGAGATGTTTGACTCCTTGACTAAGTTTTTTGAAGGAAAGAATATAAATCGAAAGTTGACACTGCGGAACCAATTGAAAGGGGTAGAGATCTAGAATGGAGAGACCATCCAATCCTACTTTACTAAGGTCTCTCAAATCAAAGAACAACTTGAAGTTGTGGATGAAGTAGTGGAGAATGGAGAAATTGTCATGACCACATTGAATGGCCTACCTAGGTCATGGGACTCCTTTATCCAAGGTATTTGTTCAAGAAAGAAATTGATCTCTTTCAGTAGACTATGGGAGGAATGTGCACAGGAAGAAGCTAGGCTTGTGGCCCGGGAAGAAAAGATGGGAAATGAAGATCAATCTCTCACAGCACACACCAAGAGAAGTAATTTCAAGAGGGAGCAATCTTATAAAACGAGATCCTCACACCACGATCAAAGAGAGAAGAAAGATCCGAGATGCTTCACTTGTAATGAAAAGGGACACTTTGCCTCAGAATGTCCCAAGAACAGAAAGAGCTTCAACAACAACAATAAGAAGAGAAACAAGAAGATATATCATGCTCATGCTGTTGAGGATGATGAACCTCCCATGAAGAAGACTAAGGTAGAAAGTGAAGACTGTTCAAGTGACGAAGAGTATGTTCTAATTTATGCTCTCACAGGTATTGTTACACATGGGTGTAATAATTGGCTTATTGATAGTGGGGATTCCAAACATATGACAGGATTTAAAGAATCTCTTATGGACCTATTTGAACATGAGTCACCTCAAAAGGTGAAACTTGGGGATGACTATCAATACCATATAAAAGGAAATGGTGAAGCCTCCTACAAGCTAGACTCTAGGAAGTCATTAAAGATGAATCTTCTCTCCATATCATCTTTGGATGCAAAAGGAATGAGAGTTGCATTTGTGGATGGTTAAAAAGGTAAAACCATAGATGATGCAGTAGTGATTGGAGAGAAAGAGGGAGGATTGTACAAATTGAAGGGACAATCTGAACATGCCATGGTACATGAATCCATGGAGCCAAGTGAGATTTGGCATAGAAGGCTTGCACATGTGCACTATAGAGCACTACCAATTGCAAGCAAAGCAGTAGAAGGTCTTTCTGAAATCCAGTCAAATCATGAAGGTGTTTGCAAAGGATGTGCAAAAGGAAAGAACACAAAGAAGGAATTTCCAAGCAGTGAAAGCAAGGCAAAAGGAATCTTGGAAATTATCCACTCTGATGTATGCGTTCCGATGTCATCCAGTTCTCTGAGTGGGTATGTATATTATGTTTCTTTCATTGATGATTTCTCTTGGAAGACTTGGGTTTATTTCCTAGAGAATAAAGATGAAGTGTTTCATAAGTTCGAGAAATTCAAAGCCTTGATAGAAAACCAAACTAACAATAAGATCAAGATCTTTAGATCCGAGAATGGCGGAGAGTTTACTTCAGGAGACTTCAAGAAGTTATGCAGTGATTTAGGGATTAAGAGGGAGTTAACCACTCCTTACAATCCACAACAGAATGGGGTTGCAGAAAGGAAGAATAGAACAATCATGGAAGCATCACGAGCAATGCATCATGACCAAGATCTACCTATGCACCTATGGGCAGAAGCAGCAAGGACAACTGTATATGTTCAAAACAGAACACCACACAAGATACTTGACAACAAGACACCGGAACAAGTTTTTCTCTGGTAGGAAACCAGAATTCAACCATCTCAGGATATTTGGTTGTCCAGTATACACACACATTCCAAAAGAAAAGAGGACAAAACTAGATCCTTCAGGAAAGAAGGGTATATTTGTGGGTTAGAGTGAAAGCTCGAAGGCATATAGAATCTACTTTCCAAAGTTCAAGAAGATTGACATTAGAAAGGATGTGACTTTTGATGAAAACTCAACATACATCAAATCAAGGAAGACACCCGTTGAAGACAATGAAGAACCAAGGGTACCCATAATACAAGACACCACCATGAAGGAAGTAATTCCAGAAGACGATCGTGAAATAGAACATCCACAAGAACCTAAAGATCCACCCCGTGAGAAGAACTCTCACAAAAGGAAACCAGCATGGGCTAGAGAGCTCATCCAAGATGCAGAAAGATATGGTATTCTAGAAGAATAACACATAGAAAGAAAAAGGACAAGGTCACGCACCAGCTATGTTGCCTTACTTTGTGACATAATGAACAAAGAACCTTCGAGTTATGAAGAAGCAGCAGAAAAGAAAGAAAGGAAGGATGCCATGGTCGAGGAATACCAGTCGATCATGAAGAATGATGTTTGGGATATGGTCCCAAGACCAGAAGAGAATTCTGTTGTGATTTCCAATTGGATCTACAAGATCAAGCATGCTGCAGATGGTAGCATAGAGAAATACAAGGCAAAGTTTGTGGCTCATGGCTACTCCCAGAAAGAAGGGATAGATTATGAAGAGACTTTTGCACCTATAGCCAGATACACTTCCATCAGAACAGTACTTTCCCTAGCTGCAGTGATGAAGTGGAAGATACACCAGATGGATGTCAAAACATCTTTCTTGAATGGTGTAGTCGAAGAGGAAGTGTATGTGGAGCAGCCACTTGGTTTTGAGACACATGACAGGGAGTCATATGTGTGCAGATTGAACAAAGCCTTGTATGGCTTGAAGCAAGCACCCAAGACATGGTACGACAGGATAGATAGCTTCCTGTCCAGTTTGGGCTTTACCAAGAGTAAAGCGGATTCCAACCTTTACTACAAGGTTGAGGAAGGAAATCCAATGATTCTCCTACTGTATGTAGAAGACCTGTTTGTAACAGGAGAGGATAGGTTTATTGTCGACACGAAGAGGAAGCTTGCTGCCGAGTTTGAGATGAAGGACTTGGGTATGATGCATTACTTTCTAGGCATGGAGGTGTGGCAGAGTGCAGATGGAATCTTCCTTGGACAAGGGAAGTATGTAGTAGAGATCCTGAAGCGGTTCGAGATCATGGACTGCAAGTCCATGGCCACACCTATGGCATCGAACCTGAAACTATTGAGTGATGCTTCATCAGAGTCGGTTGATGCCATGATGTATCGTCAAATGATTGGGTCCTTAATGTATCTGACGAACACGAGACCAGATATTTGCTTTGCGGTGAACACCTTGAGCCAGTTCCTGACGGATCCCAGACGTGTTCACCTGATTGCGGTAAAGCATATTCTGAGGTACTTGAAGGGTATGATTGATTATGGGATCAAGTATGATCCGAAACAAATGTTTAACCTCAAGGGTTATGTTCATTCAGATTGGGCAGGTGGTGTTGCAGATAGGAAGAGCACTTCGGGGTGTTGCTTCAGTATGGGATCAGGTGTGATCGCTTGGTTTAACAGGAAGCAATCCTGCATAGCACTGAGTACAGCTGAAGCAAAGTATGTCGCAGCTTGTTCGGCTAGTTGTGAGGCATAATGACTAAGGAAGCTACTATCCAATTTTTTTTATCTCCAATTGGATGCTACTTGTATCTTCTGTGACAACCAGAGTTGTGTGAAGTTATCTGAGAACCCGGTGTTCCATGACAGGTCGAAGCACATCGACATCAAATATCACTATATCAGGGATATGGTGCAGAGAGGAGCAGTGAAGCTCCAGTATGTTGCGACAGATGAGCAGATTGCAGATGTGTTGACCAAACCACTAGCAAGAGTAAAGTTCGAGTACTTCAGAGAGAAGCTTGGTGTTCTTCAGATAGAAGATATTTCGAGGAGGAAGTGATGGGACACATTTGCAGGCGCCATTCCAAGCATGGTGGTAGGAGGATCCATCTCATGGCTATGGATGTAAGTGTTGTGTGGTGAGCATCAGGACGATGCTCCAGATGATATGCATCAGGATGCTGCTATATATGATGATGATCAGGATGGTCATGGGATGATGATATGCATCAGGAAGATGCTCCAAATGATTATCAAGATGATCATATGTGATGAGCATCAGGACGATGCTCCATATGACAATGATCAGGATGATCATGTGTGATGAGCATCGGGACGATGCTCCAGATGACGATGATCAGGATGATCATGTGTGATGATGCATCAGGACAATGCTCCAGATGACGATGATCATGTGACGATGATGTGCATCAGGATGATGCACTATATGATGATGATCACTATGATCATGAGAATCAGGATGATTCTCTATGCAAGGATGATCAGGAGGATCATGAGTGTCAGGATGATACTCCGTGGTCATGGACAGGTTGTGCGATAAGCATATAATAGCGCCCTGGGAGATTTGGAGATACTCTTGCTAGGTTTTTCCTATGGCATATAATAGCTCCCTGGGAGATCTGCCAAATTCTATTTCGAGGTTTTGCTTAGAGGGACATATAATAGCGCCCTGGGAGATTTGCAGATACTCTTGCTAGGTTTTGCCTCTGGCATATAATAGCTCCCGGGGAGGTTTGGAAAATGCTCTTTCGAGGTTTTGTCTGTGGCATGTAATTTCACCTTGGGAGATCTTGCAGGTTGTTTTGGGCACGTAATCAGTCTTGGGATGCTCTTGCTAGGTTTTGCTTGGCAACATATAATAGCTCCCTAGGAGATCTTGCAGGTTGTGTTGGGCACGTAATCAGTCATGGGATGCTCTTGCTAGGTTTTGCTTGCCTGGTCGCATATAATATCTCCCTGGGAGATATTGCAGGTTGTGCTGGGCACGTAATTAGTCCTGGGATGCTCTTGCTAGATTTTGTGGGGTCACATGTAATAGCTCCCTGGGAGATCCTATAGGTTGAGCAGTTAGCTTGTAATCAGTCCTGGGATGCTCTTGCTAGGTTTTGTTGACGCACGTAACCAGTCCTGAGATTCCACCGGATGGCCGCTCGCAAATATGATGAAGACCTACAGGAAGCTAGGCCTAAATCCAACATGAAAAAGGGCTAGCTCTGTAGAACTTCCTATGACAAGAAGAATTGAGAGATAGCACCAGTAATCGAGATGACCAGTACAGCAGCAGTGACGAAGATGTTATATGATCTAGTGACGATGATCCAGCTCCAGAATTGAATACTTGTGTATTGATGCCTGTGTCGTGAGAATACCTTCCTAGTTAAGAGGGAGTGTTGATGTATTTGTAACTTCGGAAGATATTCTTCTATGTATTACACTTGTACTTTATTATATTCCTAATGGAGATGTATTCTTCCTCCTATCAGAAGTGTTGTCGTTTGTATTTGTAAGTGTCGCAAGTATTATTGTAAGTGTCACAACTTATATTTGTTGGGTTATTAGACCACCTTGGTTGGGTCGGCCCTGCATGAGTCATGTGGATGGGTTATTAGGCTTCCTTAGGAAGTCAGCCCAGTTAGGGTTAAAGGCAAGTTAAGTTGTTGTATAAATAGAGAGTGTGTCTCTCTCTATTTTCTCATTCACTCACTCATCCAACTCGCATAGTTGAGAGAGAGAAGTGCACACAAGTGGAGGAGGAGTAGCTGCTGGAGACATCTATCTTTTGGGGTTTGATCTTTGTGATCTCTGTATTGGTGCTCTTTCTATCTCTGAGGAAGTTGCGAGGTTTTTCACCTTAGTGGTTTTCCCTAGTGAAATGCTTTGTGTCCATTGTCTCTTGTGATTGTTATGCTGTGCTTGTTATTCTCTTAGTGATCCCAGATAACATTGAATGAAATTATCGAAAAATTAACATGGTGTCAGAGCAGTACTAACAAGAAGACACTGTGCAGCTGCAGAAGATAGGGCTTCTTAATTTTTGGGTTTCCCTCCACATATCATCAAAGGCAGGAGGCTAGGATGACTCTCCTTGCAAGGGCGCATATTTCTATCGAGACAGAATTCAATTCTAGACATTTTCACTTTTTGGCCTGTCACTACTCCAGGAAATTAGGTTTTCATAGAAAATTTGAATTTTTGGAATCTAAGACCACGGCTGGATGCTCCTCAGAAAAATCAAAGTTTAGAGACCAAGATCGAACTTTTTGGCTGGGCAGAACCCCAGGCACTATCAAACCCTAGTTCGAGATTTTGACCAGAAAACCAAAAAACGAGAAACTGCAGATCCGAAAGTTTCAAAGCCAATTTTGAGGGGTCAAATTTTGCATATTTCAAAATTGAAGTATACCAACTTGATCAACTCAGCAAGGTGCATCTTTCCATCCATTCAGAAGTTTGGAATTCAAAGTTTTAATTTTTAGGGTTTCTCTAACAAACCCTAATCCAGCTCCAGATCCAGTTTGAGCAATTCTAGTGGTAAGACCTAAATCTTTTATTTCCATTTGAGTTTCACATTAAGATGTCTCACCACACCAATCTTGAGGATAAGCTTGAAGGGGCTGATAACTTCCAAGCATGGAAGTATAGGATTAGGTTAATCCTAGAATAGAATGAATTGGACACCTACATAAGAGAAGAGGTTCCAGTTCCAGAGGGATATGAGGCTAAGGCCTTACACAAGAAGAACTTGGTCAAGGCCAAGAGAATCATTGTTGATTATATTAAAGACCATATCATACCCCATGTGTCTTCCCTCAAGACACCTAAGGAGATGTTTGACTCCTTCACTAAGTTGTTTGAAGGAAAGAATATAAATCGAAAGATGACACTGCGGAACCAATTGAAAGGGGTAAAGATCTAGAATGGAGAGACCATCCAATCCTACTTTACTAAGGTCTCTCAAATCAAAGAACAACTTGAAGATGTGGATGAAGTAGTGGAGAATGGAGAAATTGTCATGACCACATTGAATTGCCTACCTAGGTCATGGGACTCCTTCATCCAAGGTATTTGTGCAAGAAAGAAATTGATCTCTTTCAGTAGACTGTGGGAGGAATGTTCACAAGAAGAAGCTAGGATTGTGGCCCGAGAAGAAAAGATGGGAAATGAAGATCAAGCTCTCACATCACACACCAGGAGAAGTAAGTTCAAGAGTGTAACATCCCGAAAATTCACAAAATTTTAAAATTTTCAAAGTAGCATTAAATGTTGTACTTGCTATGCGGAAATAAATTGTGTTGATTCTTTTTTAACTAATAACTACTAATGATAAGGACACTACATAATCCTTTTAAAACATAACATGACAATAAATTTACTTGTGTTAAACTCTGAATCTATATGATGTATTTAAGTTCACTTGGGATACAGTTTTCTTTACATGCACTGACAGTTTGCTTTTGGATGATGATGAAGGGGTCCTACGGGGTACCCTGAGGCTTACTTATCTACGTAGCTAAAGCATTTGAACTTTTCCTTTTGCAGATTCGTAGGTAAGAGTGACACAACAATTCAAGTACTACAAGTATTTCTAAGAATATTTAATTATGCTTTCAGTTAGCCGTCAGTGCTTTGTGACAATTCTAAGTACTCCATGCTTAAGAGTTATTATTGGTATGAATCTCAGTCTTATTTCTGTAAGTGTTACTTAACCCATATTTAAAATTCGCAAGAGTCTCAACTAACTTTAGCTAAGCTAGATTCTTAGTGAATCTTCAAAAAGAAGAGATATATGCTAAGAGTTCTCAATTACATACTAGAATACGATGTCTAAGTGCTTAACATGATACTATCATCAATTCCCTATTTGTAATGAATTGTATTATCATGTGTGTTACTATGTGAAAGTTCCGACTCTATATGCTATTCCATACTACCATAACATGTCCCAATTAGGTATTAAAAATGTGGATTGACTAGAGCTTATACTTGTAAACTATAGAACTTAGACGTTCCTTATTTGATAATTAATTGATGGATTATAATAATGTAGCATTGTTTTGTTTAAAAGTGACAATCATAAACATGATATTACAAATGTGCATTTGTGGAATTCCAAACTATATGCCAAGTATCAAGTAATTCCTATAGTATGCGATCTATATAACCATGAAATTATTTGAAAATTATGCAAAACATGTATTAACTTTATATCCTAAGATCGATGCTTTGGGGATGTATTACAAAGGTGGCAACTATAGACTTTGGATAATGTATGAAGTAATATATTGCAAAACCCAAAACCTTGTACTGAAATTCGATAAGGACAAGGTATTAAATTTATAGTGGTTATGCGTTGGCAGGTTAAGCGTGTCCATCCTGAGCATTAAACACTCCCAACTACTTCCTTGGTGGAATGTCTTGATGGCAGCTAATGTGGTGTAAATCACGTGGATACCTTGTGTGAATACAGTTATCAAGTCGAGTTGTGCAAGGTTAACCTAGTGGTGGTTTTTCTCAGCTGAACTTTATGATGGAATAGTCATCAATGAAGTTTTAAATGCAGTTGTGCTTCGTAATTCATAGTGCCTTGTTGGCGAGATTTCTCCCATTGATCTTGAGATGCCTTGGGTTTGAGGCTTAAACCCTAGTCCTCCGTTACGTTTGCATCGGGGTTGTTCTTTGGCATTCATTTTGATTTAGTGGTAGTGTGGTGGAGAGGTCGACCGTCTGTAGAAATGTAGGGTTTGTTAGTAATTCCTCTAAGGACTCCTTCCTCAGATTCGATGTCGAGACTAGAGACTATAACTTGATGTTTCAGGGTTTTAAGATAGTTTAAGAGCCGAGTTTTCTTAAGTGAGAATTCACTGCAATGCTTTGGTGTTTGAATGGCACAGGAAATACCATACATGTTCGGTTTCGGTCCTTTGTATTTCCTATAGAGGTGATGTCTCAGTTTCTATTTAAATTTTAGGTTTTCTGCAACTACGTCTTCAACATTGTAATGCGTATTTTTAACCACCACCTGTATTGTTGACAAGTACCTCCGCTCGTCTGCAGATAGCTTTGGTTGAAGCTTAAGGGAAAATGCAACTCTACCCTCTGGTAAGCCTCGGTGGTTCTTTTCCCCTGTAGGTACTCCTGGAACTGTTGGCCAATGCTTGATGTTTGACGAGAACTAGGATTTGGTTCTTGGAAAAGGATTTATGGCCGTCGTAGTGATGTTTTGAGAGCCAAAAGATACAAGTGCAGAGGATAGGATCCTCGGCCTATTTTGATACTCTGCCCTGCAGCGTTTCGCTGTAGCATTTGTTCCAATGTAATTTGTTAAAGGGATAAAACCCTCGGTTTGTTTAATGAAAATGCAGTGTAAAAAGAAATACTTAATATATATTTAAGTGCGTTGTCTGTATTTATCTAAATCAATATTTGTTTAAGAAATACTGTGCTATGCTGCTGGCCGAGAGCCATGGGCTAACTTGTCTTATAATGGGAAAACTTTGTGTTGTTTAATGTTTAAGCAATTGTTTTGAATGGATGTTGAGACTCAGTCTCGTATCAAAATGTAACATAACCTAAATTATTGCTACAGATAAATAATGTCTGAGTTCTGACTTTGTATAGGTAGATAATTATCGTAACCGAAAAGTTGAACTTAGGTAATGTGTTTGGTTTGGAACCTTGTGGTAACGAGTTGATGTTTAAGACTTAGGGGTCTGGCCGTAAGTTGGCTAAATGGTACCCTTAGGGTTTCGATTCGAAACCTATAGGTGTAATGGAACTTTAATGTAGTTGAGTTCAGTCTTGTAAATTCCTTTCAAACGTCGATTGTTTTACTATCTAAGATGATATACAAAGCTAAGGTTCTGGTTTTGTCGAAATGGGACACTCGTCCGAAACCGAGATGTTTGTTTACATATTGATCTATAATAACACAGATAGGTTATATATTTATTTCCATAAATACTTTCGAGGGTTTGAATGAGTACTAAAATGTTATAACACAGAACACTAGGGTTCTGTCAGTAATAGTGTATTCATCCATTGCGGACTTGTTCTGTGTTTTAAGTGTTTTAAGGTAATGATCATGTAGGTGTTAATCGTTCTGATTACTGTATAATTGCTAGTAGTTGTTTTTCAAACATGAATGCTAGTAATTGTTTGGTAAAAGCGATATATGGTACTGAATGTAAATAACGGTCTTATCAGAAGATTTGTAATGGAAATGCAGAAAATAGAAGAGATTGTAACTACATTCTAACATTTGCAAAAGTTTAGGAACATGGGAAAAGGATTAACCCCGACGTTATTCTATTTATACATAAGTAGAGATATAATAGAACATTGTAAATACTGCTAAGTTTATTTTCGCAGCTGTTATAATTTCATGAAAGTTGATGAAAGAAATAAAGTGAAATTATAATAGTATATTGTTTTGAAAATAATAATAAGAGAATGCATAGCATATAATTTATAATACATAATATAACTGATAAGGAATATTGAAGAAACACAGCAATGTTAGTCTATTCATTCATTCTACATTATGCCTATCATTTATCTATTTTAATTCTCCTTCTCTGTACTAGAGTATGATACAGAAAACAGTATGGGGAAAAATACAGAGAGGGCATTTATGCAATCAATTCATAAATATATTCAACAGTCTACAAAACCCTAAACAGATCAGAAAATCACACTTATACTTCTGCATTATCATTATTTAGCTAAAGAGTACTAAATTAACAATTACAGAAAACAATTTAACTAGAGGCTGAAATAACAAGTAAAACCTGCAATTGTAGATAGGGTGGATAAACACCCAAGGAGGCATGTTCCTCCCAACCTTCTCCAGAAGAAGCAACCAATCTACTTTCCTCCTTTGGACCCCCGAGCCTGTTCACTAAACCACTAGGTAGAAGACTTTGTGTAAAAGCAAGGCACTCAAAAATTGTTTAACCAGCAATCAATAGAGACTTGCTCCTCAGCTTTTAAGACTCTACACTCAGCAGTATAGCTCTGCACTCAACAGTAAATCGGGCGGACTTACACCATGATAAAAAACATAGCATTTCCCCTCATCGAATCTCTTGGGTGCAAACAGCAGAACCCCAAGGTAAATTTCCTCGTCGGGAAAAGTGATGAACCTCAGTCCAAAATTCGATGGCTCTTAAAAAGATTGCCTAGGTCTTTAGTAGTCAGTTTTCAATAAATGAGCCTCGAGCTCCAATCCCATCTTTCAGGGCACTATGACCACAATTCAAGGGAGTTGGCCCATACCAACAACTAATTAATTGCCTCATGAAGTTGCCATTTGTCCATTGCCTTCTACCCCAGATTCCATTCCACCTAGTGGGTCAGTAAACACTCTTTCAACAATTCTCCTTGGGTGAGTGTCTCCTATTTTATTTAATTAAATAATAATATTGTGCAATTACAGTCATCCTTGGACACTTTTCCAAATATAAAACTTTACAATAAAAGTTAAGATAATTTTTCCAACATAAAATGTTTTTCAGCAAAAAGGGGTATGTTACAAAGAGGGAGAAATCTTATCACAAGAGATCTTCACACCACCATCAAAGAGAGAAGAAAGATCTGAGATGCTTCACTTGTAATGAGAAGGTACACTTTGCCTCAGAATGTCCCAAGAACAGAAAGAGATTCAACAACAACAACAAGAAGAGCAACAGGAAGAGATATCATGCCCATGCTGTTGAGTATGATGAACCTCCCAGGAAGAAGAGTAAGGTAGAAAGTGAAGACTCTTCAAGTGATAAAGAGTATGTTCTAATTTCTGCTCTCACAGGTATTGTTACACATGGGTGTAATGATTGGCTTATTGAGAGTGGGGCTTCCAAACATATGACGGGATTTAAAGAATCTCTTATGGACCTATCTGAACATGAGTCACCTCACAAGGTGAAACTTGGGGATGACTATCAATACCCTATAAAAGGAAATGGTGAAGAATCCTACAAGCTAGACTCTAGGAAGTCTTTAAAGATGCAAGATGTTCTATATGTACCTAGACTCAAGAAGAATCTTCTCTCCTATCATCTTTGGATGCAAGAGGGATGAGAGCTGCATTTGTGGATGGCCAAGTACTTATGTGGCCAAAAGGTAAAACCATAGATGATGCAGTAGTGATTGGAGAGCAAGAGGGAGGATTGTACAAATTGAAGGGACAACCTGAACATGACATGGTACGTGAATCCATGCAGCCAAGTGAGCTTTGCCATAGAAGGCTTGCACATGTGCACTATAGAGAGCTACTAATTGCAAGCAAAGCAGTAGAAGGTCTTCCTGAAATCCAGTCAAAGCATGAAGGTGTTTGCAAAGGGTGTGCAAAAGGAAAGAACACAAAGAAGGCATTTCCAAGCAGTGAAAGCAAGACAAAAGGAATCTTGGAAATTATCCACTCTGATGTATGCGGTCTGATGTCATCCGGTTCTCTAAGTGGGTATGTATATTATGTTTCTTTCATTGATGATTTCTCTAGGAAGACTTGGGTTTATTTCCTAAAGAATAAATATGAAGTGTTTGATAAGTTCAAGGAATTCAAAGCCTTTATAGAAAACCAAACTAACAAGAAGATCAAGATCTTTAGATCCGACAATGGCGGAGAGTTCACTTCAGGAGACTTCAAGAAGTTATGCAGTGATTAAGGGATTAAAAGGGAGTTAACCACTCCTTACAATCCACAACAGAATGGGGTTGCGGAAAGGAAGAATAGAACAATCATGGAAGCAGCATGAGCAATGCTTCATGACCAAGATCTACCTATGCACCTATGGGCAGAAGCAACAAGGACAACTGTTTGTGTTCAAAACAGAACACCACACAAGATACTTGACAACAAGACACCAGAAGAAGCTTTTCTCTGGTAAGAAACCAGAAGTCAACCATCTCAGGATATTTGGTTGTCCAGTATACACACACATTCCAAAAGAAAAGAGGACAAAGCTAGATCCTTTAAGAAAGAAGGTTGTATTTGTGGGTTACAGTGAAAGATCGAAGGCATACAGAATCTACTTTCTAGGGTTCAAGAAGATTGACATCAGTAAGGATGTGACTTTTGATGAAAACTCAGCATACATCAAATCGAGGAAGACACCTGTTGAAGACAATGAAGAACCAAGGGTACCAAAATACAAGACACCACCATGAACGAAGTAATTCCAGAAGAGGATAGTGAAATAGAAGATCCACAAGAACACGGAGAAAGAGAAAGGACAAGTTCACACACTAGCTATGTTGCCTTACTTTGTGACATAATGAACAAAGAACATTCAAAGAATGGAAGGATGCCATGGTTGAGGAATACCAGTCGATCATGAAGAATGATGTTTGGGATATGGTCCCAAGACCAGAAGAGAAGTATGTTGTGACTTCCAAGTGGATCTACAATATCAAGCATGTTGAAAATGGTTGCATAGAGAAATACAAGGCAAGGTTTGTGGCTCGTGGCTTCTCCTAGAAAGAAGGGATAGATTATGAAGAGGCGTTTGCACCTGTAGCCAAATACACTTCCATCATAATAGTACTTGCCCTGGCTGTAGTGACAAAGTGGAAGATACACCAGATGGATGTCAAGACAACTTTCTTGAATGGTGTAGTCAAAGAGGAAGTGTATGTGGAGCAGCCACTCAGTTTTGAGACACATGATAGGGATTCATATGTGTGCAGATTGAAGAAAGCCTTGTATGGCTTGAAGCAAGCACCCAGGACATAGTACAGCAGGATAGACAGCTTCTTGTCCAGTTTGGGCTTTGCCAAGAGTAAAGCAGTTTCCAACCTTTACTACAAGGTTGAGGAAGGAAATCCAGTGATACTCCTACTATATGTGGATGACCTGTTTGTAACAGGGGAGGATAGGTTGATTGCCGAAACAAAGAGAAAGCTTGCTGTCGAGTTTTAGATGAAGGACTTGGGTATGATGCATTACTTTCTAGGTATGGAGGTGTGGCAGACTGCAGATGGAATCTTCCTTGGACAAGGGAAGTATGCAGCAGAGATCCTGAAGCAGTTCGGGATGATGGACTGCAAGGCCATGGCCACACCTATGACATCGAACCTGAAGCTATTGAGTGATGCTTCATCAGAGTCGGTTTATGCCACGATGTATCATCAGATGATTGGGTCCTTGATGTATCTGACAAACATGAGACCATATATTTGCTTTGCGGTGAACACCTTGAGCCAGTTCCTGACGGATCCTAGACATGTTCACCTGATTGCGATAAAGCATATTCTGAGGTACCTAAAGGGTACGATTGATTATGGGATCGAGTATGATGCGAATCAAAAGTTTAACCTGAAGGGTTATGTTGATTCAGATTGGGCAGGCGATGCTGCAAATAGGAAGAGCACTTCGGGGCGCTGCTTTAATATGGGATCAGGTGTGATCTCTTGGTTTAGCAGGAAGCAATCCTGCCTAGCACTAAGTACAGCCAAAGCAGAGTATGTCGTAGCTTGTTCGGCTAGTTGTGAGGCATAATGGCTAAGGAAGCTACTGTCTGATTTGTTTGATCTCCAATTGGATGCTACCTGTATCTTATGTGACAACCAGAGTTGTGTGAAGTTGTCTGAGAACCCGGTGTTCCACAACAGGTCGAAGCACATTGAGATCAAATATCACGATATCAGGGATATGGTGCAGAGAGGAGCAGTGAAGCTCCGGTATGTTGCGACAAATGAGCAGATTGCAGATGTGTTGACCAAACCACTAGCCATAGTGAAGTTCGAGTACTTCAGAGAGAATATACTTCGAGGAGGAATTGATGGGACACATTTGCAGGAGCCACTCCAAGCATGGTGGTAGGAGGATCCTTCTCATGGTTGTGGATGTAAGTGATGTGTGGTGAGCATCAGGACGATGCTCTAGATGATATGCATCAGGATGATGCTATATATTATGATGATCAGGATGATCATGCGATGATGATATGCATAAGGACGATGCTCTAGATGATGATCAGGATGATCATGTGTGACGAGCATCAGGACGATGCTCCAGATGATGATGATCAGGATGATCATGTGTGATGAGCATGAGGATGATGCTCCAGATGACGATGATCGGGATGATCATGTGTGATGATGCATCAGGACGATGCTCTAGATGACGATGATCAAGATGATCATGTGATGATGATGTGCATCAGGATGATGCACTGTATGATGATGATCAATATAATCATGAGCATCAAGATGATGCTCCGTGCGAGGATGATCAAGAGGATCATGAGCGTCAAGATGATACTCCGTGGTCGTGGACAGGTTGTGCGATAAGCATATAATAGCGCCCTAGGAGATTTGCAGATACTCTTGCTAGGTTTTTCCTATGGCATATAATAGCTCTGTGGGAGATCTGGCAAATGTTCTTTCGAGTTTGTGCTTAGAGGGACATATAATAGCGCCCTGGGAGATTTGCAGATACTCTTGCTAGGTTTTTCCTATGGCATATAATAGATCCCTGGGAGATCTGGAAAATGCTCTTTCGAGGTTTTTTCTGTGGCATGTAATTCCACCCTGGGAGATCTTGCAGGTTGTGTTGGGCACGTAATCAGTCCTGGGATGCTCTTTCTAGCTTTTGCTTGGCAGCATATAATAGATCCCTGCGAGATCTTGCAGGTTGTGTTGGGCACGTAATCTGTCCTGGGATGCTCTTGCTAGGTTTTGCTTGACTGGTCGCATATAATAGCTCCCTAGGAGATCTTGCAGGTTGTGATGGGCACGTAATCAGTCTTGGGATGCTCTTACTAGGTTTTACGAGTTCACATGTAATAGCTCCCTGGGAGATCCTATAGGTTGAGCAGTAATCTCGTAATCAGTCCTGGAATGCTCTTGCTAGGTTTTGTTGACGCACGTAATCAGTCCTGAGATTCCACCGGATGGCCGCTTGCAGAGATGATGAAGACCTACAGGAGGCTAGGCCTACATCCAGCATGAAAAAGGGTTGGCTCTGTAGAACTTCCTATGATGAGAAGAATTTAGAAATAGCCCCAGTGATCGAGATGACCACTACAACAACAGTGACAATGCTGCTCCGTGATCTAGTGACGATGATCCAACTCCAGAATTGAAGACTTGTGTAGTGATGCTTGTGTCATGATAATACCTTCCTAGTTAAGAGGGAGTGTTGATTTATTTGTAACTTCGGAAGATATTCTTCTATGTATTACACTTGTACTTTATTATATTCCTGATGGAGATGTATTATTCCTCCAATCAGAACTGTCGTCATTTGTATTTGTAATTGTCGCAAGTATTATTGTAAGTGTCGCAACTTATATTTGATGGGTTATTGGACCACCTTGGTGGTGTCGGCCCTACATGAGTCATGTGGATGGGTTATTAGGCTTCCTTAGGAATTCGGCCCAGTTAGGGTTAAAGGCAGGTTAAGTTGTTGTATAAATAGAGAGTGCGTCTCTCTCTATTTGCTCATTCATTCACTCATCCAACTTGCATAGTTGAGAGAGAGAAGTGCACACAAGTGGAGGAGGAGTAGATGCTAGAGACATCTATCTTTTGGGGTTTGATCTTTGTGATCTTTGTATTGGTTCTCATTCTATCTCTGAGGAAGTTATGGGGTTTTTCACCTTCTTTGTTTTCCCCGATGAAATGCTTTGTGTCCATTGTCTCTTGTGACTGTTATGCTGTCCTTGTTATTCTCTTAGTGATCCTAGATAATATTGAATGAAATTATCGAAAAATTAACAAATTGGATAGTAGAGCTCCTAAAGAGCTCAGCGACTCACTTAAGAGCAAGTGTCACTGGCGGGACTTGAACCTGGGTGCAGCGGATAACAATCCGATAACTCAACTACTCGGGCTAAACCCAATTGACTTTTTCAATGGAACACATCATGGGAAACCCTCAAGTACTTCCCCTCATTTCGAGGATGGTATCCAAGGTAAACCATTGGCCCTAATTAGGAGTCCTAACCCGGTGGGGACATCAAGTGATACCTTGCATAGCCACCTGAGGATTTGACCACGAGACCTTCTGCTTGTGATTACAACACTCAACCACTTGAGCTAACCCACCGGGATCATGATCAAGGGTTATATGCTTAAAGGGTTAGAGCTAATAAGAGTTGGGATGATAAGGATTAGAGGTTTAGATTTTAAGGTTTAGATGTTATATAGATCATGGTTTATAAGAGTTAAGGGTTAGCTTTAGAGATGATAGGGGTTATCATTAATATATCTTAGGGTTGTGTGATTTATATAGGTTACACATTATAAGAGTAATTAGTTATGGGTTATAGTGGTTAATGGGTTAAGAGTTAGTGGTTAAAGGGATCAAGGGTCATAAGGGATAAGAATTAGAAGTTTCATGTGTTATATGTGTTAAGAATGATATAAGTCCCAAGTTATAGTTAGGTTTACTACTTTGGGTTTATATTGATTAGAGTTGAAATTGTTAAAGAGGTTAGATGTTATATGTATTAATATAACTAGGGGTTATATATTTGAAATAGTATCAATGTTGGGGAGAAAAATATCCAATGGTGAATCCATTATACATATGTTTAATAGGATTTAATCTACTAAATGATAGTACCCATTATTTCTCGATATAGAATATTTTTAAATCTTTGTGCAATGTTATTGGTGACTCCACTACGGAATGAATATAATTCCCTAACCCCTATAACCATTAACAATATCTCATAACCAAATCCCTAGATTTTTTATGCTAGAATATTTGAGACAGGTGGTGGAGGTGGATGGCTTCCACTTTGTAAAATTTAGGAAGAAGAGAGGAACAACCTTGCCTATAGATATGGGGGGTTATGTTGTGAATTATAAGAGGGGTATTAAGGAGGTCATCGAGATTCTTAATGGGTTGGATATACCCTTGTATAAACCCTAGAAATATGATCCTCTCTTCATGATTGGGAAAGAAAAAGAAAGGAATTCACTCAATCCTTAGGATCATGATCCCAGCCCGGAGATTGAAAGGTTGGCCAACAAAGAGTCTTACAAAGAGGTAGAGAAAATTATTAAGGGTGAATTTGATCCTATAAAAATATTTATTCAAGTTGCTTCTTCCTCAAAAGTACTTGAAGTCCCCTTTTACTACACATTTTATATAATAAAAGGAGCAATGGTGACCAAAGAGGACATGGCTTTTGAATCTCCTACGGAATAAAGATACAATGAACTAATTCAAGAAAAATTTAGCAGAAACAAGAGGGGATCCTAGTGGAAAATGAGAAAGTACCTTGGTAAAAGAGACATCCCATACCTTGGCATTCTAGAAGATGTAGAGTTCAACAAATTATATGATGAATTCCATGATGAAAAAGAGGTCGACCTAGGATCTATAAGTGAGATACCAGAAGAAGGGATTTGGCAAGTTACCCCCATGGTAGAAGTGGAAGAAGTTGGGTAAGGGAGTGGAGAAATGGAAACATAAATAGTCATCCCACCATCTGCCAAGGAGTTAGTGCCATATTTAAAATTGCTTCCCATCACGCAATCCATGGGGTTCAAACAAAAGGAGTTAGGAAAGGACAATTAGGGTATAACTAATCCCATTCAAGTAGAAAATAGACCTTAGAGATTAGGTATGGGAGATGAATCCAATGCACCTATGACTAGAGAGAAAAACCTTCAAGAGACATTTCAACCTCCAATTCACATAATGCAAAAATGGAAGCCTTCTACACAACCAAGTACATCCACAACATTGGTCACAGAGGACCAAACTTTGACATAACAATAGTCCCCCCCTATGATGGAAAAATAAAAACTATTGAGTAATAAATGGTTATAGAATAAGATAAGGTGTGGGAAAAACATTTCCCACTGAGGAAGAAATATTGGAACAACCTATTATTGCAGAAGAGATTAGGGAAATCTAGCTCTCAATAGAGCAGATGATCAGAGATATCCAACCATTGGTCCAAAAGGAAGGATCGATTATGGATAAACAACAAGAAGAATAGGAAAGGATGAATTCTCTTTGTTCAAAATATATCTTTCAATATGAGACAAGCATTTTTGGCCAAGGCCTTGCTGCTATCCTTGGTAGTTTGGTAGAATTTGAGAAGAGAAAAGCCATTGATCAACCCACGCAAGGGGAATCCAAAAGCAAGAGGGTAAAATTAGGACCTAGGGAACCTGAGAAGGAAGAACAAATAACATAATATTAAGGACTACAGATGTTAGGCAATATCCAATAAGAAGCATAGAACCTTAAAGAGACCCAACAAGAAAGAGGTGCAGTTCCTCATGTTTCACCCCCTACATAATTTTTTAGATTTACTAATATTTTGTCTATTGTATCCTTTAATGGGACATCGAGCATGCATGTCACCAACATTGTAGAATAAATAGGATAGCATACTCCATGAGAAAGGGTTATACATCCAGTAAGCATCAGCGTCCCATTGGAGATACTAAAGGAAGAAAAGAAAAGAAGGGTTGAAGCACAAAAGGGAATGAGCATGGAAAGTTTAAAATTACAAGCAAGTCCCAGAATAATACCCAAGTATGATCCTGTCACCAAAAAGTTTTTGATCACAACACTAGAACCCCTATCCCACAAAACATGCAAAGAGATGCATCCCTGAGACTGGAGGACATTGCAAGTCACACTAGACACTACTTATGTGCTCCCTGAGGATGCCATATCTATGGTACAAAGGAAAATAGCTATTGTATACAACGAACACCTTTAGGCTGTATCATCCATTGAAGAATGCATAAAGAAACTTGAGGCCATCACAGTAAAGAACCAGTTTCGTAATGATGGATTAAAGGCCCTGGAAAATGAAAAGAACAAGATTCAGAATACAATAGCGACAATGGGAAAATGAAAGTAGGAGTCGGGAGAGGCCATTCCTTGCTCAAAGAGAAAGATGATAACTCATTGATGGCTCAATCTCTTCCAGTAACTCAACAGCTGGCTAATGATCAATAAAATCTTACTTAAGAGATTAGTTTTTTGAGAAAGGACAATGCCTCTTTTTCGGCATTAAATGTTGTAATGGATGAAAGGATTAAATATCTAGAGGTAGATAAATAGGTTGTAGGAGACCTCGGATTCCAATTCAAGGAAGCTAACACTAAAATTGATTCTTTAAAGCATTAGCTCACTAAAGCAAAGAAAGAGTTGAATTTGACATCCTCTAGCAGCCAGCAGGCGACTCCCATAGAATCAATTTTAGTTTTAGAGAAAAAGGATTGAGAAACTAAATAAATATTTGACACATTGGAGGACAAAAGTAGTGGACAACGCCATGAAAGTGGTAACTATTGAAGAATTGGTTGAAAAGAGGAAAGATAACCTAAAGAAGAAAGGAGAAAAATTAAGCACATTAGAGAAACAAGTATCTGAGCAAAGAAAAGAAATTGTTGTGCTTAAGGAAGAAATAAATACATGGAAGGATAACCACAAATAAGTGCTTATAGAATCAATAATTGTTAAAACAATAACAGAAGTCAAAAGGATAATTCAAGTTGAGGTGCCAACAATTTTCCAATTGAGAGTTTGATATTCTTTATAAACAAGTGGTGAGGTGTTTAGCAAATAATGAAGTAGGTATCCATTCTAGGCATAGGATTTCCAAGGTATAAAAATGAGTGATCAACTCCTTATCCATTGAAGAGTTGAAAGTGCTATGGATGAGAGACACGATTGTAGTGTACATGGATATAAAGACTAGCATCAGTAAATTCAATAGTTTGAAATTATCAAAAATAGGATGACAGATTCAAAAAGACTGCTTCACCCATTCTTTAAGGGTATGAACACAATGATCAATAATGGTCTCTCCTACCTGTGGGATGACATAATCAACCTGCATATTGCAGAAGTATAAAAAAAATTGTTGCAAGATGTTATTCCTAGACTACCCCGTGTGCAATATAAGTCCACCATCCCTATAGAAGTATAAATTTTGAATCAATTGAAACCATCAGTTTCCATGTCAACTCTATTAAGAAGCATGATTCATATTTCGCAGGATGTAGATTATACACCATACTTGTAATTTGATAAATCATTCCAAATTTTGAAGAGTGGAAAGGCTATAAATTATTAGGGATAGGATTTTATGACTATATTACATGATTTTGAGGTAAATAGGGAGGAGAGGAATACATCCATGGAAACAACAACATGATCACAAAGGCACCTCAACCTGGAACCTCACATCCACCTAAGGCATATAGATCCAAAAAAATAAAGAAAGAAATGGCCTTTGGTAGGGGAGGAAATATATGATTTTTTGTTAATTGAAGGAATAATTGATGTGATATTAAAATGATTCTCAAAGGTTTGGGATATCTCTAATACATCATCATGCTTAATTAAAGTTATAACAAATGAATGAATGCCCATGATTGCATCCAATATGGTAGTGCACTATGTATCTTTTCACACATTCCAACATAAGGTGGGAAGGTCACAGTTGAAACACTACAACTATAAACGAAGAAATGGAAGAAGAAAAATAGGAGGTTAAACAAGATATATCCAAAAGGCTACCAAATTCTTTGTAGAACAGATAAAATTGGATCTCTAACACTAGCTTCTCCTCTTCTTCTTATCCTCCTTCCTCTTTGTAATGATATTTGATCATTCTTAGTGTAGAGAAATACAATAGGCTGAGGAATGATATCAATGGGTCCCTTTTGATGTATATGTTATTGTACTGAAGAAACAATGACATTTCTATTGAATTAAACTAGGACTGAGGTGATTTTCCACTAGATTTAAGGATATAATGTCTTATATGTGTTATTTTGTGTTCCCTCTATGGTTTAATGTCTTTGTTTTGTTGCATAAATATGTGGATCTATCTTAGTTTTTCGCACATAATTTTTTTATGTCATGAACATTTTTAGTGGAAAATGTCATGGATTCTTTGTTGTTAAATTTGTATATGATATCAAGCACGCTTTTAGAGGAATGAAGCTATGATTAAGGAACCCCTGCATTAATTTTCCTATTAATGTTTGTGCTTCCATGGAATTTTGGTCCCTCCACACCTAAACATAATGTTGGAAAGCTACACACCATCAGCTAAGATCGACTCCATGCACCATATCTCTGCTACAAATCTAGTCAATTAAATCTCAATTGAATTCAAGGTATGTTAGTGTGACGAACTAGGAATTTGTCTCCCAAAATGAGGGTACTCTCCCTTGACCTGAGGACTAGATTGGTGGTCTAAAGTGGCATAGGAAGGTGCATAATGCACAACCCTTATTGGCCTTGCAACCACTCTTGAGCAACAATTACCTTATGTTGTGAGACTGACCTATGCTTGATATATCTTAGCAAGAAAAGGAATCATTACACCCAAATATATCAAGGCGCACAACCTACAGAACAATAGGTTGAATTTGTGTCATTATTAGGGCTGACTTGTTTTTGTCAAAAAAATAACAAATGTCCAATATTTTATTTCTTAGTTAGAGAAGGAGAAGATCACAGAGCTAGAGACACATGGTTTTATGTGAACTATGATAGTGAGCATTTCTAGAGTTTGCTAAAATCGTGTTGCGGAAAAGAATCCATTGAATCCTTGGTGGATTAATACCAGAAGGCATTACTCTCGAAAGAAAGATAAGGAACACCCTATGATTGACAACTCCTACCCACATACAGTCTCCACTAGGGATAAGATTCATTAATCAGGAAAGTTGTATCCTAGATCCATTGTAACAAGATCCTAGTCTAAGGGAAGACTAGCCCACCCCCTAGAAGATCATGAACATGTATGGAAAAAGAAAAGGGGATCTCATACCCAAGCCAGTGGCAGGAACCGAGACTTAATTATCCCTTTACCCTCCATTATTGAGGACATTGATCATCCTCCAACAATAGACCGACCAATGCATATAGAATCATCATCCCAGTCATAATACATTCCCCCTAATCAAGATTCACAACTGGTGGATATTTCATATATCCCCCTCTCTTTTAACCACTTGGAAAAACTAGAGACCACACACCTACATCATTCTCCCCTAGGAAAGAAAGGGCCTCTTATTCATACTCCATCTCCCCTGGAATATTTTACATCCTCTCAAGTGTTAGTTGTGCCTACCTTGCAACTTTTCATACATCATATACACCAGCCTATTATGCACAATTATTGTCAGGAACCACTCCTAACTCATAACCCTAATATGTAGGGCCCAACCTCTCCAAACCCTTGTATTGCGTCCAGATTAAATCCACTAATACTACCTCCATCAAATAATATAGGAGAATTAAATCACAGACCATACAACTTGGAAAAAACAACAATTGATTTTGTTCCTCGTGATTTGAATCATCTCTCCTGCTCCATTACAGTCATGCTTACAGCTGCCATCCCTGATAATATCAAGCAGTGGCAAGTGTTCGAATATGGAAACCAAATCAAGAACTTCTTGAATCTTACAGATGAATAAGAAAACATGAATATATATTAAGAGGATGAAGAAGTACAACTGGCACTAGTAGAAAAAGTGGGGCATATGCCTACAAAAACTACTAAAAATTGCATATAAATGACTAAGTTTAGTCACGTGATTATTAGTCATTTATTGCTAGTCACTTATAACGTGACTAAATATATGACTAAATTTTTTTAGTCATTTATTGGTTAGTTTGGTAGTATATTTAGTAGTTTTTTTAGTCATTGATTGTTGTTAACTGGTCATTTATTTAGTCATGATAGTCATTTATTGTTTTCAACAAGTAGTATATTTAGTCATTTTAATCTTTAATTACTGTCAACTGGTAGTATATTTAGTCATTTTTATCCATTGATTTCCATCCATTTGTAGTATATTTAGTAGTTTTTTTAGTCATTAATTGATGTTAAATGGTCATTTATTTAGTCATAATAGTCATTTAATGTCATCAACAAGTAATATCTTTAGTCATTTAAATATTTAATTGCCATCAACTCGTAGTATATTTAGTCATTTTTATTCATTGATTTCTATAGATAGGACACAGAGGAATTGAACCACCAACCTCAAGCCTGTCAGGCAGGTGCTCTTCCATTGAGCTAGAACCCTTAAATAGAATCAAAGTTCACTATGCTGCAATTTTATTCAGAATGGATACAACAACATTTTTATGGTGTGTACAACACCACCGAGTTCTTGTCTAGGAACGAGATCTCCAAAGAATACATTACAAAGAATACGAAAGACATTATTCATGTATCCCTTAGGTATTCCAACACAGATGAATACCGGTAAATTATTAGAGACCATACTTGCTTCTAAAACTTTAAAACTTGATACTAAATTTTCATTAAGACCATTTAGCAGACATTTCAAAGTTTGAGTTCAATTTGATGATGTGAAAAGCACTATATTTCTCTCTTTATTTGTAGAAGTTAAAACCCATAGCTTATGTATATTGAATAGCCACTAACATCATGTAAATTGAAGGTTTCATGTTTCTTGAGTTCATAAAGGATATCTTGATTAGTGTTCTCCACGACATGTATGCCATATTAACAAGTTGTGGCAGTATTCATATGGAGACTTGCAAAGCATTTCACAAAATAAACTGAAGCAAAGGAGAGAGGCTTTTCTCTGTTTGCTTCTATAGGAGTTTTAGGGTGGGAGCTATAAGCATTCCAATCAGATAATTTTTTAAGTTGTATTATAAGGAATGAAATATCCAATTATGATCTCTCTGATGTGGAGGAGCATTGCTTTAGATTTATTCCACATTACTCATCTCTTGAGTATATTACTACAACCTAAAGAAAATTAGAATATTGGACCTCGGTAAGAATTTGCTTTAAATTTTGTGGCAAATTCCCATCTTGTGATTACCAATGACACTAAATTTGGCATCTGTACGTTCAAGGAGATTTTATGGTCTTAATCTTAGTCTTCTTAACTTATAAGACATAAATGAAAGAGAGGAGGAAATTCCTCCTAGTAGAAGATCCCATGCCCATAATGATTAGGAGAAAAGTCAAAGCAAGTGGAACAGTTTCTAAAAACATTTCTCGTCCCCTTTCCACTAATTATATTTAGAAAGCAAAGAGGCAAGCTCACTTGTTGCAAAATAGGTATGCTAAGCTTGATGTTTCAAAGTTGGATGATGATCATTTGGAGAAAACAAATCCCTTAGAAATAGCCTTTGGAGAAGATTGCAACAAAGTTAGATATAGCAAATCCATTCCAACAGGATCAAGTATTTCAGAAATCACTTCACATGGGTCCCACCATGCTACAGACACTGCCAATAGATAACTTGCCATTAAAGAGAATTTTGTTGAGGATATGGGAAATAAAACTATGATAGAAGATTCATCAACTAAAATCATATAGATTGGAGAGGTTCAAATTCCTTAGAAAACACCTCCAAGTGACCATGTGTTTTCATTCCATCTCCTATGTAAAATATTTTATGCATTCTATTTAAAGGTTTCCCAACAGTTCCTTGTTTATTGCATATAACTTGAAATTTACATACACCATTTGTTTAATGTGCGATATCTAACTGAATTTCTTATCAATATTTTCCCAAAGATGATGATTGATCATGTTTGGAGGTTTGCTAATGGGGAAGAAAGAAAGGAGGTGATATTTCATTCTGAACGTGTTAAGTGGGAATAAGAAGCAGTTTACTTAAATGAAGAGTCTATTATGTCTTATCCTAAGGAGCCCTGGGATATTGAATTTAATTATGATGATCATTTGACTCCTAAGGTTCCATTAGAACCTACTGTAAGGGAGGATAGCTCAAAAGTAGCATCTCTTAGAAATTATAAGAGGCGACAACCCATAGAAATTGTGAATGATGTGAAGATTGAAGGAATGTATAATCAGTTTGTGGGAATTTCTAATGATAAAAATTGTAGAAGAATGCATGATCTTGTAGGTACCATGGAAGTTTCTTGATGCACAGATTCCATTTTAGATCTTTCATAAAATCATTGAAGCAAGTTACAACAAGCAATAATGGAGATCATATTCCCGACCTTAAATTATAAGCAGTACTGCTAAAGAATCCTAATTTGGTATTAGCCATTACTTTAGAGCAAGGTGAATGCTTCAATAAAGAAAAAGCAGTGGCTTTGCTTGATATATTGAAGGATACCAGTACAAGACAAGAAATCCTTTGCACAACATCCAATTTTATATCAAACAAAGAGGATTGTAGTTCTAGCATAGGTTCTTCTAATGCCAAGGTTATAAAATATGAAGAACAAATGATGAAGGATAGTATATCATTAGCATCTGTCCTACAATCTTTTAAAGGACTGGTGGGTTCACACTTCTGTTGGTTTTGTGTGTTAACTACTATTATCCGAGAAGCCACATTACAAATTGAAAGATAAATAAATGACGAATTTTTTCTAAGATAATAATATGCTTGATTTTCTGAACTTTTTGTCCCGTGGTCTAATTTCATTTCTCAAGGAGTTGATGGCCTACCAACTATGGAAGGTATTTATTAAATTGATTATATCCTGCATTCCATTGAAAACAACCAATATATGGACAAGCTCACCTTCAATTTGAGCTTCAATTCATCATATTCAACATATTTCATGATTGGCTTGACCACTACATAAGCTAGTGAAGCTTCCATGAACTTTTTTTCATCTGGACCTACTCATCAAACCCAAGTTCAATATTGAAATTTGTTTCTTTTTGCAAATTATCAAATTACTACTTTCATCACATAAACCAGCAACAAATTTTATCTTGCAATTTACAAAATATTGCAGCCACCTTACACAATAATATAATTTGTCATAGAAACAATTAGGGTACATTTTGACACTATAAAAGTTTAGAATGAAGAGCATACTAAGCATCACAACACTGCTTCCCTTCCACATTAATTCGTCTTTCAGATTGTCAAATTCCTCATTAGTCATAATTGATTTCTTTTCAAAATAGAAAGATTGCAATGCAAACAATGAATAGATATCAGTAAAAGATTATCATAATATAGAAGAATAAATATTCTTTACAAAATTCAAATTTCTTCCTCTTCTCTAAAATCAATCTATTCAAATCATTTAATAGTTGAATATAATATGTTCATTACATTACAAAAGGATGTATAGAAACTTTGCATTACCTGTAGTGCTTCAAGAAATTCTTATTCAATCCTTTCCAGTGTCTGTTTCTATGCTTTCTTATCTAAGCTGCAGTATGGTAAAATTTTGTTGTCTACGATTTCCTCTTCTTTGACCTGGCATGCATGTTACCATCTTTGTTTGGCATAAAACCATTGTCTTTGTCACGAAACAAAATGAAACTTCTTATGCAATAAAATTATTTCCATGTTTAAGAAAACCACATTTAGACACAAACCCCAGTGCAGCGACATGTTGACTTAAATTTTAAAAAAATATCCATTCTTCTGGCAAACTACTTGAGCATTAATTTAGCAGTATATTTTAGGTCACCATTGTTAGGCTGGCATTATGTACAATTAAAGTCTATGGGAAAAAAGTCTTACACAGAGTGAATAGAGGTCCCAAAACCAATTTAACACTTAAATATCCTTGGTCAAAAGAAGAGGTCAAGCCTGGAGAAGAGAAGAAATCAAGCTTGTGAAGAGTATACTCCAACTTCAATGATATTTCAATAGTTGCAATTTCAACCTATAATATTGAAGTCATTTATATGAAAATTATTTTCTTATACAAAAAATTTCAACAAAGAGAGAATGATAGGCATCAATATATCTTGGAATGTAGTTTGCAAATGGAGACATTCGACATAAACAAGTTTCCAGGGTTTTTTTTCAAAGGCATAATTCCATACAAGGATGGACCGGCAAAATAAATACAGTTAGGTACAGGGAAATAGATATATCCAATTGGACTGCACTAGAGTGCACAATATAACTAAATATAAGATATGACGTATATTCATTAACATTTATAAAGGTAAACATTTCTTATGGGAAGGAAACCAAATTCTCGATTTGCAAACAGTGTGACAAAATTTTTGCACAGGATGGTAGGAGAAGAATACAATATATACTTCAAATATTGTGAAAAGAATGATAACATTGCAAAGTAGGACAAGATGTTCGATTAGGTCATGAGCATTGAAGACCTTGAAAGTGGAACAAATAAAATGAAAACAATGAAATATTTGAAAAAGGAAATGCAAAATGAACTAGAAGAAATGTACAGACAGACCACCATTCTCTATACAATTCCAAGATTTCCCACATCTATAAATACTAGAGATAAGTTGAATTATTTTTAAAGTGCTAATACCTAAACATTACTTCCAACAGTTTACTAGGACTACTTGTAAGTTCCAAACCCACAAATACATCTAATGTTTTTGTTCCTCGTGGGTTATATTCTCTAGTTAACAACTGCTTGCAGGACACCATGTCCAATGTTGATCTCCATCCTCTTTTTGTGTAACTGTATTCCAAATATAGAATAGGTGTTGAACTGGCATAAAGTGGCTTCAACATCTTAGGCACATGGTGCCACATTTCTTCTAAAAAATAGGAGAATTTGTTGGTATCCAATATTCCACTAATCCTGCAATCTTCTAGCTGTACCACTTTTTCACACTTTCTCCACAAACCTTCATAAACCAATCTTTTGATTTCAAAATAAATGCCCTAGTTGTCTCTACTAAAAAAATGATATATCATAACAATTTTAGTTGATCTCCAAAATGGTAAGGTAAAATTTTATTTATAGATATCAAGTTTGATTTCTACTTAGGTTAGCTTTACTTTTGGATAGATTCATAAATGCATACTTGCTAGTATTATTCTATATAGGCGAAGATGCAAAAGAAATCTAGCCAATTGGGTTGTTGTTAAGTATTTTCCAGGAAAACACCTTGTGGGTGTTACAAGATATTTTTTAAGAAGGCCATATTCCTGGCTTTCCAAATCATTACGAGGTATAGAACTGACTAAAATACCCACCCCCACCACCAACAAACAAACAAATTAAAATATATCATTAGCTAAGATGATTTGTCATTCTAAAATTTTGATTCATGCCAAGCTTGAAAAAAGAAAGATATTATGCTGCCCTTATTTAGAACAAAATCGACATTTTCAAGATCAAATACCTCAAGGCTAGAATATTAATATGTGCAGTCAAATGTCCTTGGTCCAAGGACAGAACCAGAAAATGAAAATAGTGTCATATGCATTAGATTGGACAAATGGAAGAGCGTTGTTAACCCATATGCTTAAATTTCACCTCAAACGAATGCTCTATAAGGGACTGCAACGTCTCACACCTTTCTCCAAATACTACCATGGCTATTATGATATACTAAGATGTTTGGAATGGCTATTATGATCAACTCCTAATAGTTAACACATAAAAATTAGCAATGTTTGTTTCCACATTAATAATTATGATTAAGTTTATTAAGACATGAAATATATACTATCCTTGAATGTTCTCTTAAACCATAGTGGCCTTCACCCTTCCACTTTATAAAATAAAAACAACAATGGCATATAGGGCACTCAACATACCAAATATCTTAAAAATAAATGCTTATAACCATCCCTTGCATATCATCGTGTGTGTTGAAGCTCTCCTTAAATATAATATATTTTCTACACCATCTATGTGTTGTGCCAAACCATAAAATTGAGGCATTTGTCAACAAGGGATTTCCTGGTAGATGAATAGCATGTTGTTAATGCACACACCAGGGTTCAAGTTTCTTAAGTAATATGTTTTCCCTTTATAGGAAAGGGATTGTGGTTATGTATGCGGTTGGGGTTAGGACCCAAGTTCAAAGTATTGGGAAATTTTTCCATAATAACTACCTCGTAGCTAAGGCATTTGAGCACAAAAATATGTAGTGCATATTAAATCACAAAAAAATTGTTATTTGATTGCTAGCGCACCCCAAAACCGGCTAAGTACAACATTCTAGAATTCATGTAGATGTGATACTCCTTGATCCCAATTCCAATCTGCGTTCTTGAGTCGATTAGCTATTGTATTTAGACTGGACAGGACCTTGCTGCCCTGGACATTTTTTATTATGCTTGCTTGGTAGACGTGGTGTGGCTTCTGCTCTCCAAGCTCTGTACCCGGTTTACGCAGCTCGGGTCTAGTATCATAAATCTCGTTGCTTGATGCCATGTGTCCCTGCCTTTCATCACTTCCCCGATCTGCATACAATCTACCTTTGCATGTTATGATTAAGGGATATGGTGATGACTCGTTTCCCCATCCGAGAGTTAAATTTTCCCAAGATCGAGGACAAATACAGCTTTTTCCTCTATGTCTGCTTTGTAATTTAAGTCTCTCATGATGTGGAATGCTTTAAATTGGACGAATGAAGCCACAATTTGTTGAATGCGTTTAATAATCCGTTTTATTGCCAAATTATTGAAATCTGAGTGCAAGTTGAAGGCTTTGATGATTAAGAGGGAATCTCCAAACACCTGTAATTTCTCAATTCTTTGGGTTTTGGCAATTTGACAGCCTTTTAGAAGAGCCAAAGCTTATGCTAAATTATTTGAGCAAGAACCCAATCCCCATTTATATCTGATTTCCAACGCTCCTCCTATAGAAAACAACCCCCCCCCCCCTGCTCCTGCCACCCCGGGGTTTCTTTTGGATGCACCATCCAAGTGTAAGCTATCCAAAGGATGCTTATTTCTCCAATCTTGAAATTCATAATTTGAGAATCTGATTTTCCAAGATGGCAGGTTCCGGGTTCAAAGACCTACTTCCTTTATGGGGCTTGAAGGGAGGGTACCAAGCCAATTTAGCTCATTTCTGTTGAGGTTTGTATCTGTCTTGATTTTAGAAGAATGGGCGCATTCTATAAGAAGGCCTTTGGCATGTCCAGCAACTTGTAAGGGAGAGGGGGAGGAGTCCTGGAATATAGCTTTGTTCCTGGCAAGCCAAATCTTCCAGCACGTGAATTTAGGAAGAGTCAGCCATATTTGGGACCATAATTTTTTTTTAAAAGAGGGGAAGGGTAGATGGACATCCAATATTTGAGTAAGTAGGTGTTGGAGTTGAGCACCGGCATGGAAATATAAAGACCTTGAAGCATGTGATCCCAGACTTCTTTTGCAAATTGGCATTCCAAGAATAAGTGGTCTATTGATTCAGAAACCCTACGAAATAAAAGACACCAATGTGTCCCAATAATTCCTCTTTTGATTAAATTGTCTCCAATTAGAACCTTACATTGGGTAAGAGTCCAGATGAAGAAGTTTACCTTGGGAAGTCCAAATGGGTTCCAAACCATTTCCCATAAGATTTTCCTTGAGGCATCTTGGTTTAGCGCTGAAACCTAGGGATGCAGTATACTTTCCTTTTGGGCCCCATCCACGATCATCTTTATCCTGGAGATGAAAAGGAGCACATCCAGCCAAATTTTCTAGAAGAAGAATTCTGGAAGGTTTAAGATTGGTTGGGCTTGCTAATGTTTTCCAGCCTTTCCATGCGCTAGAGAAATGCTAGGAGCTGAATTTAGCCAACGTTCTTATTCCTTGGTGAGCAAGCCATTGGGATATATCGTGGAGCTCATGTTTATCCTGAAGAGGGGGATTTCCCATTATTTTATCAGAAAAAATGTCTATATTTCTTCCATTTCCTAGGACCCAGTAAAGCTTTTGAGAAAAGAATTCCCATGTGGCTCTTCATAAGGATCATATCGAGGAGACTTTGGAAACAAGATTGTTATCTAGACATCTTAGCTCTGTGCCTGCTAAGTATTTCTTTCTTAATAACTGAATGACCTGGTGTTGTCTATTGGAAAGAATTTTCCATAGGATTTTTCCTCCCATTGCCAAGTTTGCTTAGAAAGGATCTCAGACTTGGAGGCCACCTGAAATTTTTGGTTGTTTTATAATGCTCTAGTTCACCAAATGTATTTTGTTCTCATTGTTTTCCCCCCCTGTCTAAAGGAAATCTCTCAGAAGCTTACCTATTTGGTTTGACACCCCTTTAGGCGTCAGGAGAAGAGATGACTGATAAATTGGTAGAGCTAATAGGACTGCTTTTACCAAGATCAATTTTCTGACTTTGTTGATCCAATATCCTCCCCAATTCCTAATTTTGGATTTGATTTTGCTTATTGTCTCGTCCCAAAATGCTGATTTTGAATGAACTTTTGCTATTGGGAGACCCAAATATTTGAATTTGTTCCAATTCTCATGAACTTTCATTCCGAGGATTTGACCAATATTAGCTGCGGAATTTTTATCCAGATTCCAACCATAGACCATGCTCTTGTGGATGTTGATATTACCTCCTGAGGCATTGCAGTACCAGGTCATATTTTGCTTAAATTTTCAAGCAATAATTAAGGATCCCCCTCCCAGTAAGAGAGAGTCATCGGCGAAGAGAGTGTGGTTGAGAGGCATAGAGTCAGGAGCTAGATTGAGGTTCGGGAGGGAACCTGTTCTTAGATCTAAATTCAACTTCCAACTGAGGGAATATTCCAAAAGAATGTACAAAAAATAGGACAAGGGACATCCTTGTCGAATTACACGCATAGATTGAAAGAATTTAGTGGGGCGTCCATTTACCAAAGGGGCGATCCAGGGCCCTCTTATGCAAGCTGAGATCCAATTTATAAAAGTTTTCCCAAACCCAAATTTTTCCATAACTTTAAATAGGAATGAATGTTTAACACGGTTGAAAGCGTAAGCCATATCAATTTTGATCAACATACCTTTTTCCTTGCGAATCTTGCTGGAGTGGATAGCTTCTTGAACGAGAATCACGTTGTCGAGGACCTGTCTCCCTTTTAAGAAGCCTCCTTGGTTGTCTGAAATTATTTTAGCAAGAAAGGCTTCATTCTATTTGCTAGCATTTTGGAGATTATCTTGTAGGAATAATTGCAAAGATAAATTGGTCAGAATCGGGCAAAGGAACTAGGATTTGTCTCTTTTGGTATAAGGGATAGGAATGTGGAGATGGTACAGCCTCCGATCTTTTCCTTAGAGTGAAAATTTATAACCGTTCTCATATAATATTTGCTTATATATTGTCAACAAGCTTTGTAGAAGAATATTGAGCACCCATTCGGTCCTGGGGCCTTGTCAGGATCAAAGGACTAGATTGTGTTGATGACTTCCTGTTCAGTGAAGGGTTTGAGGAGTTCGGTGTTATTATCCAGCGTGATGTTCTTTGGGATGTTCTCTAGAAGGATTTTCTCTCCTTCCTCTCCAATGTTGTCTTCCTCCATGAAAAGGTTTGAGAAGTGATTATACGCCGCAACTTTGATGTTTCCTTGTCCTTTGACAACTGATCCATTCTTCGTTTTGATTTTTGAGACATAGTTGATTGATTTCCTGGATTTGGTTTGTTTATGAAAAAAGGAAGTATTCCTATTGCCACCTTTGAGCCATGTGCTGCATGATTTTAATCTCCAGAATTCCTCTTCTTTATGAAAGGCTTGGTGAACCTTGACCTGTCGCTTGACCTCTTCCTAGAGCATTGAATTATCAATTGGGTGTTCATCCAGTGAAGTCTGAAGGGATTCCAACTCTTCTACTGCCTTCTTCCTAGGATTAGAAGGTGGGGGGCAGTTAGCTTAGGCCTATTCCTTTAAGGCCTTTTTAGTGATTATGAGCTTCTGCTCCCAAACAAATCCCAGGGATCCCAACATAGGAGTTCTCCAGTTTTTATCCAAGATTCCCCAAAAACTTTCATGGTCTAGCCATTGGGGACTAAACCTAAAGGGGATCGGACCAAGGTATTCTTCCTCTTGAATTTGGAGTAAGATTGGTTTGTGATTCGAAGCCAGATTTGCCATAATTTTTTTAAAAACTATTTGTCCCTCAACCAGAAGGCTTCTCTGAACTAGGAATCTATTGAGTCGGGCCATAATGTTTCCTTTACCTAGTCGCTTGTTGGACCAAGTAAATTTTCCTTTCTTAGGTTTGATATCTAGTAGATCCCATGTCTGGATTAGGGCTTCTACCTAAGATTTAAGAATATCCCTTCCCGTGAGGCCTCCCTTTTTTTCAGACGTAGAAAGGGTTATGTTCATGTCACCTGCTATAATTAGATTTTGGGGCGTGTATGCTTCTAGGAAATCTTCAAAAAGTTTCCAACAATCTTTTTTTCGGAGTAAAGATTAGGGACATACAGATTGAAGAGTGCAATCTGAATGTTGCTTTGAGTATGAGTGAGTTCTGTGAAAATCCAATGTTGTGTGGGAAAGGAGTTATGTAGTTGGAATTTGTCTGAGGACTAGAGGGTTTCTAGGCCGCTAGAGGCCCCTCTGGCACTAACAGCCATACCTGTGTTCTTCTTGCACTTTTCCTTTCCAATAGCTAGGATAGCATTGCCATCGAGTTTGGTCTCTTGGAGCATGAGGATATCTAGCATATCGATTTTTTGGAGATATTTAACTGCTTCTATTTTACTAGGGCTACCCAGTCCTCTGCAATTCCAAGAAACCAACTTCATTATCTACTATTGTGAGTAGAGGAGGGGCCTCCCCCTGTCGTATCTCCCATTTTATTCCTTGTTATTCTGGGTTTGGTATTCCTGCTAAAGGCCATATCTATTGTTGCTTGAGACCCTTGAGTTTTCGTGTTCAACTTCTTCTTCCCTTAAATATTTACTCGATTTTTGCCCTAATTTTTTGGTTGATTTGTCTATTAGATCTTCCGAAGATGCAGGGGAAACCGCTGGTTTGGATTTTGTAATTTCCGTGTAAGAAGGAGAGTGCGTTCCTTTATATGAAGTAGGTTTTTTAGGGCTTAGGGTTCTTTGAGGCTAGGGTTCCTTTAGGACTTTTTGGATATGAGAGGCCTCTTGAGGTTCCTGATATTCGGGAATTTCTCCTTCTTCTGGGGATTCAGGGATTTTCTGGGTTTCTGGAGTTTCAAGAGCTTTGAATCTATTCCCAATATTAGTGGCTAGAGATTTTTGATACTGAGGGCCTATCTTTCTCAAACCATGACCTTCTTTTGATAGGGTTTTTGGTCCCGATCTGGAGATAGCATTTTTTTTAATAGATGTCCATTGTTATTTTTCCCTCCTGACTCTGGATCTGCGGATTTCTTCTTGAAATATTGAGCAAAATGCCCATATTCATGGCAATGCCTGCATTTGAATGGGATTTGTTCGTATTCTAGTTCCTGAATGTGAGACCAGTCTCCCACTATGAGTTTTATAGCCTCTGGGAGTCCATGTTCTAGATCTACTTCAATGCAGATCCTTGCACATGAATATTGATCCTTTCGATCTACTTTGTCTATGTATTTTCCAAGGGTATTTCCAATAGCTTCTAATGATTATGGGTTCCAGCAATGGAGGGGAAGGTGTGGGAGTCTCACCTAGACCGGAACTGTAGAGGGAACATCTTGGGATGGATCAAAATATGGATTCCATTTATTCATGTAAAGCCCTTATGTCCCCATGAAGTATGGACCATTCCTGAAGATTAAATCTCGATCTAGTTTGCTTTCAAAGACGAAAGCGAAAAAACCCTTTCCTAAAAAATAAGATTCTACTTCTTCCAGGATTAAGGGCCTCCAGTTGTTATGTACCCATGTTTTAGTAGTTTTTGGAGAGGGCCACAAGCCTGTGAATTGACCAATCAAACCTCGTTCCGAGAGATTAAGGGTTGTCTTGCAGGGTTGCTCTACCGGAAGCGCTACTGTGGGTATCTTGGATAGTTTTTTCACAAACTTTTGTTGAGAAGCTGACAATGTATTTTTCCCTTGAGCTGAGATTAGCTTCATGAATTCGTTGAGATCAGAAGGGGTAGGATGGGCTGAGTCTCCTCCCGAAGCCATTGTGGGGGGCTAATAAAGCTCGAGGGCCAAGCCCTATTTGCAATCAGTGCAAGTGGCGAGCTCTCAGGTCGGTTCGGTGCGCATCCTTCCCACAAAACTAAAAGGAATTGATAGTAAAAATAATAAAAAGGGGGAGTTTTACTAATAGTAATAGTGATAATAATAATAGAAATCATTTCTTACCTAAAAAAACTGCTCCCAACATTTCCAGGCACTAAAGATTTGTAAGCTTCTCAAGCAGCTTGAAAAGTGGAACAACCATCTCTTCTATTTATCTTTCAAAGATCTTGAATATATGGATAGTTGATTAAATGATTGTGTTACACCTAAATCTCATCATCATGAGACCCATGACAACTCAGTGCCTTAATCCCTGAAGTCTCCCTGATCAAGAAGTCATTTAGAGCAAGTTGTTTCCCTTTGTCCACAATTTCTAGTTGGGTCGGTGCAGGTTTCCTTCTAGCAAGAAGCGCCCAACTAGGTCAAGTGCATACTGCCTTCATGTAGACTACACCGGTGGCTCAGGTTGCCTTTGTGCAGCCTACACTTTCCCTCTCAGGCGCAGGTTTCCCTCATGCAGCTTGCGCCGATGTTGGTTAAATTGGATAAAGGTAGATTTTGAGTGAATTCTAGAAGGTGGATGAGGTGGATATCTATCCCTAACATCTAGGTGATTTGTCCTACAGTTTCATAACCTCAAGGGAGGATCCCTTAGTCCTCTCCCCATGATCCTCAACCTACTCTATCCACTTGGTCTTATAAATACAAAGCTCCTCTCCATTCCAAGTGGAGGAATTCTATAACACTTACATGCTGGTGGAATTAACCTAGGTGATCCCTATCCATCTCTTGGGAGGCATACATTTCCTTTGGAGGCATTGGCTTGGCTTGTTGGAGGAAGATTGCAACGTTAAGGCTTGGGTTGTAATCATCACTCTACTATGTATTTCTCACTCTTTTTACAGTAATATAATCTCTTTCCATAAATGTCTTTGTGTTGATGATGTTTATAGTTCACTTCCTTAATTGTTTACTTGGATCGATTAGTGTTTAGATGTACTTTTACTGCTTTTTGTCTCTATGTGATTTGACAGGTCTTGCAGCTACAAATCTGACGACCACGAAGTTTGGAGCAATAATGAGGAGAAAGATCCACGAATCTGAAGGTAAGGCATCTAATTACCTTGATCTCTAATTTGATTTAGGAAAGTAGTTTTATGTTCAGTTCTCATTTGTTCTAGATCCACTTGGACTAGGGTGATCATGCTTGCATCCGCTCGAGTAGATTGTCCGATAATAGATTGCAAGGTCACCACGCAAACAAATTGCATTCCTCTAAAATGGACCACCTCACCCTTTCACTGCACAACACATTCTGAATTTCTAGTCATGCAAATTCAAACAGATCCAACAGAACAATAGAGGAGCTATAATTCATCCCAATTACACGCAAATCAAATAGATGCAAGAAGATTGGATTCCCTCGAAACCATACCCACAGTCTCCCAAAAAATCGTTGGAAAAGAAAAGATCATACCATTTATCTAAGATTTGGATGGAAGGAAAAAGGGAAAGAAAACCATTATTCATATTCTAGTGTGCCCATAAATATAATTCAATGTAAGGTTTTTGCTACTACAACCAGTTGCATCTATATCTTGTCCATGAGTACTATGCCCAACGATTCAAACAAAGTAAAGCGGGATGATGATGCGGTAGCCAATAAATAGGGTTTGGCGTACTGAGCTTTTTCTCAAAATGTTTAATGGATGCAAGATACTGTCATTCTTTGGTTGGATGTGTAAAATGATTTTTTATTATAAATTTAATAAGTATTTTACAAAAAAATTACTAGAAATAGAAGAATTTTATAAATTTGATAAATAGAAGGTTGGTTAATGTGCAAATAGCTCTCATGCTTCACTAGTCCAAAATTAGGATGTAGATTAGAAAAATAGATATGATGGTCCACTCCAAGACTCAATGAATAAATATTGGACCTCTGCAGTTCTTATATGAAACAAGTTTTCGTTTTGAACAAGGAGATAATGCAATTCCTAGAACTATGCAAGGCTATACCTTACCTTTTCTACTCCAGAACTATATGACAGGTGAAATTGATAGAAATAATAACAATTTTTGCTTAAATTATCTGGCAATATTAATTTTAGATCGAACCTTTGTGAAGAAATTGGTTGATTATTGTAGAATACATAGTGACCCTGCAGCATTCAATGCTATGGAAAGTAAAAGGTGAGATCAAAGAATGCTCATTTTGATCAGGCTTTTTAGGGGCATTCATATTTTACCCCATATTACAATTGGCTAGAAACTACAACCTGCAATTTCGTCCCATATTAGGATTGGCTCGAAACTCGTACTTGAAAATAAAATGCACAAGGGTACCTTAAATGGAAAACACATTTGTTATTTACATTTTTGTCGTGCAAATTTTCTAGGAGATAAGAGCTCCTTAATCAACTCTCCAAGCCTCTTCGCACCTTGATATTACCAAATATTAATTGGTCGTAATAAAGTTCCCATAAAAGAGTGGGTCTATGACAGACCATATATATAATCTGAATGTCAGAAAGAGGGATTACTATGTGAACCCTGATGGTGTTGTTAGTTAGTGCAGTGTCTGCTCATTTGACACTGATTCCGTGAATGTAATGCAAACTTGGCAAGAATGAAACCACGAATGATCTTCTAGGCATGGCGCCTCAATTAGGCATGTGTAATGGGTAGGAACGAATCTCAAGGATGCACCCCTCCTATATTTGATGGAACATGTGATATGGATACTTTCCTGGATCAAGAGGAACAAAATATTGAACCACAGAAGGTGATCCCAAGTATGGAAATGATGCCGAAGGCCACACCATACCACTAGTCATCCACCCACAAAGAGAACCTACAGTGTTGGGACAAGATCTAGTTGGATATCTAATTTAGATTTATTCTACCACTAGAGGCTGAGACACAAGATGAACAACAACAATACCTCTTCAAGTTCCATATCTTTTACCTTTATGAGGGAAGAACAAATCCAGAAATCCATGTCAAAAACTGTGTAAAATGATGGGAGAGAGAAGAGTGCCTTGATAAGTTTTGGACCCATTGATTTATTTACGCACTTGAGCCCATTCGTAAGACCTAGTACCTACACAAGGAGGTGAAGTGACAAACAAAGAACTAGTTGGATGTCCACCAATGCTTATGTGCATCCTTTTATTATTTAGACACAACTTCTGGTATTAAAGCTCCTCTCAAAGCTATAAAGAAATTCCTTTTCCATGATCAACAGGGTAGGCTGCCTCCTCCAATTTGTTTGAAGCACTAGTATTCAATCCAAGATAAGAAAGAAAATGAGGCCAATGAGTACCTAAAATGTTGTCATACCATGGAGCACAACAATGATAGTGAAGATGACCCTAATGAGTTGTGCCACTATAACAATATATGCAAAAAATAATAACAATATATGCAAAATCATATATTCGAAGACTTCACTGTATAAACCCTAAACCCCGGGATAACCCTAGTGTATTGGTAAATGTGTGGCTATTTCTGGAGAGACGTGGATAGTTTACACTAGTACAAAATGAGAGATAAGTGACCAAAAAAACAACCAAAATTAACATATAAACGATTACTTTTGAGTTGGAGACAAGTGGTAGCAAATTTCCAGTATCTTATCACGTGACAAAAAAAGTGGTCGTATTTAGTTTGGTCGTTTATAGCTTGTCTTGTAGTCGTATATATGGTCATTAATTTGGTCATATATTTGGTCATTAGTTGTGACAATTAATGACGAAATATACGACAAAACTAATGACCAAATATACAACTACACGACAATATATAAACGACCAAGCTAAATAAGACCACATTTTTTTGTCGCGTGATAAGATACTGGAAATTTGCTACCACTAGTCTCCAACTCAAAAGTGGTCATTTATATGTGAATTTTGGTCTTTTTTTTATCACTTATCTCTCATTTTGTACTAGTGATATAGGGCACAGAGGAATTGAACCACCAACCTCCTACCTATAAGGCGTGTGCTCTTCCATTGAGCTAGCACCCTTAATAGAATATATAATTTTAAATCGGTGATCTAAGACACAAGCATGGTCTCTTTCAAAATATTTTAAGGTCACCTGCTCAAATGGCTTAAATTGTTCCTTTTGCAACTTCTTAACTTCTTGGGAAAACACTGCCTCTTCTAGCACAATAGAGTCAATGAATTTTTCCTACAATAAGGAGTAAGAAAAAAAATGCAATGTAGATACACTCAGTACACTTTATTTTTATGTTTGCAGATGAAAGCTGGAGAAGAGGAAAACAATCGAGGAAATCAACAAAACATTCGGCCAAATAACCCGAGTGATGCAAGTGGCTCGAGCACTGATAACAGTTCCAACGAAGAATGACAATCCATATATTTTGGGTATTAATGCAAGCTGCTGTATATTTTGAAATAATTTTTTATGAAAATCAAACATTTTAATAAATAATTGCACCGAGTGAAACGAGGTGCTCTACAGCCCAGTATGGGGGAGATGTTGTAACGTGTGTCCATGTAACGTTACACACGAGTATGAGGGAGATGTTGTAACGTTGTCCAGTTACACGAGTAAAAAGTAATAAATTATATTATGTCGGCCATGGGCTCATAAAATAAAAAATTATGGAAAGTATTAAAAAAAAATCCATGTTGGCTCATAAAATAAAATATTATGAAAAGTAATTAAAAAATCGATGTTCGTTTATAAAATAAAAATTTAAAACTTAAACCTGGATTTATCAATCAAGAGATATCAAATTTCTTGAGTTTAAATTTAAAAAAAGAAATACACCTCAAGAAATTGGATCCCTCTCGGTGCTTGATAGATACGGGTTTAAGATGGATCTATGCTGGTGTATTGGACATAGTGTCCTAATTGAAATACAAGTTACCACTAAGTGTAACAATTATGTGCATGTTGACATTCTTATTGTTGTGGACTTTATGTTGTCCCTGCATTTTGTATGACAAAGGGCCTCTTATTGATATATAATAAAATGATGAATTTTATTATATTGCATTCTCCAATGTCGTTAAATGTTAAATCGCTAATTAAATATATGGATGATTAAATAACATTACAATAGATGCGAAAATTTATGATATAATAAATTATTCCAAACATCATATCCAAACGCAATAATAAAAATTCCAATGAATATTACTATAAAAAATATATCAATTTATGATGAATAATATACTTAAATAAAAATCAAATATATATATTCCAATGCAATGTTAGTAGTTACAACTCACCAAACAGAGTAAAATCTGTGGCGCTTTTTATCTTTACGATCTCATCGGTGCGTTTATATCATTACATCGCCAATGCATTTATGTATTTTCAACACCAATGCATTTAAGAGATGGCTGCAGTCCCCTATGCTTTTTCTACTATTACGTGCCGATGCGCTACGATATATTACCACACCATTAAATTTTAAAAATATAGCAAGCATCAATATCCCAATCAACTCTACCGCTGCGTTTTCCTTTAGTTGTCACATCGATGCTTTGTAATAGTTAGAGAGCACTGATGCTTTTTAATAGTTAGAGAGCACTTGTGCTTTTTAATACTTCATAAGCATCGATGCTAGTTTTAACATAAAGCATAGGTTCGTATATTGTTATATAGCACCGATGTTGTTTAATAGGTTGTAAGCACCGATGCATATAGTGTTATAAAGCACTCGTTTTTGTTAAAATTTTGTTGCGCATCGGTGTTATGTGTAATGGGTGCTTATTGTTCTTATGCGCATCGGTGCTTTTATTGGTTACAAAATCCCCAGTGCATTATGTGCGTGTTAACACCAGTGCATTTCATTCAATAAAGTGCACCAAAAAAAAAACCTCCACAAAATCGTCGGCCGCCGAGTCTTTTAATTAGTTATAACTCATTTCTGTAAAAACCTACTCTAAAAATTCCATTACCATTTCCGGAGGTTGTAGCAGTGGTTTCTTTGATAATTTTGACCAATCTTGTAACACTAAAAACCTCCGCTACAAGGCCTTTTCCTTGTAGTAGCAGTATACATGGACGTGTTGGCAATGCTTTGTAACACTATATAAAATATCATGTAGTGTACATGTTTGTACATTACAATTATTGATTTACTACATGAATTGAAACTCCTACAACACATATCGCCCTTAATGCCAACCATGACCAAAAACATTGTTTCTCAAATTTTTAGTCCAAGTTAATTCTAGTGTCACTTGAAGATGGTTGAATTGTACATTTAATCTTAAATCTATGTCATTGCCTACAATCGATTCAACATCACCATATTTAACTTTTCTAGATGATGTATAATCGTTATACTTCCATCTATCAATGTTAGGGTCCTACCCTAACTTCTCTACTTTAGGGTACTTAAGACTTAATCAATTAACATATCCAACAATCTTCCTTAAATAAGGTTGATTATATAGTTAATGGATAGTTATTTAATGTAAAGAGGTCATCTTTATGAAATAAGGCCTGCTAAGCAGTTGCTACTCATTGATAATGAGACCATAAGTAGTTAGGGGTTTGCTATTGAGTATCTATTTATAGAGCTAGGAGGATATGGAATGTTTTTGTCAAGTATTGTTGTAATTTGAGCTCTACAAAATGAAAAGTATCCCTACCTTAAGAGGTAAGTGAACATTGTTTTCTTTCTTTTGATATTAATAATACGAGGGTATATTTCACATATTTCATCTTCTTTGTCTCTTGTACATAGACCTTCAACAACCAATAGAAACAAAATAAGGGAAAAGGAACAACCTTGTCTAAGCCCCCTGAAGCATTGAAAAAACTAGAAGGAGACCCATTTATTAAAACAACAAAAGAAGCTAAAGTAATTAAACATCCTAAAATCCAATTAACAATAGAAAGCTTCATACCCATTTGAAGCGGCACTGGCATGATGTACATCCAGTTCACCTTGTCATAAGCCTTGGTTAAGACAATATTTATCACTAGTACTGGAAGCTTGTTTGATTTGATTGTATGTAAACCTCCATGATCAAAACCCACAACATCACGAATCTACCTATTGATCATAAACCAAATTGCTCCTTCGAAATTATCATGCACAATAACACCCTTGAGATTAATAATCTTTGAGATGAGCTTGTATATAATATTACACAATGAGATAGGTTTGAAATCGTCATAAGAAGCTGGCTCATTCTTCTTGGGGATTAGAGCAATGAAGGCAGAATTGAGCGCCCCCAGTATATTGCCTAATTATTTTATTCCTTCACCACCCTCAAGAGATCATCTTCTAACATGTCATAAAAACCAGTTTATAATTCCATAGACCAACCATCTAGACCTAGGCTCTTATCCTTAAAGAAAAACAAAACACCCATTAATTCATCCTTTGTTACTTTAGCTATGAGTCTCTCACTCATGCTTTGAAAAAAAATGGGGAACAATCTTATCACCTTCATAGTGTTAGCCGCGTTCGAGACTTCATGGTATTTGAAAAGTTTTTTGGAAATGAGCCTTGCTTGCATTTGCCATATCTTCATAATATCTTTCCTTAGAGTCATCTAGGTTATTGATTTCCCATGTGGTATTTACATTTTTCCTATAATTGGGATAATTGTGAAAAAAATGTATTATTGTCTCTATCTTATAACCATGTACCTTTGCTTTTGAGCCTTCACTCCACCTCTTCTTGCTCCATCAAGACCTTCTTTCTATCCTCCAAATTCTTTAAATTTAAACTTTCTTCAGCATTGAAAATCCCGAAGACATTGTTTTCAAAGAGAGAATAAATTTCTCAATCATCTTGTTTAAGGTATGCTTGATTTTCTTCCTTTCCTCTTTTTCCCACTCTGATGTTAGTTACTTAACGTGCTCAAGGTTTGAAGCAAATTGAAGCATAGCTTACTCTCGTCATTATGGACCATAAAATTTCCAATTTCCCAAGATGAACAATCTAAATTCCTCCTCATTCAACCAATCATGATTGAATTTAAAGATAGGAGGAGGAATTCTATCCTCCTTGTCAATTTCAATAAGAATGGGAAGGTGGTATGAAGAACCACCACTACCCACCTAGGACCTAAATCTCTTAACCTCCTCAATCAATTTTTTTGACATAAAGAACTTATCCAACCTCTTTAATTAAAATACCTTCTCTTCCCCTCCTTGAGTTATTATAAGTAGGACGACTTCAACATGCTTTATGCCAATTAAATTTTGTTCCTTAAAAAATGTATGAAATATTCTGCCAAGGGAATAGGATTAACCACTTCTCCCCAAACCTCCCTAGTAAATAGTGTCATATTGAAATCCCCACCAATAATGATACAATCACATGCCAAAGTTTCTTGCTCCTTAATTTGTTCTAAGACTAGCCTTCTTTCTTGATAAGGCCCATAAATGTTTACAATTATGAAGAATTTACCTTAATCCTTTGCTTCTTCTTTAAGAATGATTCTTGCAGTATATATATGGGTAGATATTGCATTAAATCTTGGACTCCAACTTGCCATCAAACCTCCTGACAATCCATTGGTATCAAGGGAACACAAATTCCATTTTGTTTTAGAATTTTAGGCAAAATAGAAATTACTTTCGATCCCAAACACAACTTCTTGAAAAAGTATTACATCTAGATGATAAACCAACAAAATTCTCCCGAGGGCTCTTTGTTTATGAGCACCCCCACCCCTCTCACTTTTAAATAGAGTATAATCATTAGGTCACCTTTTTGGAGGTTTTTCCCACTCAACCCCCCCATTAATGGTCAAGTATTTTCCTTCTAGCTCTTGTTTGGAGGCTAAGAATTTTGCTTTAGATATGTTAGACTTTCTACCTACTGTAAATATTTATCACAGGAGAGGACTATACCTCCTTCAGTGATCCCATTCTCTTCCACTTCAATTATCTTTTGTGGACATCATTTTCTTAGCTTACTTTATCTACATTTATATCTTGTTGACTTTTCCACATATTGATATCTTGTTTGATCATAATGAGTACACTAAGTACTTGACGGATTCTAGGGTTTGAAGACGAGTTCTAGGGTTTGGAAACACAGTCGGGCAATCAGTGGTATCAACGGCTCCAAGGATGGTTTGACCAGGGCTTGTAGGGTAGGAGAGGCAGATGTCCTTCTATTAGTTAGAAAGTAGGGCTATTTTCCAGAGTCTGTAGATAAGAAGTGGTGATTTTTTATTCCTATTTTCACCCGGTAGTGTGGCTATTAACATACTAGAGCCCGTTTTTCAGTGGGTCACCGACTCCGGGTAATGGAAATGGAGCACATGGATGAGGATGTGGATGTGGGTGGGGTTCATGTGTCCCTTGATGGCTGCCAGTTGGTGAGTGGGGGTTGTCAGGTGTCTGCTGGGGATGGAAAAGTGTGTGCGACGATGAATGACAAATGGCTGGAAGAGCCAGGATGCTTGTTATCGGATGAGGATATTAGGAATTTGCACCGGGCACAAGATTTAGCAGTTATCACAGGGGTGGTGGACACAACGGTGGACACATGGTGCGGTAACTCACCCTCTGGTGATTTCAATTTGTCGGGTGGGCTAGATGGTGGATCTATTTCCAAATTTGGAAATGTATCGGCTGCTGCTATTGAGGTTTCGGGGGCAGCGACCAAAAGACTGAACCGGGGACAAGACCACAGTGAACTAGGGACGACCGTGAGTCGGTTTGGTGGAGAGAGGGGAAATATACCCCCTTCCATTCATCGACTTGCAACAAAAATATCGAGGAAGTGGAAATCTCAGCCTGGTTAGCAACTTATGACCTTAGGGCGAGATATAGGCTTGGAAGAGATTATCGATTTGGGGATGACAACCTTGGTGGGTAAATTCAATTATAAGGCCATGAAGAAAGCATATCACTCGATGGGTGGTGAGGGTTTGGGGTCATCTGTGGGGATATTTCCTAGAGGTTTCAATCCTACCAAAGGGTTGGTATGGGTTCAGGTTTCAGGAGGAGGCACATGCTCTCTTTATACTCCATAAATTGTGGCTCAAAGATGGGGGTAGTCTCATGTTCAAGAAGTGGCATACAGCTTTTGACCCCGAAAGGAAGCTGATTCGATATAGACATTTTTTGGGTCCTTTTGTCGGGCTTTCCACTAGGAATGTGGAATAAGGTTGCTTTTGAAACTATGGGTAATCGGTTGGGAATATTTTTTTATGTTAGCGACTCGGTGTTAAAGAGGGTGGATAATCGGGTGGGGTGCATGTTGGTTGAGGTGGATGTGGTAAAGGGATTGATTGAGTCTTTGAAGATTGAGTGGAGTGGTAGATACTACTCTCATATGATCGATTATGATGGAATCCCTTTCTAATGCTCCACATGTAAGGTTGTGGGTTATCTTTGGCGACAATGCTCGGCTCTGCCCACCTCTGCATTTGGCGATGGCTCAGATGAAGACGATTATATTTGGCCTTTAGACAATAGTGGGGAGGTGGAGGGTGATTTGGTTTCGACCCCTTCTTCATCTCTTGCTCTTCCATAGTCGTTGGCTCCAACGGACTCGGCATCACACTTGATTGGTAAGATTAAATTAAATGACCCAACTCTATATATGTCACTTTCTGAAAAGGAAAAAGATTTCATTAAGTCATTAGAGCCTAAATATGAGTCGGTTGGGGTTCCGGTGGTTGGTTGTCTTCCTATATCCTCATCGGAAGCTTCATTGGGTACTAATCAAAATATTGCTTCCTATCATGTGGTTGTTGTTTTAGACCATTCCTCGGTCGAGGTGGGGTTGGGTGATGGTGTGGGTGGGGGTGCCTCTACCTCGTTGGGGGGAGAAACTATACTAGTAACAAACACCTCCTCCGTATCTGAGTCGGTGGATACTTGTCCTGAGCTAAACGATAAGGACATCTCAGATTCTTTGGAGGGTTCAATGTCTAGGGGAACAAATATAACATCCACATCCCTTCCTTTTGTGAGGTAGCCAAGTTAGCTCCTATCCCATCTTACATTGGAAATCAGGTGGTTTGTTAGTCGGTGTCGCCCAAAAATTTGGATGTTATTGTGAATAATAGGGGGCCATCAAAAGATTTGGTTGGTACCTCAAAGAACCCGACGGCTACACTCCCATTTAAAAAATTAGATCAAAGGGGCTAGACAGGGTGGGTTTGATCCAAATTTCTCTCCTACAGAGTGCTAGGAAATCTAAAGCAAAAAAAGGAAACAATGCTACTCTGGAAACCATTCTATCGAATCCTGTGGAAAACTCTCCTTCTATGGACTCTAGGGCTCTTAGATATGTTAAATCCCTTGCGAGGGTTAAAAGATGATTTTTTTTCCTCTGAATGTTAGGGGAGTTGGGGGTCTCTTGAAAAAACTCACCCTGAAAATATCCTTGTAAATAACATGTCCGGATCTTGTGTGTCTTCAGGAGACTATGACGAGTGCGGATTATGCCAGGCAATTCTTTATGGGGATTAAACCATCCTGGGAAATTTGTGCTATTGATGTGGCGGGGCAATCAGGGGGACTCCTGGCAGCTTGGGATCCACATAAGGAAAATTTGAAATCTTTTAAATCATCGGCGGGCATTCTTCTATTCAGAAAATTGGTTGGTTTTGAGAGCCTTGTAAACATTATAAATTGTTACGACCCTTACACTGACAAAAGGGATTTGTAGGAGTGTTTATCTGCTGAGAACCTCCTGTCGTTAAATAACTTGATTTTCATGGGGGATCTAAACCTTACTCTATCGGTTGTGGAAATATGGGGTAGCCACTCAAAAATTGACCAATTGGGGCCATTTTTCACTAACCTGTTTTCCTCTGCAAACCTCATAGATGTCCAGCCACTTCCCTTACAACCCACTTGGCAGAATGGGAGGTGTGGACAACATTCGATATTGAAGCATCTGAACAAATTTCTGGTATCAGAGGGATTATTAGACTCATTGTTTAAATATCATTCTTGGGTGGAATCGGTTAGGATATTAGACCACCAACCCATCATTTTTCAATTTGAAGTGGAAGGTTGCTAGCAGAAGGTTGCCTTTAAATTTAACCATGCCTGGCTTTCTGATCAGGCTCTTATCGACCTGGTGAAAGATGAATGGACAAAGGAATCGATTGAAGGGGGTTTGTTTGTAATGGAATCTCTGGTTAAAAGGCTAAAACACTTGAAATATGTTACAGTTCAGTGGAATAGAAAAAAAGAAAGATTTGAAGCTGGACTTGGTTAAGATAGAAGATCAAATAAATGCTCTTTCCACCTCCTTAGCAAATGACACTTTCACTCTGGCAGATTAGTCTTCTTTGGTGGAGCTGGAGGGAAGAAAGCTTCAGATTTTAAAAGTGGAAGATGCGTCCTGGCGTTTGAAAAGCATGACAGTCTTGATTGAGGTAGTGACTCAAATACAATTTTTTTTCATAAATTTACAGAGAATAGAAGGATTATAAATATTGTTTGGGAGCTTAAAGGGGTTGATGGGAGATGAAACATACACTTGAAGATTTACAATAGGAGGCACCAAACTTTTTTGAAAATATTTATATAGACCCAAAGTCCGTGTCCTTGTTGGAGCAGTTCAAAGTCATTAAAGAATTCCCCAGGTTTTTCTGTGAAGATGAGGGCAATGATATGTTCAATCGGGTGACATCCGAGGAAGTGCATGCGGTATTGAAGGGCTTTGCCAAAGCAAAAATCCTGGGACCAGATGGTTGGTCAGTTCAGCTATTCTTATTCTTCTATGATATAATGGGCCAGGACATCTTAGATGTGGTGGAAGAGTCCCAACTATCTGGTCGGGTTACATGTGCGATAAACTCTACGTTTATTGCACTAATTCTTGAGAGTTCTTGCCCGATTGACCTCAAAGATTTCAGGCCCATATCTCTCTGCAATCTGATATATAAGATTATTTCAAAGATTATAGCATCTAGGCTTAGGCATATCCTATCAAAGCATATCTCATGCAAACAATTCGGGTTCCTGGATGATAGGAAAATTTTGGATGTTGTCGGGGTGGCACAGGAGACCTTCCACAACATTAAGACAAAAAGGCTAAAATCAGTTATTCTCAAATTGGACCTTGCGAAGGCATATGATAGGGTGGATTGGACTTTTCTCAGATTGATTCTAATACAGATTGGACTCCCTTGGGAGGTTATTCGATGGATCATGGCATGAGTATCCTCTGTTAATTTCACAGTTTTAATTAATGGTTTTCCCACACGTTTCTTTACGGGTTCAAGGTGCTTAAGACAGGGGTGTCCATTATCACATCTCCTCTTTCTCTTAGTTATAGAAGGGCTCAATAGACTATTGATAAAATCTAGATCAAAGGGAACACTTAAGGGGATCAAGGTTTCATCATCTTCCTAGGTGAATCACCTACTTTGTGGATGATGTGCTTCTCTTCGGTGGTGACAGTGTGGAAGAATGGAAGATGTTGCAAAATATTCTTACACTTTTCTGCAAAGTTTTGGGTATGCACATTAATTAGGAGAAATCATATTTTTTGGAACATGATATAATGGAGGAGGTTAAGATTGAGGTTGGTCAATTTTTTCCCTTTAAGTTCGGTGCTCTTGAGGATGGTACTAAATATTTGGGTTTCTATATTAAACCAAATAATTATCTCATAAAAGACTGGTAGTGGCTACTTGCTAAATTTGATCACAGGATTAACATTTGGTGCTGGCAGTGGCTTTCATTGGGAGGCAAAATTACTTTAGCCAAATCGGTCCTTCAAAATTTGGTTGTTTATTGGATCTCATTATACAAAATTCCTAAATCCATTCTCAGTGGGATTCACAAACGTGTTTTCAACTTTATCTGGTATGGGCGTGGTGACAAGAAGAAATTCCATCTGATTAACTGGTTGCAACTAGCAAAACCAAAAAAATTGGGTGGTTGGGCACTCAAAACTATTTTTCTATTTGCCAAAGCTTTAGCTACTAAGAGTCTCTGGCGGGCGCTCTTCTCAAATTGTCTATGGAGTGGAATCATCAAGGAAAAATACTTCAGGAATATTTCAGTGGAGTAGTGGTTTCAACAAGGCGGAATTTTCCCAAAGGGTGCGTCTAACATTTGGATTGGACTCACTGGGTCTGCGTCAGTAATTGGAAATTGGCTTGCCTAGTTGGCTGGTGATGAGATACATATTATAGTCGGCTTAGATCCTTTTGTGGGGGGGCCAGTGGAATATAAGTTGGCATGGGATCTCCTACATTTTCTGAAAACAAAGGGATACCATACTCTCAATCAGATAGCAGTTGGATCACAAGATTGGATAAATCCTGTCCAACTACGTCTATATGGCTCCATGGGTCGTATCTGGGACGATTATATCATGGACATGAATATAAATCATGTCATTTTATCATAAAAACAAGATGTATTACTTTGGTTCTAGAATGTAAATACGGGTCAGGTCTCAGCCAAAGAGGCATATGATTCTTTCTTCTTAGGGGATTTGTCCTCTCCAATTTGGTGGCATGAGGCTGCTTGGCATTGGAATACTCCTCTAAAGATCACTGTTTTCATTTGGATTTCGTTGGAGAACAATATTCTCGTATGGGATAATTTTTTGCGGAGGGGAGGTTTCGGTCCTAATAGATGCCCTTTGTGCTGTGTGGAGGCAGAATATGTGGAACACCTATTTATGAGCTGCTCTTTTGCATATGAGGTTTGGCATATCACAAACTCTTCGTTGTTGTCTCAAGATATATGGCAGAATGGTTCTTTCTCAAATAGCCTAAAACTTTGGTGTCCTAAAGATGATAGATGGAAAAATCTCCCTTGTTTCTTGGCTTGGGAAATTTGGTTATGTAGGAATCAACTCCTCTTTGATGGTAAGACACCATATGCCAAACTTGTTAGCAATAAAGCATTGGCCTCCTGCTTAGAATATTTTAATCAAAAAATGAAAACTCCAAAGGTGAAGTTGTCTACATCGGGAGGGCCCAATTTCTCTGCTTCAAATTTTTGGGCTCTCTTTGATGGAGCATCACAATGCTCGGTCAGTCGTAGTGGGGCGGGGGCTATTATTTGGACTAGCCCTTCCTTTTGTTTCAGACTATGGTTAAATTGTGGTCCTAGAACAAATACGAGGAGCGAATTATTGGCAATGTGGATTCTTTTATACTTTGCTAATTCCGGGAATATTTGGGAAATTTAGATAGCTGGGGACTCAAAAGTCATTATTGATTGGGTATTGAACAAGGTGGTCATTTCTGTACAATTTTTGGGCACTTGGATGGATGAGATCCGTTCACTTATCGAACATTTAGACCATATATCTTTTCAACATATCTGGAGGGATTATAACACAGATGCAGATGGTCTCTCGAAGTGGGCCTTGACTGCCGAGGAGGGCCTTCTATTTTGGGAAGCTTGGGAGGATGATCAACTTATCAACCATGGCTCTTATCGGTTATTTTGAGTTTTTATCTTTATATTTTGTATTTGGCTATTGCATACTTACCTTTTTTTGGCAACTATATTCTCTCGTTTTATGCAGGCACTTGATGGTCTCCTTCTCGACTTTCAACATCTTGTTGGAGGTTTGCAGGATATCTATCCTTTATATAGCGGCATAAATTTTTGGAGCATACTTCTTTTTTTGTATTATTGGCATATATACTACTTTTTACAGATTTTGGGCTTGTTCTTATTCGGCCACATATTGGCATCACTATTTTGTTTATGTATTGTATTGTTGATGAGCAGTCTTGGGCAACTTCCTATTGTGCCCAACTCACTTGTTTTCTTGGTTTACACCTTTTGTTGGCGTTCTTGGGCCTGCTTGGGGCGGGCGGTTCTTGGTGTCTCTATGTAGGATGTTACTTTCTGTGTGTTTAAGCCCAGTGGACCTTATCTTGTTTTGGCACCTGTATTGCTTCTCAACTTCTTTGTGAAGTGTTTTGTGTCATGTGACTTTTTATACAAATTTTTTAATATAATAGTATAGATATTTTTTTACATTTGAAAAAAAAAATCTTGTTTGATAAAAAGATTTAGAAATATAACTTTGTCTCATTACACTTTTTGACCATATATATTCACATAATGGAAGTTCACTTATCCCCAAAAAAAAATACTTTTATTCTTAAAAAAATAAAAATAAAATTACTCCATTACATATTTCCAATAAACCATTTTTTTCACTCCATATTTTTCAATATGCTTATTCATCGAGGTTAACAGATAACGTTGAGAAAAATTTGGCTAACTTTCTCTCAATTTAAGAATGGTAAACGTCCGCCATTTTCTGTATTTCTAAGAATTCTGACGCAGATTTTTTGCATTGTTATTTTTTTTCAACGCAGCGGGAAATATGAGCATTTTGTTTTTCCAACTGAACGAATCTATGGCATAAATATCACGATTGAAAAACAGGTGCTGGTAGAAAGGCAGTGGCATTGATGTGGATTCAATGCCTTTAAAGAGCCTAAAATCGGGAATGCTGTTGTAGGCTGAACGCTATGGGATACTTCCCCTTCACAGAATTCAAGCATACAACGATGGCAGTCGAGAAATAGATATGTTTTGCAGTCATGGCGTTTTTGTTAAGGCCATGGAGCTTACGCTACCCAAAACAAACATTTTTTTTATCGCTTTCGCTCTACAGTGGCACGGCCACAGCCATCCCCACTCATTCCAATTCCCGGTTGGATTACAGTGAGGTGGAGAGGGTATGCACAGTGCTAGAGCAGCAGCAGTTCTCCGACGATACCAAGCTCCGACGCCTGCTGGGCAATTTCAGTCTCTCTCATGAATTCGTGCTCAGCGTACTAAACAGATTTCTGAGGGAGAGGAGGCCCGCATGGAGGTTTTACCTCTGGGCAGCCACTCAGACAGAAGCAGGCTACAGCCATAACAACATCACTTCAAACAAGATGATCGACATTCTGGGCAAAACTAGAGATTATCGGACCATCTGGGAAGTTCTCCACCAAATGGGCGCCAGTGGTTTGCTGACAGTGAAGACCCTCGAAGTTTCCGTGAAAGCACTTGCAGATGGTGGGCAGGTTAAGGGGGCACTGCGGGTATTCGATTTTATGACCCACCACAACGTTAATGTCGATGTCGAGGCCTTAAATTTTGTGTTGGATTCGCTGTGCAGGGCCAGGTTGGGTAATGAAGGGAACAAGATATTTATGAAGGTGAAGCGGATTATTTCTCCAAATGATACTACGTATGGTTTGGTTCTATCTGGGCTGTGTAAAGTGAACAACTTGGTGCAGGCCATGACGGTTTGGAATGAGATGGTGGACCAGGGGATGAAACCCCATGTCACAGTCTGCAACACAATGCTGGAGGCCCTGTTGAAAGGTAAGAGATATCCAGATGCCTTTAAGCTCTTTCGCTTCTTTTCTGCCATTGCCAATATGAAGAGTTATGCCATTATGATTGATGCCCTTTGCAAAGATAACAAAATTAGACAAGCCCTGAGATTGTTTGATGAGATGAGGGAGTATGGATTGGCGCCTGATGGGGCGGTGTATAAGTCTCTGATAATGGGTCTTGGCAATGCAATGAGATTAGATGAGGCCTGTAAAATGCTTGAGGAGATGGGAAAGCCCGATACTGGGGCTTATAATGCCCTAATCAAGGTCATGGTGAATCTGCGCCAACCGGATGAAGCTAACCAGTTGTTCCATAGGATGATCCAGGATGGATGCGAGCCGATTATGCACACCTATGTTATGCTCATGCAGGTGAACTTTGGGTTTAGAAGGTGCAGTGAGGTCCTCTGTCCTGGTGTCGATTTTCATACCGTGTTTGTGGGTGGCCTTGTCAAGAAAGGCAGATCACTGGAGGCTAGCAAGTATTTAGAGAGCATGATATACGAGGGAGTTGATGTTCCTCGCTTCGACTACAACAGATTTCTAAGTGATTTTTCTTTTCCTCCTGATGGGTATACTATCTTTGAAGAGGTTGCAGAGAAACTGAGGCAAGCGGGCAAGGGGGATCTGTCGGACGTTTTCCTGAGGTATTCGCAAAAAATGACTACAAGGGACAAACGAAGAGTAGTTCGAAGTGGCTAAATAGGCTAGACAAAGCTCGTCAGTTGTGTAGGGACTCATACACTTTCTACACACTTGTGAGCAGCTGGTGCGGTCCTCCCATGTCTGAGTGAGAACTGAGAACATAAATGCGTAATAAGCATGGGGACACATTGGAACCATGAGCTTTGCTAGCTCAAAACAACAAAGAGCAGGCTAATGACTTACTGCAGTAAATGTTTTATATCAAAGTGTTTTCTCTCTAACATTGTACAAGCTATGTCACCAGCTAGAGTCATGGGTTCTGATCGTGTTACTTGTATTTTGCCAAAACAGATGCAAGCCGTTAGAATACACCTCAAATTGAACCGGAGGCAGAACACCAAAAAATTGCGTTATAAGGAATATATTGTATGGTAAAAATAAAACTTCCCAAACAGGTGCCCAAAGATTTTGAAATAAAACCTTATTATGGACAACATTAAGTGGGAAATAATTGAGAGTTTTCTGGTTTAAGGACAATAGCCTTAGGGTCTACTTTGACTGTTATGAGGTCAAATCATTCAAATACGTCATATTCTATAAAGATACGTTCTTTTCATATTCAAGAGTAAGGGATGGTGTTCTTGCCATGGTTTACTTATTTGTGGAGCAACAGGATGGTTTCATCTGAAGGAATGCAGAGGAGTCTAAGGTTGTTGACAGTCAAAGTTTTGACAACTAGCATGCTGGAAGTAGAAAAGAAAATTCTAATTTAAATCTCAATGTAGATTAGTGAATGCCCACCTAATTCTTGTGGAAACACAGCAAAGATTGAGCATAGCATAAGGCCAGCAAGACAGCCCACAAAAAATCTTGCTTTATTGAGGAAATGATTTCTAGCACTAGTGGTTTGCAATCTTGCAGTTGCAACCTTCTTTTTGTGGCTGTTTTCAAACAATGAAATGGGCTCAGGAACAGGTGTACTGAGGCTAACGGATAACCAAACATCCTGTCGAGAGATGGGGCCTGACTGATATTGTTATGGCATCATCATATATGAACGGATGGTCTTTAGATATTGCACAATTGTATGTGAAAGGATGACAAGAGATTGCATCGACTTATATGAAAGGATGACAATCAGAGATTGCATCGTGTTATACTTAGGGACGGCAGTCAGAGATTGCATCATCATATATGAAGGGACCAAGTACTAGTTCTGACCTTTTGAGGAATAGAGATGTAGATGTTACTCTGGAATGTTTTACAAATATGAAGATTTTCTGAAAATTATCACCTGTTCTATTTCAATTTTCTGTTTTTAAATTCATTCCACAGAAACAAGTATGTTTTGGAGCTTGAACTAACTTATATATAAATGGTCATTGTTCCTTTGTGAATGATGTCTAGAAGGTTGGGTTTTATATGCGTATATCTTAACGTCCACAGAAAACTTATTTGGTTATGATCTCCCATCTTAGTACATCTGCTTGACCCCTGAGAATACTCTAAAGTTTCAGAGAATCATTGACTTGTGCTTGCATGTGAAATTGTTTACCCATTATTTTAGGAATAGTGGCATGATTTCTGTAAGTTATGTTAAATTTAGGGTTAGATTAGGGTTTGAAGCAGGAAATTAAATTTTTTATGCTTTAATGCAAAAGTAAGTCTCTAAACTAGTACTGAAACAAGAATAGTGCGGCTGTAACAGTACAAAATTTAGATCTACAAAATTAAAACATAATTTTCATCTCTTTCAACTTTAACACTCTCAAAGAGGTCCCTGTGTTAAAGTTGTAACATACAGTAATAACATCATGTAAAGAACAGTAGCAGTAGTATAACTACTTAGACAAATTTATAACAGCAGTAATAGATCTAACTCACAATACGAAAGAACAAATCTGATTACTTATCTGCAGAGTTGAGACCTTCCTTAAACTCAGAAATTCAACTTTCAGAACAGACTACGCCTCTCAGAGGCAAGACAATCAACCGGAACAAAACTGACCCTTACCTGAGGGTTAGTACATACCTGAGAGAGAGAGATGATGGACTGTAGGAAAGATCTAGTTACAGTCGAGACTCAGGACAGTCAACACGTACACAGCAGTTGCAATCTCAAATTAGCATAGACTCAGACACACTTGAAGTATGTGGCAGCCAACAAGAGATCACAGCCCTAGATCAACAGGAGGCAACCCTAAGGCTTCAGATCTGCTCCAAACAAACCTTAACATAGTAGATCTGATCCAAACAAGCCTGTAATCTTCACAAGCAGCCCTAAGGACAATAGATATGACCCATGCAAGGTCTCAGCAGGCAGCGGTATTCACAAAGGATAATATTCAACCCACAAACAGTCCACAAGGGTTGGCGGCCTCCACAAAACACAACAGGCAGCCCTGAAACTATTCACAAGAGGTAGCAGCCAACTCTAACAGTCCATGGTGGGTTAGCTCAGCAGTCCTAAAGCTGCGGCCTCCTCATATGTCAACAAGCAGCCCTTAAACAGTCCCAAAAAGGCAGCGGCCAGCTCTTAACAATCCACTAATGGCAGCGGATCAGTCCAACAGAGGTAGCAGCCAACTCTAACATCCCATGGCAGGGTGACAGGCCAATAAGCAGTCCATGGCAAGGTGACAGCCCAACAAGCAGTCCACGGCACCCTCACAAACAGTCAGAAGATTGGTTCATAGAGGCAGCGGATCAGACTTTAGGATGGGTAATAACATCAACAGCTGGACAAAAAGAAATCAAACCCTAGCAGCAACAAAGAAGCCTTGACGCCATCCTCAATAAGCCCTAGAACAATCCCAAGCAAATCAGATCTGATATATATCTTTATGATGATCTCAAATGAAGAATTAGGCTAGTATTTATAGCCTCTTAGAGGCTTCTAGAAAGGTCTCCCTTATAATTCTTCATTGAGTTAGGGTTTCATCAAATAAGGAGGGTTACCAAAAATTAGAATATAAAATAAATTAAAGTTATGATGTCTTAGGTGAGGGTACCAAGGTCATGGCTAAGGGTAGGATGACTTAGCACAAGGACCAACAAGGGTTCAACTCATAAAACAAAGCTAACCCCCATAGATCTAGGATGGGTAAACACCCCTTCAAACCACAAGACAAGGTGGTAAGACAACCTTCTAACCACAAGACCAAGAACAACAAGGTGGGAAGACCAAGTGTATACAACCAAGGTGGGGATGCAAACCATTCATCTCTCTCTCAAATGTACAAGTGTTCCATACTAACTGAAAGTTCATCATCATCGTATAAGGAATGTCCACACTGGATGATGTGATTCTATGGTCTTCCTAACTGCTCTTGAGGTCAAGTGCTAGTGACTTCATCAAGGGTTGGCCAGTCCCTTGAGAAGACAACCTAGCTCAACCATCTCGAAGACCTAGGAGAGGAGGGCATCACACATCATCATCTTGGTTAACTGACCAAGATCCTCTATTCATAAAGAATGGCTCTCAGCCCTAGGTTGAGCTTCAGTCGCAGACTGAATCATGTTGATCAACCTCCTGGTTCCTGACCAGGTCCTCCATTCTCCTGGAGAATGGTCCTCAGCCCTAGGATGAGCTTCAGTCTCAGACTGAATGTTGATCAACCACCTGCAGGACTTGCTTGGTCCTTGACCAAGAATCTGCCTGGTCCTAGATCAGGATGTCTCTGTCTCAGCCTGCAGGATCTGCTTGGTCCTCGTGACCAAGAAACTGTTTGGTCCCAGACCAGAATACCCTAGAGACAGATAGGGGCCCTAGCCACATGCTAGGGACTTTGTCATGGCATCAACCTGCTTGGTCCCAGACCAAGAACTCCAGGAGACTGCTGGGGGTCCTAGGGTACTTTCTAGGGACTTACTCTGCCCGGTTAACTGACCAGGAACCCTAGTTAACTGACTAGGGTGCCATCCTCCCAGAGAATGGCTCTTGCAGCTGCATTAACTTTAACAAGTTATTCTTGCATATCTTTTTGGAGTGAGACATTATCATTTCGATTTTCATGTAATAAGGGCGCTATTACTGGACTGAAAATGCTCGTACTTTTGCCACTGATGTTAACAAAAGGTATCATTAAATTTGAGGTATGTAATACTCAAGCACTGAATACTTGCTTGGAGCATGAAGTTTGATCCGTTGAATTGGATGAATTTGTGAATTTAACTCTGTGACATTAAGATTCCCTTCTCCTATCATAAGAGCAAGGTACTGATTTCCTTAATTCTAACCAGCTACAGATTCATAATCACTAAGTTAATTAATGAAAAACATAGATTGCCATGTTTGAGACACATTCTCACCATGGCAGCATTTCCATTTCCATTCAACCAAGTCTAAGTTCATACAAACAAATTATTATGCTGAAATTGAAAATAGGTCAAATTGAACAATGCATTCAACATAATCACCATTACAATACATTGATTCCCACTTAACTATAACCAACAACACTGAAGTTTATAATTCATTTATTGGAAAATTTGGGGTACACCAAGAAATTCATGATACTTATTAACTACAACATGTGAGAATATTTGCTAAGGGACGTTTCAACTTTCAATTCTCGGCCTTGGGAATTCCTGTGCAAATGCCACCTTTGAGCTGCAGCATTGAAATGACAAGCGGCTTTTCTAGATTTTGACAAATATTCCAGTGATTAACAATGCATTCCCTTTTTGCCTGAACAATATATTTAGGGAGAAGCACACAACTGACTCATGCTGCCTTGCTTGCTAAGCATTTTAGGGAGTTTAACAGCTCAAGGTTGCTGGTAGGGAACTTTACTGCTGCACCATTCCTACACCTCGCCATCCTGCTTGCTGGGTCAAAGCCACCTTGCTAGCCTGCTCGCTAGTACAAGGAACTTTCCACTAGCCTGCGTGCGAGTACAAGAATCCTACTAGCCTGCTCGCTAGTAGACGTCCAAAGTCAGAATTGCAATATCTGTAAGTTCCAACTTCCATCATAAATCCCTCGCTGCTATCCCATCACAGGAGCATTAATCAATCGATATATCTATGTCAAACACTGGAATTGGCCTCTAGCTTGCTGAAGGGAATTTACATGTAGCACAGGAGTCCTCAACACTATTAGCAACAGCAAGTATGTGCAACTTGCCCCTCTGTCTCCTTTTTATGTGTGCCAGTTATCAGTAGACTGTAGATAGAAGCGACATGCCTAAGGTGAGCAACCTTCTCCCCCATCTCAAAATAGGGTATTACCATTTTTTTTAGCTCATGCCAAGGTTGGTGAAGCATTTAAACACGCGCTTTTGAGCTCTCACTCCCTCCATTAGGATCTTTCCTCTCTTTTGTTGCATTTTCTTGCCTGACATAAAGTAAGATGACTAGGGGTGTTTTGTTTTTCTTGCAACTTGGGGTAATTGGGTATTTGCAACTTTCTTTGCCACTTGTCATGTCATTGATCTCCCCATGTCCAAGTAAATTATCTCCATAGGCTTATTTTATTCTTTTAGCACACTTGCATCATATGTACATGGAGCCACATTTTTGGAAGTTGGGACATTGCCCCCCTAACTTAAAACATTGCAATATGTGTGCTAGGCATCCTTGCTAATGGGGCCTTGGTCTTGAGCCCTCATTAGTAAGTCTTTCATATTCACAATTTTTTATTCTATTAACTTTTTCAAAATCTATTTATTATTGAAAAATGCTGCTTATATTAATAGAAAGTATGGTACAAAAATAATATACAGGCAGGCATGAGTCTACCTAAAACACAAGAACTCAAGAACAAATACCCGTGGATATGGGTTCCTAACCAAAATACCAGACTGGGGCATTTGGCAAGGTACCCACAACAGAAAAGCATATAGGTCACATTGTGCCTCAACAGAACAACCTCTCACAGCTCTCCAAGGGAGGGTGCTTTTGTCTTTAAACAGTATATCTAAGTTATCAAAAAGACACAATGTCACAATAGTCACAATGTTTCATTACAATGCTTAAGCACAGAATTAGCCTCAATAGGCAAGCTATAGAAAAGAGTCAAGTCAACATAAAAGGGTGTACAGGCATGTCCAGATATGTATATGGGTGCTAAGGGGATTACATTCCCCTTCTTAAGAAAAGTACTGGCCTCGGTGTGGTCACAAGCTTGATCTTTCCACTTGGTGTGTTGCCACATTTTCCCTCACTGGTTGCTTCCCAACTGAGGTGGGGCAAACAAGTTGTCAAAGATCTTCACTTGGCCAGCTTTGATTGGAGCAAGGAGTGACAATGCTCTTTCTTGCATCACATTGTCAGTTTCATCTCTTTGAAGAGGATGTCTCTACCACCAACACATTGCATTAGATAATATCCATCATATTCGAAAACAATCTCACCAGAACCTAAGCATACAATGTACATAGAGAAATCAATGTGTTCAAAGTCAAAGCTACTTATCTCCGTATGTGATAAAAACATCCCACCCCCTTAAGGCTTAGAGGATTGCTAGTGTGGATTTCCAACTAGTAGGGGCACTTCTACTACATCATAAAATATCCAAAAACTAGACTCAGACCAGTTTAAAGCCATATCAAGCCATCCACACTATTGTGATAAGAAGCCACCACAAGCTGATCAAACAATGGCCTTAAAAGCTCACCAAAATCACCCTAGATCGTATGCCTTATTGAAATTGCCACTTTGGTATACAACAATTAAATCCAGGGTCTTCAAAGAGCCACTTGGCTATACAACAATTAAACTGATAGTTTGCAAAGAGCCACTTGGCTTGAGAATCAAAGAGCATAAGTTCTTGCAACTGTGGCACAAAACAAGGTGACACCAGGTAACTGGAAATAACATTTATGCCACCGTTGAGATCAGACCTGCACTAGGGGGAGGATCATCCTTGTCATTCTTGGTGGGTTCCCATCCATCAACAAACAACTTGATGTAAGGTACAATTACATGCCAACATTATTTTTTTTGGTTTCTTTGCAATCTCCAAGATTGGGAGATTGCGAGCAGCGAGAGCAAGGGAAAGAGACTTGTTTCATTGGTCGGGCAGGGAGGTTGCAAATTCAAATGTGTCTTTGTTCTTGCCTTTCCCTCATGGCCCAATCAACTTTGTGTCTTGGCCACCCATTGTTGTGCCGAGCCAGTCTAGAGTGACTAGAGGAAGATTTCCAATACCCTTGAGGTTCCCTACATAAACTTGAGGTTCCCTACATATGGTGCAAGGAGCCCTTCTCCAATACCCTAGAAGTTGGCAGTGGCACAGATGTGCCATGTCCAGCTCCACCTTTTGGACCAGTACAGAGATTTGTAGTGAAAGATTGACACATAGTAATGTACTATTATCCCAAGAGCATAACATAATTGCTTGGTTGTCAAAATTACAGGTTATGTACGTTTTATCGCATATAAAAAGCTTGATACAAGAACTTGTAAACAATTGTACTGCTTAATTAAATTTAAACTGAGTTAAAACAGAAATAACATAATTTTCATCTCTTTCAACTTAATGCTCCATTTGGTCACTACATTAATGTTGGTCCTCGAGAATCATCAAATGCTAAGTTCAGAAAAATAAAATGAATCTCAAATAACATTTACAGTAAAATAACCATGTACTGCATTAAAGAATTAAAACCAACATTTGGATCCAACTTATACTTAGATAGTTCTGAGTTTGATCTTGTCACTGAAAGGACAAGTCAAACTAGTTAAACCATATATGTACCTTGAGAGAGAGAAAAGGTTCAGGTAAAAAATAAACAAATCTCGAGTTCTTCAATCAATAAGCAAATGACAGGGATAAAAGAAACACATAGGTGCAGCAGACTTTGAAAGTCAAGCACGTAAGTAATTCCCACACATAAGAACTCACACAGACAGAGACAAATCAATCACAGCTAAAGTAAATCACAGAGATAAGATGGGTCCATAAACATTCATAGACAGATCTGAGAAAGAAAGAAAAAATAGCAGAGATCACTGTGAAGAGATCAAATAAGCGAGACCTAAGTTGCGGGGAAGCGCTCTCCTCCCTCTCGCCCCTGCTCCGGAAGCTAGCTTCCGGCCGAAGCTAGGCGGAAGCGCGATTCGCTTTCGCTTCCGGGCGGAATCGTTTTTGAGAAGCGCGCTTCGGGGTTTAAATTTTCGCTCCCTACCACTGTATGAGAGCGTGCAAGAATCGATCCGAAGCGTCGCTTCCGGATCGATTCCTCTTCGCTTCCTATTCGCTTCCTGTTCGCTTCCCCCAGTGATTCCGGCGAAAAAAAAAACGCTTCGGTCGCTTCCGAAATCGATTCCCGTAGCTTCCTTGGACGATTCGCCAAAAACCGCGATTTTCATGGTGAGTTGGAGCTCGTGGGGTCCACGCTTGGGGTTTTGGAGGGGGGAATAGGGCTTTGAGGTATAAAGCCCTCCTCCACACTCCATTTTGTCACTTTGTTTGTTTGAGAAGAGAAGAGAGTAGAGGAGAGGAGAAGAGAAGAGAAGAAGAGAAAGAGGAGAAGAGAAGAGGAGAAGGTGCCATTGGAGATTGAAGAAGGTTGGAATCTTGGATGCTTGGAGCCTTGGCAAGTTGGCACACTCACTACCATTGGAGTCTTGGACATCCAAATAGGTAGGCTCTAAACCCTTTCTTGTTGATTTGCTTTTTGTTTGAAGTTTGAACTTGAAGTTTTGATGGTTGAGACTTGAATTTTTTAAGCTTGAAATTTGACTAGAATCTAGAATGTCATTGTAAATGTTCCTCTCCTACTCTTTCCCATGCTTTCTCCATCATTTCTATTGCAGGGCAACAGGTTAAACTCTAGTTCCACTTCCAACTTCCAAGTCCAACAAACATGATGATGGGTTTATGGTTTCTTTTGTTGGTTCCATTTGTTGTTTTGATGATGTTCATTGAAAACCGGAGGAGGAATGAGGGAGAGGGAGATGATGAAGAAGTGGGTAGTAGCACATACCGTGGAGAGGAGGAGGGAGGGGAAGAGGAGGAGGAGGAGGAGGGAAACCAAATGAAAACCAAGGAAGACACAACACCCTTATGGAAATATGTCACCAAGCAGGGAGGAAGCAAGGGGGGTGGAACCGCCTGTTACCAACTTTTTGTACCATAGTTGGATTTTCTGGAGAGCCGCCATTTGACAAACATGATGAATGTTTGATTCCAGTGTATCGGATGATGCAGCATTTTGTAGCTAGCCAGTTGTGGTTAGCTTGTTTTGTTTTTTGAGTCGACATGACCATGGCCCCATGGGGGTTTGTAATAAAAGTGTGCTAGTAGGATCTGAGTGCCTCGGTTTCTCATGACTGGATTAAGCAACTAAGGCATTCCAAGGAGTTTTTTCCCTTGTCAATTATGCTTTGCTTAAGGCGAGGTATAATCGATGAGGTTTTCTCCCGCTCCTCCAAAGCTGGAATGCCCGATTTTGAAAATTTGGCCATGGGGGGTTATTAGAGGCCAACTAATGTATATAAGCCTACTAGACACTGTTAGAATAGGTGTCGGTCATGTCCTAGGTCCATAAAACCCTCAGAAAAAATTTCGAAAAATTTTTACCGGGTCCGTCGAAATTTGGGTTTTAATTATTTTTTAAAAATTTAATAAATTTCTCTATAGTTTAAATAGAGAAATAATAATTTGTAATATGTCAGTCATCCGGGGTCCGAACTTAGTGTTTGATGGCTCGTTTCACAAGCCAAAAATCACACATGACCCATGGAGCAGCTAAACCAAATTTTCGGATGTCAATTCCGCCCCGTAATTAATATTTTCTCTGAAAAGTCATTTACAGAGAAATTATTAATTAAAATAATAAAATTGATTATTTTGGAGATAATCCAAATCTCTCCAAAATTAATCAATCTGATTAAAATAAAGGGCTAAATGACATGGCAATGAGTATTTAGGAAGATTCCAATCAACTCCAAGCCCATCCAGTCATCCATCCAGTCACTAGAGTGTTATCCTCTTAAGTAAATTCGCCCTCCTTCATAAAAAATCGATTTTATGATGTGTCATTTGATGATTGGGTGGTAGTTTGCATTACAACTTGAAGTGGGCGCCCTCATGACTCACCCTAATCCTAAGCTTGGCTCCCTTCACAATTTCGAGTTTGTACCTACCAAAGCTAAGTCGTATCTCCCTCAAACCCTCACGCTATCTCTATTTGACTCGTGTTTCCTTGTTAGAGTTCATGGATTGGTTGATTTGCAATCACCAATAAGCTTGGCTCCTTTCATGGATTCGAGTTACACCTACCTATCCACCACGTGTTATCCTCACAACCCATTTGCATTTGCTTTTTCCTCACGTCACTCTTCCATAGCTCACGTGGATTCTAGTTGGGTTTCTTCTATTGGTCAAGCTCCCACGCATGCACTATTTGATTGGCTCCTACAAACTCGAATCCTTACCTACTAGTCTCCACACGCCATCCATCATCCAACTCGCATTTATCCTCAAACTCGAGTCCATACCTACCAAGATTCACGTCTAAGCCTTGTTGGAACTCGTTTGTTGGTTAGTAAAATCGTTGATTGGCTTGGTTCCCATGCAATTACGATTTAACACCTACCTTTTGCCACTTGCCATCCCTTGAAGTAGCATGCAACCTACCACAACCCACTCGTATCTCCACTTGGATCACGCCTTTGCTACCCTAGCTCGCCTTTCCTTGTTGTACGTTGCCCATTGGATAGTGCTTTCACTCCCAACCTACCCCAAAGTCGAGTTTGCCACCTCATGCCAGTTCCACCTACCATGAACTCGACTTTGGCCATGTCTTTTGCTCCAAGCCACTAATTGATTGGAATTCGAGCTATCTCCCATTTGCCAATTCGATTTGGGGTTTAGGCTTAGGTTTCTAGAGTCTTTTACTATAAAGAGAGGCCCATGTTGGGTTATTATCTCATGGATTTTTGTGCATCGAAGCTCTGATAAAATTGTAAACGCTTTTAATTGGAATAAAGTTGAGACTTTGGAGGTCAAAAACGTGGAGGCTTTTGATGTGCTTGCTTCACTTGATATTGAGGTGATATTGTGTTACATTTCATTTGAGGTTCTTAAGTTGTAGAACATGTTCATGATGGCTAACAATCTAGCACAAGTAGCATGTATCTAGATCTTTTCACTTGAATGTTTTGTTTCAATTGTATTATTCATGCTTAAGGTTATTGCAGGTATATCTTCACTCCATAAACGAGACCAAAGGAGCTTTAACTTTTTTGATTTGGGAAACAAAGAGAGTTACATCTTCTCCATCAAACTTCTAAAATACATGTTTGGTTACTTGTTACTATAGGCTTACATCTCTTCTAGCCTTCTACTTTGCTCCTTGAATTTTTTGTTTTGACTTGCTAAGCCATTTCTAGCCCCTCTAGCCTTGACCCAAGTTACCTTGTCTTCAAGCTATAGATTAGAACTCCATAAGGTTGAAGTTCCTTCAACCTTGGGGAATAACTTGGGATTTGTTCCCTTGTGCTCTCTTCAACACTCGTTGTCGGCGTATCATCGGTTAACCGGAGGATTTCCAAGGCGGTGTTTTTACCATCTCAAGTGTTCCACTTGAAGCCCTTGCCCTAGATCTGCTTCCCCATAGGTTTATCTTCATCCTAGACTTCGTCCCACTTCATTTTTGCTTCCCTAGCTTGCATTCGTCCCTCCTTATCTTCTCCCATTTTTCCTCCTCTCTTCCAAGCTTCTCCTTCTCCATTCGCCTTTCTCCTCTTGTGCTCTCGTCTTACCTCCTTTAGCACCCGTTCCTCTCTTAAGTGCCCCCTCGTCCACCTGCCAAAACACAACAAAATACAAAACATTAAACAAGTTAGAAGTTGGTTTTGTTAGACTTATTTTATGAGCCTAGATCTTGTCCTTTGATTGAAGTAGATTAGATCTCAATCATTTTGCTTAAGTAGCTCCTAGTATATGCTTTAGAAATAGTATTATAACTTGCATCTAGTATCTATCAATAAAAGTTCTTAGCTTTATTTCAAAGACAAACACATTGGCACATAGGATAGTGTAAAATTTTATGGTTGCATGTTCATTCCCACCATATTTTGGGGCATTTTAACTTGCTGGTCCATTTTATCATATTAAATTTTTTAAGACAAAATCTCATGCTTTTTCATGTTTTAGTCCTACTTTGCAAACTTAGACTTTATTGTTCAAAGTTTGATTAGATTTCTAACGCTAATGGGTGCATGAGTTATTGGCTTATCCTTGTGGTAGGATTGTGGGAAGAGAAAGATCTCTCAAATCTAAAGATCAAATCGAAGAGAGAAGAGGAACTCAAGCATCATAAGACATATTCCAAAATATTTCTTCTTATCCTTTGTAAAGGCCATCAAGGGCTTCGATCCATTAAATTTTTATAAGTTGTTTCTAGGTAGTCATTAAAAGACCTTTCAAGGATTTTCCCTTGAGGCACTTGTAATTATCTAATAAAACTTTTAAGTGGAGGAGGCCTCCACTTTTTGGGTCTTCTTCCCCATTTGGGGAAGGGTGTCGAGTCTTGTGGTTGGTTTTAGCTTAGATTTACATTTTCATGCTCTTAGTTTAAATTTTGCTTCAAATAAGTCATCTTGATTATATTCCATATCTACTTACCCCCATGCTTTCCCGAGTAGGGTCTTCAACCTGAAAGAGATTCTTGGGTAGTTTAGTTTTATATTGCATTTTATCTTGCTTCTCTTCCAAAGCCCTCAGCCGGAAGTTGTATCCTTGAGATTTCGTCTCAAGGGCAGGACCACATAATTTATGGTTACTCTTCCATCCCCGTCGGTTTCCTTGGTAGAGCTTTCAGCTAGCTGGAGGTTCTCAAGTGCAGGCGGTTCTAGCGGTTGATCCTGTTTCGGGGATCAATCCCACCTAGTAGATTAATTTTGTGTGGTAGAACACTAGATTTGTTTATCTTGCAGGCATTATCGTTAGTGATAATTTATATCTTGTGATCAGTAATATTGCTTGAAGTCTGTTTCAATCTGAGATATACTGCTGCTACTTTCTGTTTCTTTAAAATAAACCAAAGTCTCTTGAACTTGGCCATAATCCAAGTCAAGAGCACCCTCTATCGGAGGGCATTTTAGTTTCTTGCATTTCCCTGCATTAGGCATTGTTAATCTAGCAAGTCTCTTGAACTGTGGTCATAAGACCGAGTCAAGAGCGCTCTCTGTCGGAGAGTTGAACAAGGTTTCTTAATAATAAAAATTTTCACTCACACACCCTTTAATTAATTTATCTTGGTTTCTGTCCTACACCCGTATGCTCTGCCAACCTGAAAAGGTTGGGCTAGTACTCAGAAAGGTGGAAGACTTGATAATTTACGATCGATAACTTAATTAAAATTTTTACCCAAAACCTCAACCAAGGCAAATTACTGTTCTTCCCCACGAGAGGTGGTGCCGGGAAATCACTGTCAGACTCGAGGGCGGTCAAGCCGTAAGCACACTTGCCCTCTTTGCAATCTGGGTGCTCCCGACAGATCACTTAGGGTTGTCAGTACTTTCCTTGGGTAAGGTTCCACCATCTTTTGATACCTTTGGTCTTAGCCTAATAATCAAGAACATCTAAAAACACGTAAAATTTACCAAGAACAATTGCAAAACATCCTCACAAACATTTACTTTCGACTTATTTTATTTTAGCATCATAAGTTTTATTTGACTCCATTTGGCACTGGTCTGTAATATTTATACACCTTTGAAATCTGGACCATATGTCCTTGTCATTTGCTTAATATCTATCTTGTGGATGCTTCACTTCAATTTCTAAGTCAAAGTATATTGTCATTTTTCATCTTGTGTCTTGTGAATTTTGCAACGTGGATTGCGTGTTTAAATCTGTTCTAATCATCATTCAAAAAAATCCTAAACAACACCCATCCGCATCACAACACAAAAAACATTTAAACACACAAAAAGCCTTAGACAACTCTTTAATAGGGACAACCCCCCTTGGCTTCGTTAGGAGTTTTGCCTAAACGGAGGAGCTGGGATTCAGGTGACAGTACCTGGCTCATTGCTTGCCCCCAAGGCCACACCTCTCCCCACTTTCCAGTGAGGGAGACAGCTTTCAAAAGGTTTCTGCTGCTGGTGTGCAGTTTGGCGGACAACACCGCCAAATTTGGTTGCCCCCATTGTAAAAAGACTTACACGGGTTCATATACCCGTCTAATAAGACATCTATGTGGGAATATGCCATGTGATGAAAACAAAACTGTAGGAGTTTGTGTTTGCAAAAGTGTGCCATCAACACAAAGAGCCATGTATAAGAAGGAAGAATTTGAAGCACAAAACAAATCAAAAGCAAGGGTTGACCATGACCCCTCAATGAACTCACCGATAGCTAGAGGCCCATCCACCCAAGGTAGTGGATTCTCACCCCCTGGGTCACGCAGGACAATATCAGATTTCCTTGACACCAACGGTAGGGATGACATGGATGCAAGAGTGTTCCGGTTTCTCTATGCATGTGGCATACCGTTCAATGTCCTTCGCTCACCCTATTGGCATGAAATGGTAGATGCCATTCGCACTGCTCCAGCAGGATACAAGAGCCCAGGGTATAACAAAGCTAGAACTGTGGGGCTTGACAAGGAAAGAGGCAAGATCCAAAATGCTTTGGGGCAATTCACAAATGCTTGGAATGAGTATGGGGTATCAATTGTATCAGATGGATGGACAAATGTAAAAGGCAAGCCATTGATAAATGTTCTTGGTGTGTCTGCTACTAGTGCAGTCTTCCTTTCAGCCCATGACTACTCAGATAAATTCAAGACTGGCATAAACATTGCAGAACTCCTACTCAAAACCATTGAATCTATTGGTCCATACAATGTCATCCAAGTCATAACCGATAATGCTGCTAATTGTAAGGCAGCGGGAGCAATCATTGAAGATAAATACCCCAACATATTTTGGTCTGGGTGTTTGGTTCACACAATGAACCTTTTGATGCACGACATCATTAAGTTGAAGGAAAATCAATACAAATGGATTGGTGAATTGTACAAAAAGGGCAAGAAGATGATAAGATTTATAACCAACCATAGCAATGCCCATGGCATTTTCCGCAGTCACTCAAAGTTGGAGCTATTGAAGATAGCAAAGACTAGATTTGCTAACTACTACCTCACTTTCAGGCGCCTTTTGAAGGTAAGAGAGGCATTAGCTAGCATGGTATCAAGTGAGTCATGGCAGGTCTTGAAAGATAGGTGTACATCCGCATCTGAAAGGCTTGATTTTCAGGAGGTGGAAGAAACAGTTCTTGATGCGGGATTTTGGGCAAGTGTCAAGTATGTTTTGTAGTTCACAAAGCCCATATATAACATGATTCGGTTTGCAGATACAGATAAGCCGGTGATTGGGGAGGTGTATGAGCAGATGGATAGCATGCTGGGTCAAATTAAAGATATTGTTGAACAGAAAGATCCCATCTTGTATGACCATATTCATGAACATGTGGTCAAAAGGTGGGAACATCTCAACATTCCACTGCATGCCTTAGCGTATGTATTAACACCAAAATATTATTCTCCATCTTGGTTGGCCAAACCAGCACCTGGGGGTGGGGTTAGGAGAAAGCCCCACACAGATCCAGAGGTACATCTTGCATACATGACTGCTATAGACAAATTGGTCCCTGATTTAGAGGAATGTGACATATTGCGCAGTGAATTAAGCAAATACCTCAGTGAAGTTGGTCCATTTGGTACTTTGCATGCAATCAGAGATCGAGATAGGGCGCCTCCTATCGAATGGTGGAACATGTATGGCTCAACATGCCAACGCTTGTATAGATTGGCTGTTAGAGTGCTTTCACAGGTGGTTAACAGTTCCTCTGCAGAAAGGTGTTGGAGCACCTATAGCTTCATCCACTCAGTGAAAAGAAATCGATTAAATGAAAATCGAGCAGAAAGCTTGGTTTATGTACATTACAACTTGAGGTTGTTGACTCATTAATGTGAGCGTGCCAAAACTGATAGATCATATGTCACTTGGGACAACAATCCGGAGGAGCATAACTTGGAGGATGGAGCCATAGCTTTGGAGCGCTTGGAGGAAGAGCTTTTGGGCGATGAGGATGACGCATATGCAGTACCACTACCAAGGGCGCCGCCATCTTCTTCCTCGTTTCCAGATGCACCATCTTTGCCTAGAGGTTCACGACCTCCATCTGCATCAGTGAGGGGGGGTCGTGCAGGATCGAGTCTTGGACGTGGCTCAGCAGTGGTGGCTACTGGGGATGATAATCCCACTCCCATTGTTCAGAGAGCACGAGAAAAGAAAATGGAAATTTCTCGTGGCAAGAGGGAACATCCATGATTCCATAAAATCTACTTTTCTTGTATTTTCTTGTTTACAGTACTTTCAAGTTTCGGCACTATTGACTCTTTTATATTTATTATCATATATTTTGTAAACATTACATGGCATTTCAAGTTTGAAGTTTTATGTTGAACCTACCTTTGAATTTGAAGCTTTAAGGTTGAATCTTGATGTTATAAATTATGGAATCATGGATATTGGACCTATGGTTGATGAAATCATGAATTCACTAGTAAATGATTAATGAATGATGTTATATGGTATTATTGTTTATTTCATGCTTTTCAATGATTAATGATGTTATATGATGTTATCTGATGATTGATGAACTTCTACTTGCATTTGTTGACATATATGCATCAAAATATATAAAAAATATATATTATATAAAAAACGCTTCCGGAACGCTTCCTAACCGGAAGCTTTTGAAAATTTCGCTTCTCGCTCCCGCTTCCGCTACCAAGTAACCTTGAGCGAGACAGACCCAATTAAGAAAAATGCAGAGATAAACTCGTGAAAGCTTGTAAGACAGCCGTGAAGCCGTGAAGGGTGAAATCGAGAGTGAAACCGTGAAGGGAAGAGGCAGCCATGAGAGTGATCAGCACGAGAGACAACAGTGTGAAAGGTGAACTTGTGAGAGACAGCCGTGAGGGTAATCAGCCGTGAGACAAAATAAAATCAAATGCAGAGCTAAACCCGTGAGACAGCCGTGAGACAAATAAAAATCAAATGCAGAGCTAAACCCGTGAGACAGCCGTGAAGGTAATCAGCCGTGAGACAAATAAAAATAAAATGCAGAGCTAAACCCGTGAGACAGCCGTGAATCAACCTGTCAGACCCGTGAAGGAGGAAAAGAAGAGTGGCTATATCATCCTCGTCAAATCCGTAGAAGAGAAGACCAAAAACAAAAGACCGGAGAAGAAGTGAGCACGTGAAGTGTAAGTTCACCATTAGTTAATTTTGAGCAAAGGTTTAATAGAAATTTATATAGTCTTAGAGTTAGAAAACTTTAGGATTAAAATAAAGTAAATACTAAAAAAGAATAAATAAAACAAATAATAAAATGAAAAAGGTCAAAAGATAAAGTACCAATGGTACAAGGGTCTTTACCAAAATAAAAAAAAACATAAAGTAAAAAAATAATTATTAATAAGTTTACCATAAAGTGAAGGTCCAAAAGGCCAAGGGTTCAAGAGTCTTTAAATAAAAAAACATAAAGTCTTTATTAATAAAAATTAATAAGACAAAAAAATAATTATTTAATAGGTTTACCATAAAGAAAAGGTCCAACAAAAGGTAAAAAGATCAAAACTATAAGTGGGACAAAACATAAGGTAACTATAATAATACATGGTCCTTAATGTACCCTTAGGTAAAAAATACTCCACAAGGTAGGAGTCATCATAGTCAAAGGTACACATAAGTGAGAGTGCTAGGACCAAGTAAGAATAGGACCATGAGTCAACAACCACAAGATCAAAGTGGACAAGCAATCAAATAGGACCAACAAGACCAAAGACTTTTCTCTCTCTCAAGATAGATAGTTTATATATTTTGTCATCACTGTATAAGGGGGAAGATCCAAACGGATGGTACTATCCTTTTGTCCTTAACACTGCTCCTAAGGGTTAGGTACTAGAGACATCGTCAAGGGGTGGCCAGTCCCTTGGGAAGCAACGTAGCAATAACCGATTAGGAGAGGGGACAACAATATCTTCCATTCTTAATGAATGGCTTTCAGCCCAAGGCTGAACCTCAGTCCTAGACTGGGACATGTTGATCAACCATCTGGTCCGTGACCAGGATCTCCATCCTCCCAGAGAATGGTCCTCAGCCTCAAGCTGAGCATTCAGTCCTAGACTGAATGTTGATCAACCATCTGCAGGACCTAGGAAGTCTCTGTCTCAACCTGCAGGATCTGCTTGGTCATCGTGACCAAGAAACCGTTTGGTTCTAGACCAGAATACCCTAGAGACAAATAGGGGCCCTAGCCACATGCTAGGGACTTTGCCATGGCATCAATCTGCTTGGTCCTCGACCAAGAACCCCAGGAGACAGCTGGGGGCCCTAGGGTACCTTCTAGGGTCTTACTCATTACTCTGCCTGGTTAACTTGACCAAGAACCCTAGTTAATTGACTAGGGTACCATTCTCTCTGAGAATGGGTCTCGCAGCTGCACTAAAAATTAACATTGGTGTTATCACAAAATCTGCATAGGCAGATTCACCTAACAACTATAGGCAAACCAACCCTTGTCATGGTTGGATGCCTCTCCATTCGGACTGGTTCCTTTTTAGTCTTAGGAGGATGTCCCTAGGGGTTGTATGCATCCACCATTGGATGGTTGCTTGCGCCCGTTATCACATATATAGTAGCCGGGTTACCATACTCTATTTTTCAGATTCCAGTACACTTTTCAGCTAGTTCCCTTACATTGAGATGCCGAGATGAGCATCTATTATGGATCACTATTATATTATGGACAACAGTTTTATTCACCATGCCATGACTGAGTTTCAGGACACTCAGAGAGAGGACTGATGTAGCCATTTAGCCATTTACAGAGCAGTTAGTATTGCCCAGAGTTGCAGCAACAGAGTTTCAGTGGATAGATGATGGTTCAAATATTGTGCATTCAGGTATATGACTCAGCAGGTATATTCTTTTGTTATGGTTATATTGCTTTTATATTCATTCTTGTGACATGTCTTAGCATTTAGTATCATGATCTGGCGATCATATAGATATGTGGACCTGGTTGTATCTTTATATATATTATATTGTCCCCACTCAGACTTAGAAGTTCTTGATCCATACTCATTGGTTTTATCCTCCCTAGGGAGAATAGAGGTGATCATTACCACCATCCTTGGCTTGCTAGTGTTGGTCTCATTATTCACTATCTTCACCCATCCATTACCTCCCAGTTTGTTTAGTACCCTGATTTACTACTTGACTAGTGGCATGGAGGACCTTCCCCTGCTATAGCCTCTGTGTTGGATGAGCTTCCCTGTTTATTGTGTCTCGGCTCTGAGTTGGTGACAAAACTTGCCTTTGGTGAGTTGGATTGTAGGCCTAAATCATTCTGGTCGGTTGTCCCGATGTTTGGCACTGGCACGAAGTCCCCCTAGTCACTTAAGATGTTGTTGGCTAAAATTGAAAGCTCATGTGCTACTTATGGAAATCTATGTAAATTCGCCCAGGAAATTGTAAACTCTAGAATGCGTTTCTTAACACACGTGAGTAAAGGGCAAGAGCAATGAAACGCTATAAATACTCCTCGAAGAGTATAAGAAAGGTCCAAAAAGCAATGGTTCTTAAACTCTATATCTAAATGATTGCTGACCTTGTGTATATGTATAAACATGCCCTGGATGCAAGCTGCAATTAGTTGTGCTTCTTAGCGCACTTGAGATCCGAAGGGTTATGTAGGCCAAAAAGGCCATAAAGTGAAATCAATGGATCCTAATGAACTTGGATCATCTTACATGTAGACATGATGCCTAAGTTGAATAAGCACTCTTTAAACAACTTACCCATTTGTGAGACACGGCGATTCCCTATGTTATTGCTTGTCCAGCATATGCTGGAATGTGTATCCCCTTTCCATATCTGAAGTGTCACAATGTCAAGTTAGTAGTCATCCCTTAGTCTAGTATAGGTCACCAGATGGTTCTATGCAGTGGTTTCAGGCTCATGATGATGATTTGTGTTTTTCAGCGCTTTTACAGATTATTATTATTTGGTCTGTCTGGGCATATTGGATATTTTATATGATCATGCAGAGATCCATAGTGTGTATGAGTACACACCTTAGATGGATTTGGGCTCTTTGAGTGCAATGAGACAGTCTGTTTTAAGTTTTGGGCAGTTACAGTGATGATTGGCTTTAGTTGGCCATCCGGGTGCAGTTTTGCCATATCAGATGGCATGTCAGGACTCAGAGTAGAGATAGGATTTGATTGGTTCACCTAGGGCGCTATATCTGGAGGGGGTGGTCCAGCCACTTGTTTTTACCATATTACCCCCCTCCCAAAGAGCTTGGTGGGCTCACCTTGACAGTGCAGGCACTCCAGGAGGCAGTTTGGGTAGGTTCACATTTCCCGAGGCAGATTAAAAATGGTAAAAATGGCTACTAAGGAATTCAATTTGGGTTACTGAGGCAAGGAAATGGCATGGGATGATGTTTGATGATGAGTGTGATGTCTTCCACCCCTTCTCCAGCAGTTTCAGCGTTCAGTGGGTCCCACACCCATCTCTCCGTCACTTTTTATGGTTTTTTGGAGCCTCCTAAGGCTCACGACTTTCCCAGAGAGGCATGAGTTGGTGCTAGGATTGTTCATATGTTATGATTGTGCCCAAGGCACTGATCCTCTCAAACCCTCACGACTTTCCTGGATTGTTTAGTTTACCTGTCTGTTGGGTCATTTTCCCGAGCTTGTTGGTTTTAACATTGTCATATCTATCTCACAAGCTGTGCTAGAAATCCCTAACCTTGAATTCTCTCTCTAGGTCACTTTCCTTGTTTTAAGGGTCACGTTTCCCAAGGCAGTTGAATTTGATCATTTTACACTAGCACTTAAATCCTGGAATCATACTTAATCATAGAATCACTGTGTGTTATCTATCCCCATCATTTCACATCTTTCCTAAGCCTCCACAGTGGTCCTAATTCCTTAATTCTAGGGTTCCATACCTGTCACCCTACGTACTTCACTTGGTTGATTTGATCTGGTGATTGGGTTGATCTCTCCTGTCGGGAGTAGATCTGGGTCTCCCCCTTGCTATCTTGGCTTTGGTAGCAAAAGCGAAGAGTGCCTTGGTTGGCATGACAACCATCCTTTTGGGAACTAGGGCTCTCTTGGTTCACCATTTTAGTTGCCTATCCCCTCTACCATCCACCTTGGATCCATCTGTAGGGGCAACTACAAGATTGGTGATAACAACGCCCTTATTCATGCTATTTAGTTGGAGCATTCACTCTAGAGGGCTACTTTGACTCATTTTCTAGCTTTGTTGATGGAATGCTCTCACATGGAAGTTCATTTGCACACTCATCTATGCTATTGTAGAGGGACATGTTGCTTGGAGAGCCCATCTTGCACATTTGTTCATACTTTATGATTGAGCATTCACCTCTTTGAGCTCATTTTATGGAGTGCGTTCACTATGAAGGTTATCCAAACCAGTGTAGCAAATATCTCTGATTTCTCCTGATATTTATGTTTTCTCCCGAATTTTTCATGTTGCCGATTTGTCCGATATTTCGATAATTCTCCAGGTCTAAGTTTATTTTTGCCGATATTTTCTAACATTTCCCAATATTTCTGATAAGTTTCTTTCCAGACCCTCAACGATATATTCCCCAACACGATATTTGCAACATTGATCCAAACATCATCTCTTGCAATTTTTGAGGCGTGTCCCCCTTTGGAGCCCTTATTCTATGGGAGCATTCACTTTGGAGAGATCCACTCATCATTTCATGGCTTATTTGGAGGTAGCATTCCACTTTGTAGGATTTACTACACATTTTGGAGGGTTTTCTTTGCCATATTTGGAGGAGCGTTCTACATTATGCCATTTTGGGATGTAGTGTCCACCTTTGGATTACTTTGGCACACTTTTTTTGAGGTTTTCTTGGAGGGGCTCTTCCACACTTGGCATGCCTTTTTGGGGCTAGCGTTCACCATTGGAAGTGATCTACACACTTTTTGAGGAAGCTGTTTCATGTTGGAGGAGATCTAGGGGGTCAAACCCCAGATCTAGGGTTTTATGCATAATTTTTGGACCATTTCCTTGGAGCACTAGCTTTGGAGGGTCTTTGGAGGTTATTCATTGGACTTATACTTGTCATTCATTCTTATTTGGTGGAGGCACCCTCCTTCTTGGCCTTTTCTTGCGTGGAGATTGTACGCATGTATTTTGACCACCTTATTTCATGTAGCTTGTTGGAGTAGTTGGAGTATTTTGGTTTGTTTACTCCATCTTAGGCTAGATCGAGGGTTTTATTATTATTTTATTGTAGGAAGAAGATAAGCTAAAAGATATGTAAGGCTTTGCTCTCCCTCATTTGTCATGGTTGAATTTTGAGAGTTCTCTCTCTTTTGGAGCTTAATGGATATATCTTTCTTGGTGCAATTTGAAGTGTAAGGGTTTCTTTTCCATTCAAAATGTGGTTTATTGTTCCTATTTCTCTATGTTGTTGGTGAATTGTAGAGTTGCTAGAACTTGTCTAATTAAGGCTGATTGAAAGGGTTATTTGCCTCATTGGAAGGGTTTTATTGAGAAGTATTTCCATTGTCTCCCTTTGATGTCTTATGCATGAAAGTATTAACTTGCTTCCATCATCTTTCTAGAGTTGTTGCTAATAATACTCCATTGCATAATGCAGACCCTAGTTAACAATGTTTTGATGTGGCTCCTTCTTGGGCCCTCCTAATCTAGTTCTACCTTTCATTTTTCAGTATGTTAGGGTTTTCTTATGGTATGTGTATGCAGCCCTGGCCCCTAGTTGCCCTAACCATACATGAACTTGCTCTCTTGGACTGGCCCCTTGACTCCATTTGCCCTTGTTGGATTGGCACTAGTCTCTTGGTCCTTCCATCACCCTTTATTTCCTATATTACAAAGACTAAACCATTTTTTAAGCTATCTCTTCACATCAACTTGTCCTTCATTGTCAAAGCCTTAGCAATCCTATCCTAGGGAAGCCCCCTTTGAGTTGGAGAAGAGCCAACCTAGAGTGTATAGAGGGAGTTATTGAAGTGACAGTGGGTAACCCCTCTAGATTGCAGTTGGGCTAGCATTGTTCTTTTGGGCTTTAATCATACATGCTAGTTTCTGTAACACACATATAAGGGAATAAATTTGCCCTAACTGGCTGTGGTGGAAAGCAGAATAACATGTCAATTCTATCATACTCCACATGGCTGCCAACCCCACAACTTGTTGTTTAATTGATCTTTTCAGTGGCATAGGATAGCTGTTGTTTAATGCCAAATTCCCAAGGAAAAGCTGCTAAAAAGCAGTCCCTTCAGCACTGGCCTTATTCTTGGTACCCCAATGGGAATGTGGCTGCTAGAAAAGGCAAATTGCAGCACATAGAAATCAAACATAACACCACAGATCAGACCTTAACACAATGTTTCCAAAACCATCTAAGGCTGCTGTAATATCTTCCCCGGGCAGTGATGGAATCTTTGTGACTTAAAAAGGAAATTGCATGTCATTCTTTGTGTATTTCCTGTAGCTTATATGTTCAAGATTTGTTACCTACAATCTTTCTAATGCTGATCTAGGTGGGATAACCACCAGCATAGATTCATCTTAAACCTGGATCTGTTAAGCATTGAGAGGGATCCAATTTCTTGAGTATAAATTTTTTCTTGATGTGTAAAAAATTTAGGATAAAAAGAATTTACACCTCAAACATTTACGTTGTTTAATTTTTTTACATTGTTTTACTTTTTTTTTTGTTGGCAAGTGGTACCCCTTACTTGCAGGGTTTGCCTTTGGCTGAGAAACCACAAACCAGGGGCATCTAAGCCATCAAAATCACCCAGGGATCACACCCGGCTTGGACCACACCTGCCACCAACCCTTAACATGGCTGGGTTTTTGGTATCCGCAGGGTTTTGAACCGGTGACCATTCAACTTAGGGGTGTCTTAACTCATCACCCACCACCGACTGTTCTACATCTCGCGGATTACATTGTTTTACTTTTAAATTTTTTTACAATGTTTTACTTATTACTTTTTCCTATTCTTTAAAAGTTATTATTAAAATTTTAATTGAAATTTATGTCGGCTCAATTATTACTATGTTGGAACATTACGTTACATAATATGTAACGTGACAACATCTCCCCCATAGTGATTGGGAACGTGTTGTAACATGACGTGACAACATCTCCCCCATACTGGGCTGTAGAAGTGCCTCTCGGCTCAATCATGTGTTACATGTTGTTAGAATGGTCATCCAAACTAGAAGTATAGATTGATCCCTTTAGCATTAGCTCCAGAATCGCCCACTGCCTTTTTGCGGCTGTTTATTCACTCCCTGACACTGAATTAGCAACACAATGCTGAAGTATTCCGTACTTGCCACCTGTAATATTGGGACAATTCGCTGAATTATATCCTGTAGCTGCTGTCTATATGAAATCAGCTGGCAGTTTACCCTTGTTTCCATTCTCTTCCAGTCATGTGCTGTCCTAGCCATGACAGATTTTCCCTTTTACCAAACTGTAATAATATTCCTCTCCAACTAACTTTCTCGCGATACCAACCTTCTAAATCCATTTCCACGCTGATACTATTCAAGGCAGGTAGAATTAGTATTTTATTGTTTGCATGCGTAGATGGGAAGATGGCAATCGATTTATGTTTCTAGGCTTCAACAAGATTAAATTATATTTCAAAAGCCAGCAAACAAATTGTATCAGTTTTCCTATTTGACCCTTTTAGGAGCCATTCGCTTTAGGAGCTTTCTCAACAAGTTTAGCAAGGCAACAAAATGGATAAAAACAGTCATCATGCTTTTCTTTCTTGACTAAGCTTAGCAACAAGAGTTTTCCTTTTTCTGAGGCCTTTTGCTTGGCAGAGTTCGGAAAGAATTTAGGCAAGGAGAGGCCAGTGATTTAGGTTTTTCTCCTTTGACAAGTTTAGCAGAAGAAAACCTTACTTTAAGTCTTTTCAAACCTGTAAAGAATTTGATAAGGGAATTACTTACTTAGGCTTTAACTTTTAAGGCTTGATAGGTTTGTAACTGCCAACTGCAATCTGTATGACCTTGACCATGATGACAAGGTGAGTTAAGATCTTGGAGGATCAAAATAACAAGCATAGTACGTGAACTAGACAAGGCGAGTTTGGGTTTCATCATTAGTCAAACTTTGGTAGTACGAATAACGCCTTTGCAAAGTCAAACCCTCAAGAGTTACGGTTTAGTATTAGGCCTTTTGAATCCCGCACACATGAAACCTTCCAACCAAATGCCACTTGTCACTCTTGTAGACAATCCACGTGCTCCACACTGCTCTTGACTCGTCACTCTTCACCCACTGGAACCTTGGACCACCCCAACATTGCACACTTGGAAATATGACATTGCAACTTGTACCTGCCACAAATAGAAATTTCTAAATACAGATGTGCCCAAAATGCAGTGTGTACTAGGTTATGGCCGATGCCAACAGCCAAAGGATTTCAGATGGTATGCAGTCTAAAGAGCCATGCCCCTGCTTAGACTTAAGTCGCTAGAGCTTATTGAGTTGAACGTCTAGATAGGTCTTTACCATCTGCTATCTCGAAGACCTTGGACTTATTTGAATTCTAGTTTTACCAGCAACAAGCTGAGAATTGGAGTGCCAACTTCATCAAGAGGGAGTCTGGAATGAGCTTTTTAACCCTCTATAGAGCAGCCTATCAGGGTTTGCAAGTCAAAATTGCTCCTTCAACTTAGATCAAAGAATCTAGTCTCTCGATCGAGAATCAAATATGTCTCAGGTGATACTAATTCCTCCTAAAAAAATGTAGGGCTGAGAACCAAGGAGACTCCATTAGAAACATGCGACCACCATATTGAATGCTCATTGAAATATGGGTCAAATCTAAATCCTTGGGATTTCCAAGTAAGAAACAGTTAATTGCCTCCGAAGTTTTCCAAATACTCTGGTCCACCCCTTTAACCATGATTGGGGTAACAAATAGGTTTTGTAAATTTTAGGTCCAACCATGATTTCTTGCCAAAGGGAGCTATTTGACAGATACAGCTGTAAAGGAGCACTTTTAACGGCTCCCATCCTTCCAAAGATTTCATAACCCATTCAATGTAGAAGGTGCTTGGGCATGGGTTTTGATAGGCCCCATTCCACCCCAATATAGATTGTAGTTAAGTCAACAAAATCCTTTGACACCCTCAATATTTTCCCAAATGAAGTTGTGGATGGTGCTAGCTGAGGACACCTAGTAGGAGTAATAAACTTGAGTTGCAATGAAAATAACCTAGCAGTAAGAGCCAGGGGTTTGGTCAACAACTTTTGAATGATAGAATGATCATGGTGGGCCATGTTATCACATATATAGTAGCCGGGCTACCATACATTATTTTTCAGATTCCAGAGCACATTTCAGCCAGTTCCTTTACTTTGAGATGATGAGATGAGCAGCTATCTATGGATCACTATCAGATTTTGGACAGCATATGTATTCCCTATGCCATGACTGAGTCTCAGGACACTCAGAGAGATGACCGATGTAGCCATTATACCATTGGTACAGAGCAGTCAGTAGTGCCCAGAGTTACAGCAGCAGTTTCAGAGGACAGATGATGGTACAGGTTGATGAGCATTCAGGTATATGACTCAGCAGGTATATCATTGTGTTATGGTTATATTGCTTTTATACTTATTCTTATAGCATATCTTAGCACTTAGTGTCATGATCTGGCGATCATATAGATATGTGGACCTGGTTGATCTTATTATATATATATTATTGTCCCTACTCAGACTTAGAAGTTCACTATTCATAGTCATTGGTATTACCCTCCTTAGGGAGAATAGAGGTGATCATTCCACCATACCTTGGCTTGCTAGTGTCGGCTCCATCATTCATTGTCTTCATCCATCCATTACCTACCTTTTAGTTTATCACCCTGACTTACTACTTGACTAGTGACATGGAGGATCTTTTCCCCACTGTAGCCTCTGTATTGGATGAGCTTCCCTGTTTATTGTGTCTCGGCTCTGAGTTGGTGACAAAACTTGCCTATGGCGAGTTGGAGTTCCTTGTGAATTCCCCCTAGTCACTAAAGTTGTGTTGGCTAAACCTGAAACTTTTAGTGCTGCCATGAATACAAAATCTGGAAAAATGAAATGCTATATCTTGTATGAAAAGCCCATTCATGCAATGTGTTTCTAAACACACATGAATGAAAGGCATGCCAAATGAAAATGGCTATGAAAATAAAATGTTATATCTTGTGGAAAATAAATACCTAGGTAAACAAGCTGTCCATGACACACCTAGAAGTGCTCAGGTAAACAAGTGCCTTAAAAACACACCTGCAGCAGAAAGCCTAAAATAAATGTAAATCTATGCAATGTGTTTATAAACACACATAGATCAAGGCTATGGAAACTTCAGGCCCAAAAAGCAATGGAACTTAAAAGCTATATCTAAACAATTGCTGGCCTTATTTGTATTATGGATTGTGCGCATCTGTGAAAAGTCACCTGACACGGGGACACGGGACACGTAGGACACGAAAATACGAGAGTCCGACACGGACACGGTGACCCCTGAAATCAGGACACGTAGGATACGTTTTATATACATATATTAAAATTTAAAAATATAGACATATAGATCCAAAAATATTTAGAAACTAGAACATTTACAAATATTCAATAGAAATTAGAATAAAAACACATTAATGATTACACATTTGTCATTCACAAATCACGATTCACAACACATTTGTCATTCACAAATCACAATGAGACACAGATGCATGTCGGAACCATATTTCTCATTAAGTCATCAAAATCAAAATGTATACATATATGTCGGAATGCCACTGGGCACTGGGCCACTGGCAAATGCCAAATAGACTAATAGTAAATACAAAAAGGGGTGGATCAAGATGGGAGAATCCCATATGTCAGTAGTCCTCCTCCATGCCTGAATCAACATACTCATCACTGCCACTGCCCTGATCCTCATCCTTATCCTCCTCCCCCTCCTCCTCCTCTCTACCCATCTGACGATCTGAATCTGTTGCTGTGGAGGATGACCCCTCTATATGATCACTATCATCAAAAGTGACCGGCTCTAGCACTGGATCATTAAGATCCATGTTTTCTAATGCCAACTCAATAGTGTTGTCCAAACCCATATCATCAGGAAAGACATCCCACATCTTTGTCTTTCCCTTCACCCACTCCTCCCTCTTCCTGTAAATAAGACGAAGGTTGGAGTGCACACACACCATCGACTCTGCCCTGGACTGCTCAAGCCTGCTCTTCTTCACACTGTACAAGTTCCCATATGTGCTCCAATTCCTCTCACAACAAGAGGATGATGTAACTTGAGAGATGACCCTGAAGGCTAACTTCTGTAGAATAGGGGATGTTGCCCCATGAGTTTCCCACCAAGCATAGGGTTTCTTATCCTCCTTATCTCTAAGCACATCATAGCCTCCAAATCTCCCAGTGCCAGTGGAAAAACATACAAAGCCATCCTCCACCTCCTCAAGCATGTCTCTATCCTGAAATAGCCGTCTAAGTGCTATCTTCCTCCCACTTGCAATCTCTGCATCCATGTGAGGAGGGACTCTGTGTGAGGCCCCCGATCCACCAGTGAGCCACTCCTGAGTGTAGAACTTGGGGTTCAAGGAGTGGGCCAAGCAATGCAAAGGTGTGCAATTCTTATCCCACCTGGAGATAAGAATATCCCGAATAATGGTCCATAAGTTCTCTGCCGATGTCCCATACTCGGGACACTCATTCTCCATGACAATGGACCTCATGGACTCAATCATGGAATCCCACCCCTCATAAACCTCTGCTAGGATGGGCTGGTCCGTGTCTGCATACCGCAACAAAGAAATGATTGGCTCCATGATCTTAATAGTAAGATCCACCGTGTCCCACCAACCATCATTTAACACCAAGTCCTTCACCTTTTGTGAAGCAGCGTGATCCGTCTTTCTCCAAAAAGCCCAAAACTCTGAAATCACCATGGACCCAAGAGCGGTTTTGACCTCCCTCAATCTCTTGAGCATGATGAATGAGGAAGCAAACCGAGTATCTGCAACCTTTAGCAATGAAAGCTGTGTGTACTGTTTGTAGATGGTGAGGGCATTTGTGTGGTTTTGTACAAAGTTACGGATATGGCGTGCATCCTCAATAAGGTTGTCAATCCATGCCACATTCGAAGCAATGGCTTTCAGTGCTAAATTCAAGGAATGGACAATGCAAGGTGTCCAAAAAACCTGTAAGAGCAATAAAAGCATGTATCAATGACTCTACAACACTAACATTGCAATGACCAAATTCAAACAATGAGCAAATTAGAAATGAAAGGTGTCCAAAATGAACATACCTGTGGATATTTAGCTTCCACAATCATGCCAGCAGCCTTGCAAACAGGTGCATTGTCCGTGATGATTTGTACACACGACTCAACACCCACTTCTTCAATGGTTTTGATGAATAAATCACCCATAAATTGTGCATCCTTGTATTCGCCAAGAGCATCAACCGCTTTCAAGAACATCGGTCCATTTTGGGAAGATACCATGAAATTGATGAGTGGATGGCGTGCGGGATCCGTCCATCCATCAGAAACAATACTCACACCGGATGAGGGCCATGTTGATCTAATTGGCTCAAGAATTTTATCTACCTCCTTCTTTGCTTTAACCAACAATGTGGTTCTAAGCTTCTCTGAACCAGGAGGCACATAACCATTTGGAGCACGTTCCAAGATAGTTTTAACCGTCTCAAAATATAATGGTGACCGTGCAACATTGAATGAAATGAAGTTGAGGTAGAAGAAAAATGCAATAGTAAGGTCTACCTCTTCTCACGCCTCTTTTTGGAAAATCCTATCCATTGGACCACCTGTAGATTGCCTCTTTCTTGTTTGATAAGTATCCCCACGCCCACGCCCACGCCCATGAATGCTAGGTGGAAATGGAGGCTTGGTGCTAGAGGACTTCCTCAAGAATGGAAGAGGATCATCCTCTTTTTTCTTGCTTGCTGCTGCCACCTTCCCTAAGCCAACATGATCCTCTCTTTCCATATCCCTCCTTTGGTGAACAGTCACCGCTTTGCATGAAGAAATCCCACAAGAAGGAAGGGCCAACAAATGGCCCTTAACTCGGAAATATGTGCTCATGAACTCATGCTTGCAAAAATTGCATCTCCAAGACACATTGCCTCCCCCACCAAGCTTTGCCCCGGGCCCATCTTTTCTTGTCACATACTTCCACAAAGGGTATTTTTTTTCTTGGGCTTGTTGTCTTGCTAAAACAGGGTTAAGTGGAGCCATAGAATGAGCTCCACTAGCAACCGATGGAGCACTTGACGGAGGAGGAGAACCGCTTGTGCTTGGTGGAATAGGAGGGGAGGCACTAGATGGTGCATTTCTCCCTCTCCTTTGCCCCCTACCTCCTGCCCTAGGTGATTGAGACATTCCTTTTCTTTTGTGATGGTTGAGCTTGCAATCCTCTCCACAAATCCACCGGAATGCACTTGGAATCGCTTGGAAACGATGGATAGCCTTCAAATCTCCTTCAAATCTCCTTCACCTGCACATACAACTCACTCTCAATCAAATGCTTCCTTGCAAATGACAAAAAGAAAGGCAAATTTTGATTTTTAAGTGAACCCGGACGCACTTTTCCGCCAAAAACGTGTCCTGTTTTTCAAAAACGTGTCCGACAGTCGGGATTCGCTGCAACTGCGTGTCCGATTCGATGTGAAGGTCGTGTCTCGATTCAGGATTCGCTGCAAGGTCGAATCGGACACGAATTCCAATCGAATCGTGTCCGATTCGATCGATTCGGGACACGGCAAGGGTTATCAACGAATCCGGTTTCTGAGGTGAAGGTGAATAAACCCTCTTTGAACAACTCATCCATTTGTGAGACACCACCATTCCCTGTGTTATTGCTCATTCAGTATATACTATGGTGTGTATTCCATTTCCCTTGCCAAAGTGTCACAAAGTTAAGTCAGTCAAGTCATCCCTTGGCCTAGCCAGTTATTTTAGCCTTCACCCTTCACTAGCAAATTGATCATAGCTATGAAGTGAGTATGATCTTGAAAGTCTAGTCTGAGTAATAATAATAATTAACGACATTATATATTTGGATTTAGATCGCCAGTAATGATTACTTTGTGCTATAATTGTTATTTGAATAAGTTGTAGAGCATGCATTAACCTCGGACACTTTGCAGCAGCTTATGATGATGGTCTGAGTTATATTGGGTCATGTTGACTTGGTTAGGCCTAGTCTGACCATGGTCAACCATAGGACATGAGATGGCTGGACCTTATGATGACATGGATAGATGATATATGGTCTATGTATACATACATGATGATTCTATGCAGCAGCTACAGGGTTATGATGATGATTCTTGATTACAGCAGTATTTGATTATTTACAGATTATTATTATTGGCCCTGTTCCGGTATATTGGATATATATTTTGATCATGCAGAGACTCATATGGTGTATGAGTACACATCTTGGATGGATTTGGACCTTCTGAGTCCAATGAGACAGTTTGTTTTCAGTTCCGGGCACTTACAGTGATGATTGAGCCTCAGTAGGCTGTCCTAGTGCAGTTTTGGCCTGGCGGAGGTCCTGTCAGAGCAGATGTGATTTTTATCCGGTTGACCTAGGGCGCTAATGATGGAGGGGGTGGTCCAGCCACTTGTTTTTACCATATTACCCCCCTCCCAGACACATTGGTGCCCTCACCTTGACAGCGCAGGCACTCCAGGAGGCAGTTTGGGGCAGTTTCATGCTTCCCGAGGCATTTCAGGATTGGTAGAAATGGCTATTGAGGAAATCGATTTGGGCTACTGAGGCAAGGTTATGGCATGGGATGATCAGTGATGATAGATCGGGGTCCTCCACACCTTCTCCAGCAGTTTCAGCTTCATCGGGGCCCGCATCCATCACTTATGGCACTTTTTGAGGATTTCTGAGGTCTTTTTGAGGCCTACGATTTGACTATGGAGGCACGATTTGGTACATTGATGATTATTTATTGATTATTGTGCTATGGGGATTGACCAAGGAGGGATAAAACTACCCCTTGGACCCACCATAAGCCCTTTATTATATTTTGTCATCATGATTTGGTGGGATTCCCCTCTTCTAGGGCGATTTTGTCCACTCACATAATATTTTATTAGTGATCCATGTATTTTATTGTTGAGCTCATCTCAACCATTGATTAGACATTGGTATCTTTTAATCTTAGCCACTCATTCAAAAAGTGGTTAGGATTATGCTCTCTCCCCATCCTATTTAAGGAGGGAGCCTCTCATTGTAAAATTCATCTAGAGATTTTTGGCTCTTGGCTCTTGGAATAAAATTTCTATCTTTTGGAGTACATGCTTGGATTGGAGTGGATGTTGGTTGTTTTGATTGTAAATGCTATTGTCCATTGCACTAGAGGATCTATTGTAGTTATCTTGCATATTTGCCATATTTTATTTGCAGGTTAAGAGGGCGATTTTGGACAAGGGCGAATTGGTGGGGAGGCTTGCCCTTCAATCTTGGAAGAAGTCGCTTTGGTGTAACAGGGAGTAGTTTTGCCTTTGTGTCAACTATTCTATGTTTCTCTCTTTCTCTTGCTTGTATCTACCTTCAATTTGTTAAACTAATTGATGCTTTGCTCCTTGGTTTTGACAGGTTAGAAGGAATCACATGTGGCTTGGGAAAATCGATTTGGCAAGAGGGCTTCAACAATTCTCCATTTGATCTTTGGCAAAGTAATCCTCGTCTCAACTAGCATTCATCTCTTCATCCAGGTATGTTCCAAGAGGTATGATCTTTTACTTCCTTGAATCTTCCATAATTTCTAGATCATAAAAACCCTAATCAATTAAAACCCTTGTTTTTGGTATTTCTTAGATCTACTTAGATCTAGCCTTGCTTTTGAAGAGATATTGAAAACCCACCTCTATAGCATCCACCCCTAGTTGGATCTATAGTTTGGTGGTGATTGGCTAAAAATTGACCCACTTTTCAAGGCAAAAAGCCCTCCTTGACCCAAATCGCACTTCCTAGTGAGAGGCTTGTTTGGTTAGATCTAGCACATGGGTAGGTGAGATCCCACTTGATTTGCAATCTAGACACTTGATAACCTACCCCCAGATTCTTACTTTGGTGAAATCTACCTTGTGGACATCTCTCCATGTTTTAAGGGGTTAAAACCCCCTTTTGAATCTCTTGGCACCTCAAAACTCAGATCTACTAAGATCTAGCCCTTGGATTGACTTGATTTTCGGGACATACATAGATCGGGGTACTAGCTACTAAGATTTATAGTTTGGTGGCCATTGGACTTGATTTGGTCCACCAAACCCACCTTTTAACCCTCCTTGAACAAAGTCGCACTACTTGGGGAAGGTGGGTTTGTCCACTTTAAGGAAGTGGGTGTTTGGGATTTTTGGAGATTTGGAACGGCCATACCTTGAAACCTAGGTCTAGACTATCGTTTTGTCACGATCCGCCTTGGGGGTAGCATTCCTTGTTTCAAGGGATTGTGGTCCACTTAGGGTCATTTCTTGAAAACCTAGATCTAGCAAGATCCAACCATTAGATCTCATTTAGCCCACTTGACTTGGCTTCTAGGTGTCCCGATCTATACTTTGACATACTTTTTGACCCCATTAGCCCATCCAACAAGGCACTAGTCCTCCTCTAAGCAAGTCGCACTCCTTGGGAATCGTGTCAAACCCTAGATCTAGTACATGGGTACTCCTATAATCAACTTAGATTCATAGATCTAGTCTTTACCTATCTTCTAGTACCAATTTCACACCTAAGCTTCACCTTGTGGGCCACTTGAAGTCATTTCACACATCCCAAGAAAAGAAGACCCAATTGTGTAAACATATGGTACTACACCTACTCTTCATTACCCAATTATGTGGCCTAAACTATACATTGGTTGAAACACTATCAAACTCCCAAACCACCTTCAACCATACCTCAACTTCTAGGTCCACTTAACCTTGCATTGGTTTCCGTAACTCATCATTTACCTACCCTTAGAAACCTTTATTTGGATCCAATCAACTGTGATTGGTTATAGGGTCTCCCCCTAGGTCTTGCTACACCTTGACCTAAAGCGAAGAGTGCCTCGGTTGACGTGACTCCCACCTTGCCTTGGGAACCGTGGCATCTCTTGGGTCACCTCTTTAGTTGCCTGTCTCCTCTACCGTCCCGGATGGGATACCACTAGGGGCAACTACAAGTTGTGTGATAACAGGCCACATGTTCTCAAAGCTCTATGCTACAGCCCTTCATATGAAGCTTTCTAGGGAGCTTGAGTGGAGAAACCTTAGATCTAGGGGGTAGGCTGGATTCTGGCCTACACATCAAACCAGTGATCACATACTTACACTCCTTCATCTATGTTTGCATCAATTTCTCTTCCCAAAATCAGAGTAAACATGGAGAAATAGTCCCACGCCCATAAAGCAAAGCTTTTGATTTTCCAAGGGGTAGGGGGAACCTCAGCCAAGCCTTGATTATAGTGTAGGCCGTGGAAGATAACTCCTTTCTGGATCTGATTCAAGCTTTTATATCTCTTGGTCTAGTCAACATGGGAGAGGACAATCGACCCTAGAGACGTGTTGTTACTCAACCTATCAGTTCATCAGCTGTTCAAGAATTCTTCTTGCAAGAATGATGTAGTAAGACTTCAGAGCGGGAAGGTTGGTAAATCCCAGTGATATGCTCACCTTCACATCAGATGGAAAGGTAGGTCTGCCCGCCAATGGTTAAGATATATCACACATGTTTCCATGTTTTAATCTAGGCCGTTTACGCTAAGGAACAAGCACGGGAGATGGAAAGGGAGGTCTTCCCGCAAATGGTTGAGATGTATTGCACATGTTTCCATGTTTTAATCTGGGCCATTCGCGTTGAGGAACAAGCACAGAAGATGGAAAGGGAGGTTCATTCGCAAATGGCCGAGATGTATCGCACATGTTTCCATGTTTTAATTTGGGCCATTCACGTCGAGGAACAAGCACAGGAGATGGAAAGGGAGGTCCACCCGCAAATGGACAAGATGTATCACACATGTTTCCATGTTTTAATCTGGGCCATTCGCGCTAAAGAACAAGCATCGGGGATATAAAGGGAGGTCCACCCACCAACGAAAGAGATTTAATTATTGCTATTGATTGACGATTCACCATCTAGCCGAAGATTCAATAGAATATAAGAGATTCTCTTGGGGGTGCCATGCCATGCCACATCAAGCAAAATCTCAATGGTTAACCACCTGCCTATGAAACCAGGTAAGCCTATGAAACCAGGTAATTGATGGGATTGGCCCCTTTAGCCTTTGGTATCAAATGATCGGGAGACATGTGCCCTGCCTGCTTGGACCATAGTTTTAAAAATTGGTCAACTCAGACTCGGACTCGGCCAAGTTGGTGTCCGACTCGGGCGATTCGGTACCAAACTGGTCAACTCGACCTAGTTGTCTGGATTTTTTTTTTGCTTTGTTCAATTACTCAGAAGATTTGGTAATACTAAATGGTAATGTTAAATTCTTAAAGTAAAAGTGACATTCTCCTTATCTTTCATTTTCTATCCTTTTACTTAAATTTTTAACATTACCATTAATTGTTTCAAGATGTTTGAGAGTGGTTCCAACCTCATCAGACTTCATATGCAAAAAGTAGAATTTTAGATCCAATTTAGAATTCAACAGACTTGACAATTTTCAGCATTTCAGGATTGCAAAGTTTCCACCAAATTCTATTACGTACGAGGGTATGGGATTGTCATTTAATCAAGCGCATCAATCCCTCTATATACCTTGATGTTGGTGGTGTTGATTGTTGAACTCCTCTGTCATGACCTTAATAAAAAATGTACTCCTCACTCAAGCAAAATCACTTATTAAGCATGGGAATCTTTTTCTACCTTATTTTAATGATTGGATTAGGAAGTTTCATCAAAATTGTAGGGTGTTGAGTCATTGACTAATGTTCTTATAGGATCAACTTTGATATATATCCCCATTTCGAAAATTTGGGGTGGTCACGTTTCAAACACGTCCCCGTTTCGTGCAACTTAGAATCTAACCCTAAAGCTATAAGATGAACCCTAACCTCGTGCTTCTAGGCATTCATCTACTTCTACTACGATTGCAATTGTAGATGACCTTGAGGAGTTTGAGCTTGAGCCAGATGATGATACTATTGTCTATGCCATTGCTAGTCCTAATTTTAGTTCTACTTCTAGGTTCTAGTAGTGGTGATGAGTGTGATGATTGATCATGTTGATCAATGACATGTATGATGTAGTGGTATCATAGTATGTTTTTTTCTGGACTTTGTAGGCCATTTAGGCCTCATTGATTATGTATTTTGTTCCATAATCCATATATTGATTCCACAATACACTTCGTGACATTTTGATAAATTCACCCTTATATGGTATATACATGAGTAGACTTTGGATATTTTGTCTCCAATGCTTTGGAATCATGGATTATAATCTTTAAAATATTGTTTTTCTTTAAAATTTAAATATTTTATGTATTTTTGAGTAAATCGAGTCATTAAATTCAAATCGGCCGAGTCATTGTCGATTCATTACCGATTCCGAGTTTTAAAACATTGGCTTGGACAAAGTGGCGGCGCCACCTTATGATCGCCATGAATGTCGCTTAAATGTTGTGATATTTGTTTCACTTTTAAATGAAGATCTTTTGCTCGTTAATAACAATTGGACCACCATTCTACCCATTCTCATTGTCTATCAGTGCTCTTGTCTATTGCAAATTTTGCCCTGACCAAACTGACTTGAGAAGCCGCTCGAACCTATGCCAATCGACTTAGAAAAGATCGCTGGCTTGCTACCATACTCCTTCAAGTTTGAGGTCTTACATATTATTGGGAAAGTCATCTGAGAGCTCTCTCTATGTCAATTTTGATAAAAAAGTTGTAAATTCATCCTCCTGTTTGATTGCTCAAATACCTTCACAACCCTCTTTGCTTAAAAGTCCAATAACCATGCCTAGGAAATGAAAAACCACCTTAGAGTGTTCCTATCCATCTCTGCTCTTTCTAGCACTAATGACGTTTCTTTGTCTCAGGGCCCTACCTTCGTCGATGAACAAGCCAAAATTGCTACTCCTCGAATGACAAATTCATCCCCCAAATAGCTCATAGACGTTACCTATGGAAGGTTTCTTTCCCCTCAATCCAAAACCGCCTTATGGGATTCTAGGTTAGATGAGCACATTGTGCCCGATCGGGCAAAAAGTAACCTCAAGAACAAGGTATCGGGAAAAAAGTATATCCGTGAGGTTGTTGAAATTTCTGGAAAGCAAATACAACGGGATCAACAACATCAGAGTCATTTCTCTTCTCATCCTTTTCTCTTTCTTCTCTGTAAATGTCATCTAAAGGCCTGGGGGATCTCATTCATCTCCTTGGGAAGGATATGATCTGGTCATGTTGTTGAAATCTCATGGGATGGGGGAAGGGCCCATGAGTCCACATTGATTTGGAGTCTGGATCTGTACTAATATCACTCTGTTGCTTGGTGCCCCTTCTTGAAGGTAGCACCGTAAAGTAAGAAGTGATCCGCTAGGTAGTATCTAGCCTAGTAGGAGGCTAAAGAATATGGGCTCAGAGCCTGAAGTCCACCTACATATATAAGGCTAAGCATCTATGATTAGAGTATCGGAAGAAACCAATGAGGGTCTGGGCCCCCCTAAATAAGCAATGGAACCTCCCTTGATCTCATAGTAGACGGGGCGACGAAAGATGAAGTGCTCCTTAGTCTCCACCTCCTCGGGGAAAATTTTAGGGGTAAAATTTAGCCCAGGAGCGAAATTATAGGGGTCACAAAAAAATGGTGGGAAAATTTTTAATATGGAAAGGGTTTTTAAAAATTTAATACATTAGTCCAATATTTATTAAACCAATAACGATGAGAAATCAAGTTGCCAACCCCGTGAGAGAGGAATATAGGGATTTAGCCCTCTCAAATATACCTAAAATTGTGAGTTTGCCCCTGTCTTTTCATTAATGGAGGCGAAGTGTAGTTAGGTCGCCTCGATTTTTCAGTAATGAAGGCGAAGAACAGTTAGTTCGCCCCCGATTTGAGGTGTGGAGCAATTATTTCGCTAGTATATGGACCATAGGGCTGAATTCACCAGTGTTCCACGGGGACGTGTCTCGTAGGGTCAGGGACGCATTTCTGCGTTTCCTACGTCCCGGGGACGGCGAAACGTTTCTGGACGTTTCACTTTGGGCAAAACTCGGCGAAACGTTTCGGTCTGTGGTGAAACTCGTTTCTCCATGACGAAACTTGGTGGGGACTTCTTGACGTCTCGCAGGAAACTCTGAAACTCCGACGAACCTTTTGGGCGTCCCGCACGAAACTCCGAATCTCCAGTGAATCTTCTAGGCATCCAGATAATCATATATAATCATGATGAATCATGTAATGTGTTTGCATTATTAATTTATCAGATTCTGAATTACATTGCATGATTGCACAATGATAAATGTAGTATTTCGTAATTTACTGATTTGCATAAGATGAATTGTTATTGTTGGGATTTATATTTTTAGAATTTTTATGACCCCGACATCCCCCTGAATTTTCCTAAAATTTGGGGGTGGTCTCCATGCATCCCGAATGTGCGTCTCCTGGCTCCCACGTCCTGCCGTCCCGGAACCTTGGGGGAACATTGGAATTTGCCCTAAAAATTAGATAAGATTTTTTACAGTGTAATTTTTTCATTTGATGTTTGAAGTTAAATCTTAGTGTGGTTCTTTGTGATGTCAAATTTGATGACGAGTCTGATGCCCTTAATATCTTGATGCGAAATGAGGAATTTGTCTGAGAGAACACGAGTCTTATAATTAAAGTTGGCCGCTGGATGATGAAAATAACTTGTTTTTCATGATGGTCTTCAGAGGCATTGGCCAAAGTTGAAAACCCTTTCTCTAAATTTCTGATGGCTTAGTCCTATTCAAGTGTTTTCTGTCTTTGTATTTGTTTGCTAAAATGGATATATTGGCTTTTTGAGAGTTAAGCTCACCGGATCACGATGATGGGTGCTACCCGATTCTGAGGATGTGGCTTTGGTTTTACTATAGTTATAGGACCTATGATGACAGGTACAGTCCCAATACCAATCTACACTCCAAAAAACAAGCATTAATTGTACATCCTGTTGTCCGCCAATATGCACACCAGCAGCGGAAATCTTTCGAAAGCTGTCTCTTCACTACAAGTGAGAGAGGTGTGGCCTTGGGGGCAAGCAATGAGCCAGGTACTGTCACCTGAATCCCAGCTCCTCCGTCTAGGCAAACTCCTAACGAAGCCAAGGGGGGTAGTCCCTAAAAGAGAGTTTCACTAAGGCTCTTGTTTTTATAGTGTTTTTTGATGTAGTGATGCGGATGGGTGTTTTTTAGGAGTTTTTGTGAAATTTGAGAGACAATATAAAGCTTGAAAAATAAAACACAAGGTAAGATGCAATCCACGTTGCGAAACAGTATATAAAGACTTGATATAATTAAGAAGCATCCACAGATAAAAATTAAATGACAAAAGGACCAGTGCCTTATCCAATGGGTAATGGAGTAAAAAATAACAAGAGTAGTGCTGGGGATGCTAAAAAATAGTCTTGATAGTAACTGTTCGTGAGATCGTTGTGCAAATTATCTTGGTAAATTTCAAAGTTTTAGTTGTCTTGATTATTAGGGCTAAGACCAAAGGTATCAAAAAGATGGTAGAACCTTACCCAAGAAAGATACTGGCAACCCTGAATGACCTGTCGGAAGCACCCAGATTCGATAAGGATTGGTGTCCAATGTTTGAACCGCCCCTGAGTCTGACAGTGGGAATCCGGCGTCACCCCTCGTGGGAAGAACAGTATTTTGCCTTGGTTGAGGTTATGGGTAAAAATTTTAATTAAGTTTATCGATCGTTATTATCAAGTCTTCCACCTTTCTGAGTACTAGCCCAACCGTTTCCGGTTGGCAGAGCATACGGGTGTAGGACAAACCAAGATAAATTAATTAGGGGTGTGTGAGTGGAAAATTTTATTATTAAAAGAACCTTGTTCAACTCTCCGACAGAGAGCGCTCTTGACTCGGTCTTATGACCACAGTTCAAGAGACTTGCTAAAATTAAAATGCCTAATGCAGGGATGATGCAAGACTAAAATGCCCTCCGATAGAGGGTGCTCTTGACTTGGATTTGGCCAAGTTCAAGAGACTTTGGTTTATTTTAAGGAAAGCAAAAGTATTTGTGTTGTGAAAGCAGTAAAATAACTTTAAAAGATGAAACCACTTGATAAACTTGAAAGATATAACTTAATGCTTAACACGAAATACTTGCGAGATAAATAAATTTAGTGTTCTACCACACAAACTTTAATCTACTAGGTGGGATTGATTTCCGAACAAGATCAACCACTAGAAACCACCAATCCTGGAAACCTTCCAGCTAGCTGGATGTTCACAAGAAGTTGATGGGGGAGCGAGAAGCTACCACAAAACTATGTGGCCTTTGGGATACGATCCCAAAGTTAGCTATTCTCTGGTCAAGGATTGGAAGAGAAACAATAAAATGATAAAAATTTAACTAAGCTACCCAAGAATCTCTTTCAGGTTTAAGACCCTACTCGGGAAAGCATGGGGGTAAGCAAAATATAGAAGATAAATAAACAAGGTACTCAGCAAAATAGAAACTAATCTAAGAACATAGAAAAATAAACTAAGTTAAACCACACCACAAGACCCAACACTCTTCCCCAAATGGGGAAGAAGAACCAAAGGTGGAGGACCCCTCCACTTGAAAACCTTTTATTAAACTGTTACAGATGCCTTGGGTTTAAAACCTTGCAAGGTCTGTGAGAAAGAAGATACTTGGAGAATCTAAGAAAGAAGCAATTTTTGCTTGCTTTTACAAAGGATAAGTTTGTCAAATTTTGCTCATTTTCATGGTCTCTTCTCCTTGGTCCTTTGCTTGGATCTTACTTCTTCAAAGCTTTTCAAATTTCTTCCTTTCAAAGCACCTACACAAGCTTGAAAAATATGCTCAACCTGCACCCATTAAACGTCAGAAATCGAAATGAAAATTTAATCTACCAAGTCCAAACTTGAAAAATATAGTCTAAAACATAAAAGACATGAGAAATTTGTTCGAAAAAGTTTGTATGGGAAAACGGACCAGCGAACAAAAGTTGCTCTAAAAATGCTAGAAATCAGATCTAAGACTTAAAAATTTTGAAATATTTTTATGTAAAATCTTCTATCTTTCAACTTGCAACTAGAGTTTAAAAGTGCAAACTATACTAGTGTGAAACAAGAAATCTAGAATGCTCCTAAAGTTAACTTTCCAATGTATGCCAATGATCTACAAGATGCAATAATTTAAGATCTATCCAATCAAATGAACTACTTTAACAAACACTAACTTATCCAATTCGTTTTTGCTTTTTGTGTGACTTTTTAGGGCACTTAAAAGGAAGGATGGACGAGAGGAGAAGGTGAAGGGATCTAAGAGTGAAACTAGAACTAGATGGAGAAACGAAAGCCTAAGGAGAACAAAAAAAAAAAAAAAACTAGAAGAAAAGGAGGGAAGTAGGAATAGCTATGGAAGATGGGCAAATGGGGAGAGGAATGCCAAAGTAGAAAAACGAATGCGAGGGAGAAGGACGAATGGAGAAGGGAAAAATGAGTGGGATGGATAGATCTAGGGCCAAAGAGGAAGTAGGGCTAGCAAATTCAAGGGGAAAAAGAACTCAAGGAGAAAAAGAGAGAAGGCTTGAAGAGGGAGCCTAGGGTAACAAGTAACCAATTTTATCTTTTGAAAAAAGTGGATGGATCTTAGAGCAAAACCCCTTGTGCTTCTCAAAAACAAATTCAACTTTATATAGATCCTGGAAAGACAACAAATATTAAGAGTTTACTTGTGATGGTGAAGATGAGCTAGATGCAACCGAGCTCACACCCCCCTACACCTGGAGAAACCTATCCAAAGACAAACAACTCAATGCCAAAGTGAGATAAAAAATATGACTAGTATGCTACGAGAACCAAGGTTATATAAATGCTAGTACAACCGAATACATCCTATTCATATAACTCATTGATAAACATTGCATAATAAACCAATTTGCAAACCACAAATGATAGATCTTATGTTCTAGAATATAGACTTCTAAAGCTAGTTATTTGATCAATCACATAAGCATTTAAATTGAAAGCATGGAAAAATATCACCTCACAATAGAAACATTCATCAATGTTGCACAAATCGCATGGACCTCCAAAGTCTAACTTTATTTCCTTAAGCCAATAGCTTGTAATCACAAAATGGCAGAGTAACTTTACATCAAAAATCCATGAGATAACAACCCAAATGGGCCTCTCTTTATACTAAAACTAAGAACCAAAACCCTAGGTCGAATTTGGCAATGGCATAGGTCGAATTCAATCAATCCAAGGCTTGGAGCAAGAGACATGGTCAAAGTCGAGTTGGTGTTTGGTGAGATTGGCATTATGTGGCAAAGGGCTCGACTTTGTGAAGGAGATACAACGAATGGGCATGCTACACAAGGGAAGTGCGAGCTAGGGTGAGGAAAACGTGAGCCAATGTGGAGAGGGCGAGCTTGGATGTGGTAGGTTGCGAGCTAGCTCAAAGGAGGGCAAGTGGCACGGGTAGGTACTAACTCGTATGAGTGAGAGCCAAGGATACATCACAACCAACGAGAATGCTCCAACAAGGATAAAACTCGAGCTTGCTAGGGATTGACGCGAGGAAGGTAAGGATTGTGGCGAGTTTGTGAGAGAACACGTGGTAAATGGTAGGTAGAACTCGAGCCATGCAAAGAGCCAAGCTATGATTGATTGCTAGTTTAGAGGAGGCGCCCACCATTGGCTCTTAATGCCATCCAACAACCCATTCAACCAATGCCACATCATAAACTCGATTTTTGCATGGAAGAGGGCGAATTAACTTGAGGAGATTCTTTGCTGGTGACTGGATGGGCTTGGAGTTGATTGGAATCTTCCTAAATGCTCATTGCCATGTCATTTAGCCCTTTATTTTAATCAAATCGATTAATTTTGGAGAGATTTGGATTATCTCCAAAATAATAAATTTTATTATTTTAATTAATAATTTCTCTGTAAATGACTTTTCAGAGAAAATATTAATTACGGGGCGGAATTGACATCCGAAAGTTGGGTTTAGCTGCTCCATGGGTCATGTGTGATTTTTGGCTTATGAAACGAGCCATCAAACACTGAATTCGGACCCCGGATGACTGACATATTACAGACTCAAATTTCTCTATTTAAACTATAGAGAAATTTAATTAAAATTTAAAAATAATTAAATAATTAAAAACCCCAATTTCGACGCGTCCGGTAAAATTTTTTCGAAATTTTTTCTGGGGGTCCTAGAGACCTAGGACATGACCAAAACCTATTCTAATAGTGTCTAGTAGGTTTATACATTATAGTTGGACCCTAATAACCCCCCATGGCCAAATTTCCAAAATCGGGCATTCCAGCTTTGGAGGAAGCGGGAGAAAAACCAAGATTATATTTCGCCTGAAGCAAAGTATAATCTGACGGTGAAAAAACTCCCTGGAATACCTTAGTTGTTTAATCCAGTCATGGGAAACCGAGCCACTCAGACCCTACTAGCACACTTTGATACAAACCCCCATGGGGCCATGGTCATGTCGACTCAAAAACAAAACTGGCTAGCCAAAACTGGCTAGACCCAAATATAATGAAACCCAGATACTCTGGAAGTGAACACTGATGTGTTCCAACACTGGCGGCTCAATAAGGTTTCAACTATTGTACAAATCAGTTGATAACACATCCTAAAAGTGGCTACATCTTACAACTTTCATGCCAATGAAATGTGGAAAATGTAGGGATATTTCTCAGTCAAACAGTAAAAAGTGGGTGATTTTCATTCTGAGAAGCTAAGAAAACCTGCTTCAAATCCAAATGTTATTGTGTTAAAATGAAGAATAATACTAACCTCTTTAGCCTCTTTATATTCATCCACATCTTTGTGCGAAGAGTACTTGAATTTAATTTCTAGTCCCAGCTCTGGAACTATGTAGTGGCTGAAAAGGCCAAGATTATCTATGTTTAAAGCCTTTCAATGAACAAAAATTCACAAATCTATTTAGTAAAGTTAGGGTATTCACAGCCTGCTAGGATTTGTAGTGTTGCACTTACTAGTTTGTGTCAAAACACTTGGTCATGTCCATAGCAGGAAGCTTAGCATTTCTGTGTGCCATCGAGAAGTGTTGAATTCAATCTTGCCACCAGTCCACCCATATCATGGAGGAACAACCCCAACCATGGCAGTTGTGTCAAGGACCTGATCATAGTAGGAGAATGTGTTGCTTGGGATGTATGTTAGACCAACATCGACCATCAGCTTCCATGTTGCAGCCCTCAAATCCTTTTCTACATTCTGCAAGTCAGCTGCATTGCTCTTGCCGTTCCAAAATGTAATGTCCCAATCCCAATCCGAACTAATTTTTTTTTAACTGCCTTTGTAAATTGCTTCTGGACTTTCATCAAATAGTTTGAGGAAGATGCTCTAACACCACTATTCTACTTCCTAACCAATTCTAAGTTAACCTTTCACTAGCTGCTTGTATTCTGACTCAGAATTTTGTTAAACACTTGGCAGTGTTTGCTCTTATACCACTGTAGGATAGTCTTAAGTGAAATCTGATTTGTTGGTTTTGATGATTTATTTCAGTTCTCAGTTATATAAAGGATTTCATAATAAACCCACACACATACAATTTGCAACAACTGTGACTATTGGCATTAACCTCCAACAAACAACTTAACTTTGAAGGCAAGTGGTTGCGCCGAGAGGCGCTCTACAGCCCAGTATGAGGGAGATCTTGTAACATGTGTGAGTTTGTCGAGTAACAAAATAATACAAAGTAAACAAAAAAGAATAATACAAAGTAAAAAGTAATAAATATTATGTTGGCCATAAACAAAAAAGAATAATACAAAGTAAAAAGTAAATATGAGCAAACAAAAAAGAATAATACAAAGTAAAAAGTAAATATGAGACTTAAACTAGAGACTTTACTTTTTATTTTTAATACAAAGTAAAAAGTAAATATGAGATTTTAGAGTGTTTGTCGAGTAACAAAAAAGAATAATACAAAGTAAAATGTAATAAATATTATGTCGGCCATAAACAAAAAATAATAATACAACGTACAACGTAAATATGATACTTAAACTAGAGACTTTAGAGCTTAGGATTATGTGGCTCAGGTATTGCACTCAAGGAGCTATTCAAGGAGAGGTTTGCACCTTGGGAGATTTGATCCCACTCGGCGCTTGATAGAGCCCAGGATTTGGATCTAGGCTGGTCGTAGTTTTTATGAGCCTGGACAACTCACTTAAGTATTCTCACAAGGGGGTAGTAATGCTTGAAATAACTCATAATACAGTCCCAAATACAAATGGGAAGCATCAACAATGAAACTTGATTGGAAATTTTGTCAAACAGTTAACATGAAGGTTCTCAGTTGCCAAAATCACATGTGAAATTACAGCACTGTACGAACAGTGTGTTCAACAGTATATTAAGCAAATAAATCAGTTTTGATAATATTCTGACCTTTGTACAGTCTCATAAAGAGGGAAGACCATAAGAAATGTGTCCAAAAGTGATGGAGAGGACAATAGCTCTCCCAAATCGACCCCCTGAGTAGAATATTTATCAGCAGATTTCTTCTTTGCAAACCTGAAGATTACTATCCCATAGTCATGTAGATTTGACTGTAGCTTGCAACACTTTGTCTTTCCTCAAATGAGTGCGCTATTTCCCCCACTTGGCTGAGTTTGTACCTGTTACGATGGTACCAGTACGAGCGCACCTGCAGAGGTGCCCCAGAGAGAGAGGTCATTTTTTTCTCGCCAGGAGGGGTGTTTGGCCAGCTTTTTCTGGGTAGGAGTTATGGCTAGACCCCCTAGTTTCTCCCTTGAAAGTACTATGGCTTAGTGGCATTGCTGACTACCTCATGAAAGGGCTTGAACCCCTGAGGTTGGTGTCCGGGGCTTCCATGGATGGATCACTGGGTCACATGACCCCAACCTTGATTTAGTACTCCGGTGACAGATCTTTCAGCATTGAGGCATCTCTTCCTCATTCAGGTCACCTCCAACACCCTCTCGGCCCTCCAGTTTACCAGCGCCCTCTCTCTGGACCTGTTGTCCGCCGAGATGCACACTAGCAGCAGAAATCTTTCGAAAGTTGTTCCCTCACTACAAGTGGAGAAAGTGTGTCCTTGGGGGCAAGCAATGAGCCAGGTACTGTCACATGAATCCCAGCTCCTCCGTTTAGGCTAACTCCTAACGAAGCCAAGGGGGGTAGTCCCTACAAAGAGTTTACTATGGCTCAATGTGTTTTTTATGTTTTTTAATGTATGGTGATGCGGATGGGTGTTGTTTAGGAGTTTTTTAAATGATGAAAAGACACAACTTTGTAATTAAAAATAAACATAAGATAAATGAGCAATCCACGTTGCAATGCAAGATACGAGATAATTTGATGTACAACCACTTGAAGAATTTTAAGTATAAGTCACTCACTTATGGAAAATTAACAACAAGTACTCTAGATAGATAATAAGCAAATAAAAATATGATGTCAAGGACCAGTGCCTTATGGAGTCAAAAATTCCCCAAGTGCTTGGGTTGCTTGATACAAGAGTTCGAAAGATATGTTCGTGAGATCGTTTTGCAAATTATTTTGGTTTATTTGAAGGTTTTAATGATCTTGATTATTAGGTTGGCAAGAAGCAAGGATAAAACGTCCAACCGGAAGAAATACTTTTAGTGGCTATTCACGGTGATTTGACAAACCGTCCAGTTATCAAGAGGATAAGTGTCCAATGTTTAAACCACCATCCAAATCTGAACAACGACACTTCGGCTCCACCTCCCAGAATAGCACTTTAAGTATTTATCGAAAGCAACGCCGGTTCATTGGTTGTGGGGTGAAAATTTTATTATGTTATAGAAGTTTATCAAATCTGACACCTTTCTGAGTACTAGCCCAACCTTTTCAGGTTGGCAGAGCATACAGGTGTCGGATAGCAACCAAGGTATATTATTAACGAAGGTGAGAGTTGAAATGTTTTAGATTTATTGAAGCACACAGTTCAGCTCTCCGACAGAGAGTGCTCTTGACTTTGTCTTATGACAAGGTTCAAGAGACTTATTTAATCTATATGTCCAATGCAGGGGAAATGCAAATTAATATGCTCTCTGACAGAGAGTGCTCTTGACTTGGGTTATTGCAAGTTCAAGAGGCTTTGTTCTTTATTAGAATAGAAGCAGCCTGCGTAAAGAAAAATGCACACCTTCTGAAGTAAAACAAGTAATGAAAGAAAGTAATAAGTGCACACTTCTAAGGCCAAAAATAACCACTAACGAAGAAATGAACAACAAGGTGGGATCAACCTCCGAACAAGGTGACCACTAGAACCACCAGTCCTTGAGACCTTCCAGCTAGCTGAACTTCGACAAGGCCCTCGGGATGAAATCCCAAGGTTGCTAACTCAAGTCAAAACTTGGAAGAGAGTTAATCTAAGTACAGAAATAAACTTCAATCTAGAAAACTTGAAGTAAAACTAACTAAAGCATGTATGAAACAATCTTCTCCAAATGGGGAAGAAAAAACAATGTGTGGGAGGCCTTATCCCACCTAGCCTTTTTATTAATCAATTTACAGATGCCTTTGGAAATAAAATCCTTGAAAGGTCTTTTTGAGAGAAGTAAAACTACTATTGAAACAAAACTTAGAGCCCTTAAATGGCTTTTACAAAGGAGAATGTAAATGATTCTTTGATTTGGTTTAAGTCTTCTCCTTGAATATAACTTTGATCCTCTTTGAATCTTGTCTTCACAAGTATTCTTCTCTTCTCAAGAAACCTACACAAGCTTAGTCAATCCTCAACAAGGCACCCATTAAATGTTAATGAAAATCAAATAAACTTGAAACTAGTAAGTCGAAAAGACTCAATGATATCTAAAGCTAAAAGCAAGCTATGATAGTATGGAAAAGAGATTCTAATATGCAAATGGCTAAATGCTTCAAAAGACAATGCAAGTTTTTACTTTTCAATGAGATCTGAGATGCCTATATGCTACTTTTCAAAGCATGAAACTATAAGCTACTTAACAAAAACTTTAGAGATCTAAGCTATTGCAAATGTAAGATCTAAACTATGAAATAATTCTAACACTAACAAGCTTACACTTCCATCTTTTGTTTGTGTTTTTGTAGGTGGACGAAAGGAAGAAAGGGAAGGCAAGACGAGAGGAGATGGAGAGGAGAGACGAATGGAAGGAAGGGAGAAGGAGTAGGGAGACGAGAGGAAGGAGAAGAGAGGACGAGAGCTAGGTGGAGGGTTTTGGAAAGAGGAAGGGCGAGAGCAAGGTAGAGAGGAGGAAGACTAGGGTGGAAGAAAATGGAGGAGGAGCGAAAGGGAGAAATGGAGAGTTGAAGGAGAAGAAAAAGATGGATGGAAGAGGAAAACGAGAAGACAAAAAGTCAAGCAAGCTACAAACTAAAAGCAAGCTAGACAAAGATCTCAAACTTGGAGAAGAATAAGGCCTTGGATTTCCACAGTTTAGATAGGTAGATCTAGTAACCGATTTAAAAAATTGTTGAAAGATTGATGGAGGAAGCAAGAACTCCTTGTTTCTTGATTTTGAAAAGCTTGAACTTCTTTAGAAACCTGTAGAGTGAAGATGAACCTATAAAAAACCTTGTACTTTGGAAGATACCTGCAAAACCAATACACTCAAGCGAAAAACATAGATTTATAGTTGCTTGTGCTAGATTGTTAGCCCTCTTGAAATATAAATATATGCTTAAAAACCCTAAGTACATAAGCAATACACAATATCACCTTGCTACAAGATGAAGTATGGCTACCAAGAGCCTCCACAATTTGACCTCCAAAGTCACAACTTTATTCAATGATTAACAGGTTACAAAAATCCTCAAGAGTTTCTTTGCTAAAAGATCCATGAGGAATGAGGAGAAAAGGCCTCATTATATAACAAAAACTAGAGACTAGCCTACCCTAATTCGAATTGGCATGAATGGAGCCAATAACACCTAACACAAATTCGAATTGCCATCAAATCCCTATCACAACCATGTCAAGCCAAGATTTGGAGTTCTAACTCCACCAACAAGCTCGAGTTGTATTAAAGGAGATGAGGAGGTGGCCTCCACCTAGGCAAGGCGCCCCTCATCTTTCATTGGAATAATCACTCCTCAAATAACAATGTACCATGTGTAAACTCGAGCTCCAAGTAGAGGTTGACGTGAGCTAATGGGAGATCTCATCCTTGATATGTAATGAATGTTAACTCGCTCTTGAATGAAGCCAATGCCATGCCTTTGCACAATTTTAAGGAGGCGCCTACCATAGGCTTTAATGCATACCAACCAACCCATTAATCACTCAACACATCATCAAATCGAATTCTTGGTGAAGGAGGGCGAATTCTCTTGAAGGAGATCTCTTGTAGTGACTGGATGCTTGACTAGATGATGATTGAGATGATTGGAATCTTCATTAATGCCCAGCGCCATGTCAATTAGCCTTTCATTTTAATCTATTTGGATTATTTTGGAGAGATTTGGATTATCTCCAAATATTCAATTTTTAATATTTTAATTAATAATTTCTCTGTAAATGGCGTTTTTGAGAAATTATTAATTATGAGGCTGAATTGACATCCGAAACTTAGGGTAAACTAGTCTAGGGATCATGAATGATTTTTGGCTTAAGGTTGGAGCCGTCAATCACTGAATTCGGATCCCGGATGACTGACATATTACAAATTGAAATTTTTCTATTTAAACTATGGAAAAATTTATTTAAAATATAAAATAATTAAAAACACAAAACCGGAGGACCCGGTAAAATTTTTTCGAAATTTTTTCTGAGGGTCCTAGTGACCTAGGACATGACCAAAACCTATTCTAATAGTGTCTAGTAGGCTTATATACATCAGTTGGACTCTAATAACCCCCCATGGCTAAAATTTTCAAAATCGGGCATTCCAGCTTTGGAGGAAGCGGGAGAAAACCTCATCGATTATAGCTCGGTTATAGGCAAAGTATAATTGACAAGGGAAAAAACTCCCTGGAATACCTTAGTTGCTTAACCAAGTCATGGGGAACCGTGCCACTCAGAATCCTACTAGCACACTTTATTGCAAACCCCGTGGGGCCATGGTCATGTTGACTGAAAAACAAAACTGACTAGCCAAAATTGGCTAGGCACAACTGATGGATAATTTGATACACTGGAGTACAAACATTCATTATGTTTGTCAAATGGCGGCTCTTCAGATAATCCAACTATGGTACAAAAAAGTTGGTAACATGACCTCTTTCAGATGATGACGTCATCCTTCAGAGCAAACTGTGATGCTTGATAAGGGGGGGCGTTGAGAGATATTCATTTCTATTGGGGTTAGTTGGGGCATGACGACCCTCCCCTTCGCAATCTGGCCTTCACGGACCGATTTGCTTATTTTTAGCCATTTTGGTTATATGTGGGTCAAATTTGAGGAAAACACCCCAATTTACCCACTACTTTGATTATTTTATATTATTTTTGTTTTAATTTTAAGTTGGCATTTCTAATTTCAAATTGACATTTTAAAAAGGCACGTCGGCCTGGATTTTAATTATTTTTGTAAAAGTGAGTATGAAAAGTATAAATAACTTTTCCTCACTTCATTTTTCCACATCAACTTTATGGGATTACACTTTTATTTCTGATTTTTTCCCTCACTAGGGCTCTTTGAGTGATGTGCATCTCTTGAGGATGATCATGCTTGCTAATTTGGGGACAAATCTTTGAAGTCTTTGCTCTTGTTTCTTTGCTAAGATGATGCTAAGAGTTGTTTGATTAACACATGCACAATAAGGTATCTAAGTCTTTTTCTTGATGTCTTTTTGTTAAATGTTGGATGTATGCTTGTCTAAAGTTGAATGGTGGCCATTGTGTTGCATTTTTCCCTAGCATAAGTAATTTTCTAGCCTTTAGTTATCCTAGCATTGTTAACTTGAGTTTTAGGTTTGCAAAGTTTGTCTTAGCTAGGGCATCATCAACCAACTCTTGAAGTTGTTGAGGAAGCCCTAGTTTTTCCAAACTTGGCAAGCACCATCTCAAGAGGAGGGCCATCCTATTTGATGCTTTAGGGTTATGTAATTTTCATTAATGAAACCCTAATTTGTTTCATCTACATCTTCTACCCTACATTTCTGAGTTTGTATATTTGTAAATATTATCTCAGCTTAGTTTTTATCAATTTTTCATGTTATATGTTAAATGTTTTTTTGTTTGTAAATTATAAATTAATGTTAAAACCATAGTTAAGCCCTAATTCTAAGTTTTTTTTTTTTTTTTTTGCATAAAACCCTACTGCAGAACTTCAGAACATTTCTCCCTCATACGACCTCCCCTTTCTTCCCTAAAAACCTTCGCCCTCTTCTCCAACATACTCGGCCTCCCTCACTCCACCTACTCACACCCTCGGACTTCCCTCTTCACCCTTCGCTGGCCTCCTCAAAGCTTCGGATCTCTTGCTGCTGCCCTCTTTGGACCTGCTGCCCTATACCACAGTTCCCTGCTTCCACCTACCCGAGCCTCCCTTCTCCCTTACTCCTCCTTCCCTTCTCCTCCATTCGGACCAGTCTCCACCTCCTCTGCTGCCCTATCCGAGCCCTCTCTTTTCTCAAACACAAGTCTGCAATATTTATTGCAGACCCTATGTGCCCTAACTGGTCTCCCTCATTTGCAAACATAAACAAAAGGGCAAGTTAGTATTTAGTGCATTTAATTGTGGTTAGTTTATTAGCCATTTTTACATTTTCTATGCATTTCTAAAGCTAATTTGCAGTGTAGATATAACTCAGAAACTTTATATGTAGATATAGAAATCACATGTTTTCTATTGAGTATCTATTTGGTGTGATGGTGGTATTTACTGAATGTTGAAAGGAGTAACATAGCCTTATTACTTAGATTTTTGATCTTGTTTATTTAATTAGTTTGAAGTTAGTCATTGAATACATAATGAAATATGGTTACATAATCTTTTATGACATATATTGATTATTGATGATTATTAGTGGATATTAAATTTATTTACAACTAGTTTTACAATACATCTTGCATTGGTTGATGATACATGTTGACGAATGATCTTTGCTCACCTATTCTTATCTTTTAGATGGCATTATCATTGATCACTGTATTACCTGCTTACAATCTTTGCATATCTACTCGATATATCTAATTGATGAATGTAATGATATTGAATTGATCTTACATTTTCATTGAATGACTGGGTATAATTGGTGATCATATGCTTTTCCTAACTTACACTTATTGGCGTTGGTTGACAAGTTTGTTAGCTTATTTTCATATTGACTCCATCTAGGCACTGGTCTAACTAGTATTTGCATATAGAAGATAGTTTTTGGTTGCATCAGTGTCTTACAGGTTATCAAAGGGTACTTCTCCTTGGAGGTCCAACACTCCGAAGAAGTTAGGATTGTGATCGAGGTGACATTGGATCACTCTCCTTATTTTTGCTTATTGGGAACTAGCCCTGCTAGTTTGCTCGATAACAATACCCACACTTCCCTAGGCTTTGCATTTTCCTTTCTCAGCTTCATATCTGAAGGAGAAAACCCCAAATCTTTGCTAAATCAGTGTGTACAAGAAATACTAGTGCCCCCTCTTCAACAAGTGCGCCCTCCTTCTCAAATAACTGAAAACTCAACCCAAATTCCACACATTTGCAAACAAACTTGTGTCCCGGCCATAGCCATGAAGCACAATAAAAAGATCTGAGTGATCTTTTCCTCCCAATCAACTAGGTTGGATAGTTTCACCACCGAAACCATTTTGTCTCCTAGGGTTTTCATACCAAGAGAACAAAGCCACAAGAGCTATCCAAATTTATTTTTCAAAAGTGAAATATCATGAATGAATGGGAATGAGGTTGATTTCCTCTTTTAAACTTATTTTCCCCCTTTTGGCCACTTTTACCTTTTTCTCGCCATTTTAACTTTTTCTCGCTCAACTTTTAATTAAAGTGAAGTGAATTTTCTAATGTTTAATTGACTATTTGTCACAATGTCACTTTACAACCTTTTTTTCCTTTTTTCCTAATGTCACTTTAGTAATATAACATTTTAGGTCTAAGTGACATCAAATAATCACCTTGACCCCCTTTTCTTTGTTGTCTATAGCCTAAGGGAGTTTGTAAGGCTACTACATCATCCACCTGGAGTGATTACTTAGAAAGGGACATCACAATCCTCCCTTCCCGAAATTGCTTACCCTCAAGCAACCGCAAACCAAGATGCTGCAAACTCTGCTCACTCTTCCACGTGGCTTCCTCTACCGACCAATCTCTCCACCTGATACGACACTCCGTGATCACTCTGCTCATTAATCTCCTCTCATGGACATCCAAAACCTCCTCGGGAGTTAGTAACTCTATGGAAATGGTAACCTGTGGCCCCATCGCCTTCTTGAGGTATGATATAGAAAATACAATGAATTCGGCTACCCTTTGGTAACTCCAACTCATAAGCTACCTCTCCAACTCTCCGGATCACCCTGTAGGGACCACAGAGGCGCGACCTCACCCTCTCATCACCACCTCTTCTCAATGGAAACGGTTTATGTGGCCGCACCGTCAAGAAAACCACATACCCAATCTCGAAGTTGTGCTCCACCTTGTGCCCATCTACATACATCCTCTACTGAATCTGGGTGGTTTGCAATCCATCACGAGTGGTGTCGCAACACTACTCACCTAAATGTAACCACTCTATCCATGATCTCACATAGTCATGCAAATACCTCTCAGCCCATTGGTTCACCATCTTTGCCTGACCATTCGTCTGAGGATAGACACTAGTATTGGGAGTCAAGCCTATGCCTACAAATCTGAACAACTCCTGCCAACATGCGCTAAGAAATCTGTTGTTCTGATCACTGATAATGAATCTAGGCCGCTCATGAACTCTAAACATCTCCCCAAGAGATAGCTCCGTCACCCATGTTGCTCCATACTCCGAAGAAATCACCGGGAAGTGCGTGAAATCTGATAACTGGTCAATCCCTGCACACATACCATTTGCGCTTTGCACCCTCAGTAAACCTATGATATAATCTAACAACATGCCCTCCCGCCTTGGCCTTGAAATGGGAAAAGACTACATCAACCCTGCTAGATGAGTGTTCCCCAACTTGCTCTGATGATAAGTTGTACACTCCCCCATATGTCCCAACACAACGTCCGCAAAGTCCCTCCACGCGAACCTCTCTCGGATCTGCCTGTAAGTGGTAAAGTCACTAGGGTCTCAAACTAGCCTGTAAGATGTGAAGCACCCTCTGCCCATATCACTGGTCTGCAAGGTGCTAACACAAGAATCCACCTGACTACCCTGATAAGCGAAGCAGTCCTAAGCTGTAGAAATTCGATTGACTCCTCAGAAGACCACTCCTCCAAGCAACCAATCCTATGCACCCCAGGAGTAAACCCTAGAGAGTGAAGACTAGCCATCTCATCTGTATCGGCTACCGAGCTGTCCAACACTGATACCACTGGAATCCTAGGGTCCTAAGCTGATCTCTGTGAGGAATCATCATGTTGATGTTGCATCCCTCTGATCATAATCGTTTGATCACCATGCTCGGATTGCGCTCTCCTCTCTTGAACCCCCAAGCTGAAATCCCTGAAAGGACTGAACTCACTGTTACCGGATGAACTAGTAGAACTAGTAGCTGATGAACAAATGCAAGAGAAAGTGACCACTATCACCTTAGCCACTTCTCCAACTTCTTCGGAGAGTCGGAACCTCCAAGGGGAGAGCCCTTCCGTGATCTACAAAAACACTTAGAAAACTATGTCTTCTAGACAATATGTCAGTGACCAGTGCCTTGAGTAATGATGTTTATGCGAATGCTGAAGACATACTATATAATTATGCGCTCAGTGTACAAAGTCAACGTATGAGTAAGAGCATTCAATCATAAGACGTAGATCACTTTAACTATTAAGAATATAATCATCAGTATCAACTCAATGTCCAAAAGAGACTATGTGTCAATGTTTGGTCACTCAGTACAAGATCATGAATCTAAGCAAGAATACGCAGTCATTAATCATGCACAGGTGTAATATGGCAGCCAAATCTATATGATAGTGTCAGCCTAAGCAACAGTATATAATAGCACAAAATTTGATCCTAAAGATATAACAAATGATCTTAGGATAGCAACCAACAGTAGTTGTTTCAGATCTGTATAAAGAGATATTCACAACAACAAAGTAATGAAAGAACAATAGGAATGTGAGGAATATTATTTGCACCTTTAACTAGTTTTCTCTGCTCACTTTTCATGCACCAATTCAGAGTTATAGCAGCAATATAATGACAGTAGTATTAACAGCAGTATGATAATTATGAGAGCAAGTCAAGTAAAGAAACAATATTATCATTTTCAATTTCCAAACCAATCTCAACATCCACTGTTAGGCAACAAAAGATAATCAATCATGCTGTATGTAAATCAATTTTTAGACCTCTGCTCAGGTAGATTTCAGACTTCTTGTAATCACTGTTTATTATGGCACATAAATTTATATTGATTAATCAACCTTGTTTTTGTTTGGGTATGCAGCTGTTAGGTAAAAGGGAGATGGATGTTGAAGGTCTGCAAACTTCATACAGAATTAGTACAACAGTGAATCAGGGCTGGTAATGGCGGGTCTTAGGCCTTGTGAAGGCCCCAAATAGGGGACTGAGGACAACTGTGCAAAGCTAATGCAGAGGACAACCAAAGGAGGGAGTACCAAGGTCCTAAAAGAGGAGGTCGAGCCCTACTTTAGGGTAGGCCGTGAGCTTTGGGAGATGAAAGGGATTAGGGCAGAGAAAAGGGGGAAAGAAAATTAGGGAGACAAGGGAGAATGAAGGAGTAGGAGAAAGGAGAGGAAAAAGGGATGGAGAGGAAGAAAGGAGAAAGGAGAGGGATGAAGAGAAGGAGGGAAGAAAGAAGAAACAAAGAGGAGCGAAGGAGGAAGGGAAGGTGGAAGTATGGGAGCGAGGAAGGGAAAGAAGGGAGCGAGGGTCTTAGAGAGAGAGTGGAGGGAGGTGAGCTCAAGGGAAGGGGAGCAAAGGTTTAAGAGGAGAAAAGGTGAGGCCACTAGGGCAAAATAGGTCTGCAATTAATGTTTTAGGAGGTAGGTTTGAGGTTTTTTGAGTTTTAATTTTATGTAGATTTATGTACAAAAAGATAAAATCAGACCTAAATAACCTAAATAACCTAAATAACAAAAACTAAGCTAGCATAATAATTACAAAATTTACAAACTAGGGTTTCTTTGGTGAAAAAATGTGTCAACTTAGGGTTTTGATAATTATTACCTCAAACCCTATCCTTAGATGAAGGTGACCAACCTTCCTCTTGGAGGGAATTTTTCCTTGTCACTAGATTAGGGCTTTTTGAAACAACCTCCAGGGTTGGTTTCTGGTTTCAAGAGTCTAAACTAGGGAAAATGTTGGAGCTCCAAGGCTAACTATGTAGGAACCTCCTCTTGGGAGCGTTTCTACTATGCTAAGGGATAGAAAAGTAGATAAATGGCCCTATTCAAAGAGAACGCAGCCCTAGGGTTATCATTCAATCCTTCAAGATGCAAAACCTAACTACCATTCAACAAGCAAACTTTCAAAAGAGCAAGACTTACTTGTGCATGAGTTGTTCCAACTATTCTAGCATCCACATAGCATTTGCAAGACAAAGAGTGCATCCAACATTCATCCAAGAGACAAAAAGAAATTCCTCAAGAGGTGCGCATCACTCCAAAAAGCCCTTTCTAGGGTAAAAAAATAATATATGAAGTTTTATCTCATAAGTTGTGTGTAAAAATGAAGCGAGGAGATTGTATTTATATGATCTCATAGTCACTTTTTACAAAATATCCAAGCCTACATGCTTTAAAATGTCAATTTAAAATTAAAATATGTCAACTTAAAATTATAAGATAAAACAATATAAAATAATCAAATCTGTGGGTAACTTGGGTCATTTTCCCCAGAGTTCACCAAAAAATGACTAAAATAACTACAAATGAGCAAATCACTCCAAACTGAAAGCTGGAGTGGGGAGAGGAGAGCGTCATGCCCCATCTAACCCCACTAGTAGTGAAATCCCTCAACGCCCCCCCATATCAAGCAATGTAGGCCTGGTACAAGGATGACATCATCATGACTAGGAGCCCAAGGAGAGAGGGCGCTGCAGTGTAGAGGGACCAAGAGGGTGTGGATGGTGACCTGGAAGAGAGACATAAGCCTCAGTGTTGAAAGCTAAGAAACCAGATTCGTAGGAAACCCCCCCCGTGGCCCAAATCGGTCGAATTGGACATGATTCGATATGAATTCGTGTCCAATTCGACTTTCCTTCGAATCCGAATTCGGGACATGTTTTTAAAACGAATCAGACACGAATTTTTAGCGTGTCCCGACTGTCGGACACGAACCCGGAAAACAGGACACGTGAAGCGCGGAAAAAGGCGTCCGGGTTCACTTAAAAACAAAATTTTGGCTTTCTTTTTGTCATTTGCAAGGAAGCAATTGGTTGAGAGTGAGTTGTATGTGCAGGTGAAGGAGATTTGAAGGCTATCCATTGTTTCCAAGCGATTCCAAGTGCATTCCGGTGGATTTGTGGAGAGGATTGCAAGCTCAACCATCACACAAGAAAATGAATGTCTCAATCAGCTAGGGCAAGAGGTAGGGGGCAAAGGAGAGGGACAAATGCACCATCTAGGGCCTTCCCTCCTATTCCACCAAGCACAAGCGGTTCTCCTCCTCCGTCAAGTGCTCCATCGGCTGCTAGTGGAGCTCATTCTATGGCTCCACTTAACCCTGTTTTAGCAAGACAACAAGCCCAAGAAAAAAAATACCCTTTGTGGAAGTATGTGACAAGGAAAGATGGACCCGGGGCAAAGCTTGGTGAGGGAGACAATGTGTCTTGGAGATGCAATTTTTGCAAGCATGAGTTCATGAGCACATATTTCCGGGTTAAGGGCCATTTGTTGGCCCTTCCTTCTTGTGGGATTTCTTCATGCAAAGCGGTGACTGTTCACCAAAGGAGGGATATGGAAAGAGAGGATCATGTTGGCTTAGGGAAGGTGGCAGCAGCAAGCAAGAAAAAAGAGGATGATCCTCTTCCATTTTTGAGGAATTCCTCTAGCACCAAGCCTCCATTTCCACCTAGCATTCATGGGCGTGGGCGTGGGGATACTTATCAAACAAGAAAGAGGCAATCTACAGGTGGTCCAATGGATAGGATTTTCCAAAAAGAGGCGCGAGAAGAGGTAGACCTTACTATTGCATTTTTCTTCTACCTCAACTTCATCTCATTCAATGTTGCACGGTCACCATTGTATTTTGAGACGGTTAAAACTATATTGGAACGAGCTCCAAATGTTTATGTGCCTCCTAGTTCAGAGAAGCTTAGAACCACATTGTTGGTTAAAGCACAGAAGGAGGTAGATAAAATTCTTGAGCCAATTAGATCAACATGGCCCTCATCCGATGTGAGTATTGTTTCTGATGGATGGACGGATCCCGCACGCCATCCACTCATCAATTTCATGGTATCTTCTCAAAATGGACCGTTGTTCTTGAAAGCGATGGATGCTCTTGGGGAATACAAGGATGCGCAATTTATGGGTGATTTATTCATCAAAACCATTGAAGAAGTAGGTGTTGAGTCGTGTGTATAAATCATCACAGACAATGCACCTGTTTGCAAGGCTGCTGGCATGATTGTGGAAGCTAAATATCCACAGGTATGTTCATTTTGGACACCTTTCATTTCTAATTTGCTCATTGTTTGAATTTGGTCATTGCAATGTTAGTGTTGTAGAGTCATTGATACATGCTTTTATTGCTCTTACAGGTTTTTTGGACACCTTGCATTGTCCATTCCTTGAATTTAGCACTGAAAGCCATTGCTTCGGATGTGGCATGGATTGACAACCTTATTGAGGATGCACGCCATATCCGTAACTTTGTACAAAACCACACAAATGCCCTCACCATCTACAAACAGTACACACAGCTTTCATTGCTGAAGATTGCAGATACTCGGTTTGCTTCCTCATTCATCATGCTCAAGAGGTTGAGGGAGGTCAAAACCGCTCTTGGGTCCATGGTGATTTCAGAGTTTTGGGATTTTTGGAGAAAGACGGATCAGGCTGCTTCACAAAAGGTGAAGGACTTGGTGTTAAATGATGGTTGGTGGGACATGGTGGATCTTACTATTAAGATCATGGAGCCAATCATTTCTTTGTTGCGGTTTGCGGACACGGACCAGCCCATCCTAGTAGAGGTTTATGAGGGGTGGGATTCCATGATTGAGTCCATGAGGTCCATTGTCATGGAGAATGAGTGTCCCGAGTATGGGACATCGGCAGAGAACTTATGGACCATTATTCGGGATATTCTTATCTCCAGGTGGGATAAGAATTGCACACCTTTGCATTGCTTGGCCCACTCCTTGAACCCCAAGTTCTACACTCAGGAGTGGCTCACTGGTGGATCGGGGGCCTCACACAGAGTCCCTCCTCACATGGATGCAGAGATTGCAAGTGGGAGGAAGATAGCACTTACACGGCTATTTCAGGATAGAGACATGCTTGAGGAGGTGGAGGATGGCTTTGTATGTTTTTCCACTGGCACTGGGAGATTTGGAGGCTATGATGTGCTTAGAGATAGGGAGGATAAGAAACCCTATGCTTGGTGGGAAACTCATGGGGCAACATCCCCTATTCTACAGAAGTTAGCCTTCAGGGTCATCTCTCAAGTTACATCATCCTCTTGTTGTGAGAGGAATTGGAGCACATATGGGAACTTGTACAGTGTGAAGAAGAGCAGGCTTGAGCAGTCCAGGGCAGAGTCGATGGTGTGTGTGCACTCCAACCTTCGTCTTATTTACAGGAAGAGGGAGGAGTGGGTGAAGGGAAAGACAAAGATGTGGGATGTCTTTCCTGATGATATGGGTTTGGACAACACTATTGAGTTGGCATTAGAAAACATGGATCTTAATGATCCAGTGCTAGAGCCGGTCACTTTTGATGATAGTGATCGTATAGAGGGGTCATCCTCCACAGCAACAGATTCAGATCGTCAGATGGGTAGAGAGGAGGAGGAGGGGGAGGAGGATGAGGATGAGGATCAGGGCAGTGGCAGTGATGAGTATGTTGATTCAGGCATGGAGGAGGACTACTGACATATGGGATTCTCCCATCTTGATCCACCCCTTTTTGTATTTACTATTAGTCTATTTGGCATTTGCCAGTGCCCAGTGGCATTCTGACATATATGTATACATTTTGATTTTGATGACTTAATGAGAAATATGGTTCCGACATGCATCTATGTGTCTGATGTCTCATTGTGATTTGTGAATGACAAATGTGAAATGTGTTGTGATTCGTGAATCGTGATTTGTGAATGACAATGTGTAATCATAATCATTAAGGTGTTTTTATTCTAATTTCTATTGAATATTTGTAAATGTTCTAGTTTCTAAATATTTTTGGATCTATATGTCTATATTTTTAAATTTTAATATATTTTTAAAAAATATATATATGTATATAAAACGTGTCCTACGTGTCCTGATTCCGGGGGTCACCGTGTCCGTGTCGGACTCTTGTATTTTCGTGTCCTATGTGTCTCGTGTCCCCGTGTCAGGTGACTTAGGTTGAAAGAAATGCCACCGAAATGATAAAACAGGTGGGGGGTCATGTGACCTAGTGACCCACCCCTAGGAGCCCAAAACACCAACCTCAAGACTTCAAGCCCTTTCATGAGGCAATCAACAATGCCCCTAAGCCATAGTACTCCCAGGAGAAGAACCAAAGCGTCTGGCCATGACCTCCACTCAGAGAATGCTGGAAAGACACCCCTCCTGGTCAGAAAAAAATGACCCCCTCTCCCTGGGGCACATATGAAGGTGCGCTGGTACTGGTACCACGTAACACTCACTATCTGGATCATGTCTCGCCAAAGCATCTCCGTGAAGTTGAAGTCTACCAACCCACGGACATACTCGATCCTAGTTAGTCTGAGGGAAAATCTACGTCACCATATAGAACAAAGCTCCATAACTCCTCTCACAACATCCCCACAATGATGCAAACCAATCACTGATACAATCCTGTTGATCATCCTCTTCATTTGAAGTAGTCTATCACTTAGATGAATGCCAGGATCCCACCACCAAATTGGAAGTCCACCACTCCCAATGCCTGCTGAAATCTGTGTGAACCAATCCAACAGAGCCTGGTTCTCTTCACGTGCACTGATCACATGGTCCAAATGAAAGACCTTTGTCATGGCCACAATGCCCCATGTCTCATCTGATTGGCTCAGTGATCCTCTCCTATCCAGCTGTGAGTATCCTGCTCTCTGTCCCTCATTTGATGATATTCCAAATGAAGGTCGATCATCAAGGGATATGCTACTCTCTAAAGTGCACCCATCCCCTCACCTATCCTAAGTAAACCAAACTCAATGGTATGCTCAAGTTCTCTGTCAGGATGTCTCCTTGGAGGAAACACTCCGAAACTCCATTGTACACCATTGTGTGCCAGTGTATACCCCTGTATACTGCTGCATACTATTGTATCCTCATGTACCATCCATTATCTTATATGTGCTACTGTATCCAACACTCTACTGATGTCAACTGAACCTGTATCCCAGTGTGTGTCCATATTTTTCATATACCTGTCCATCCAATCCATGGATGCATATACTTCCTTGCTGGCTAGTCCACAAGGAATGTGCTCAACCATCTCCTCCGTAGCTAAGCCTTGAGCCTTTAGTGGGCTCTTCAATATAAATAGCTCACGATCTTCACCATGCAAAACATGAGCATAATCAAATCTCTCTAAGTCATGACTCTCCTCAAGTACCTGCAACTCTAAACGCCCCTCATCACAAGAGGCTCCTCCCTCAAACCATGAGTGCCACTCATGCCCTCATGTGTCACGACTACCAAAGATGATTGAATTTCTGCTGTAAGTGATGAAGAGTGTGCCAAACTCAACTGGTAACAAAGCTCCTCAACCCTTCTTTCCTTGTCTTCAGTGAACTTGAGAGCAAGATCCCTATCCATGAACAACTACAAGTAATCTGATTTCATCGTTTCCAATGCTTCTTTGATTGGCTGCAGTTGAGTACTAGTGATCTCATTTGCAACTCCCTATTTCCTTTCCTCAATCTGAGCCTGCCCAATAAGATCTTCTATGTATCTCCGAGTATCATCAACCCTTGTTAATACCTACACAACCTTCTTCTCTGAGACCAATAACTAGTCCTTCAAGTTCTGCACTGTTGAAGGCCTTTCTTCATATTCATCATAGTGGCATGGGATGTCCCACCATCGATTCTTTCTTTTGCTGTCCACTGTAAGAACACTACCCTCATCAAAACCAATGGGCTCACTAGATGATACCATGCAATCTCCAAAAGGTGGGATAGCGATGTGATCAAACACCGCTTCATCAAGGAAACTCTTCTCTCCACAAGGCCTATCAAAGATGGTCTTCTAAGTTAACATCAAAGAGAATTGTGCCCCCCATACCATCAACAACATTTGCTTCTTCTTTATCCCAAATCACAGCGCCTTTAATTGGTTCTTCTTCATCCCAAATCTCCTTTGTGGTCTCAGATTCTAAGTCCTCATGACCGTCCATGTGCTCATTTGGAGGAGAAGAAACATATGAAGAGTTAACATTTTCTTCATTTTCAGAAGCATTAGAATCTTCAGAAATTAGTGCCTTTTTCCTTGGCACCCCACCTTCTTGTCCACTGATACTTGGGTTCATACCACTCAGGGTTCATACCACTTAGGATGTTTAATGGTGCAAAAATCCTTGAATGACATGGCTGCATGAAATGCTGCACCTAGCTCCTGATACTACCTCCAACAATCTGCAAACTCCTGATCCTGTCCTTTCATATATGATATGAACTTTTCCTCTCTATTTCTGTCTCTCCTTGATTCCCTGCTACTACTACTGAAATTTGAGAAATTTAAGGGTTGGTCACTCAATTAATGCAATCTGAAATGTCCTTTCTTTGAATTTGCCTCAGGCTGGCAAGAAAACCAGCTCTGATACCACTATAATGTCCCATGCCCATTTTGAGCTAAAAATTTTCTAACTGCCTTTGTAAATTGGTTTTGGACTTTCGTCAAAGAGTTTGAGGAAGATGCTCTAATACCACTGTTCTACTTCCTAACCAGTTCTGAGTTAACCTTTCACTAGTTACTTGTATTTTGGCTCAGAATTTTGTCAAACACTTGGCAACATTTGCTCTTATACCACTGTAGGATAGTCTCAAGTGAAATTTGATTATTTATTTCAGTTCTCAGTTATATAAAGGATTTCGTAATAAACCCACACACCATACAGTTTGCAACAGCCGTGACTATTGGCATTAACCTCCAATAGACAACTTAACTTTGAAGACAAGTGGTTGTAGTTTTTATGAGCCTGGACAAATCACTTAAGTATTCTCACAATGGGGTAGTAATGCCTGAAACAACTCATAACACAGTCCCAAATACAAATGGGAAGCTACAACAATGAAACTTGACTGGAAACTTTTGTCAAATAGTTACCACGAAGGTTCTCAGTTGCCAAAATCACATGTGAAATTACAGTACTGTACCAACAGCGCGTTCAACAACATATTAAGCAAATAAATCATTTTGATAATATTTTGACCTGTGTACAACCTCATAAAGAGGGTAGACCATAAGAAATGCGTCCAGCGGTGATGGAGTGGACAGTAACTCTCCCAAATCGACCTCCTGAGAAGAATATTTACTAGCAGATTTCTTCTTTGCAAACCTGAAGATTACTATCCCACTGTCATGTAGATTTCACTGTAGCTTGCAGCACTTTGTCTTTCCTCAGATGAGTGTGCTCTTTCCCCCACTTGGTTGAGTTTGTACTCACACTTCCCTAGGCTATGTGTTTTCCTTTCTCAGCTTCAAATTTGAAGGAGAAAACCCCCAATCTTTGCTACATCAGCGTGTACAAGAAATACTAGTGCCCCCTCTTCAACAAGTGCGCCCTCCTTCTCAAATCACTGAAAACTTAACCCAAACTCCACACATCTGCAAACAAATTTGTGTCCATTCCACGTCCATGAAACACAGTAAAAAGATCCGAGTGATCATTTTCTCTCAATCAACTAGGGTGGATAGTTTCACCACCAAAACCAATTTTTCTCCTTGGGTTTTCGTCCCAAGAGAATCAAGCCACAAGAGCTCTCCAAATTTCTTTTTCGAAAGTGAAATATCATGAATGAATGAGAATGAGGTCGATTTCCTCTTTTAAACTCATTTTTCCCCCTTTTGGTCACTTCTACCTTTTTCTTGCTCAACTTTTAATTAAAGTGGCTTTATAAAGCCAAAGTCACTTTTAGGACCCCATTAATTAATTATAAAGCAGTGTTGCAAACATTGGCTGAAAAATCGCGATTTTTTGAGGCGGCCGATTTTTACTCAAAAATTGCCGAAAAAATCGTGTCGATTTTTGGCCGAAAAAATCACAAGTCGATGCAAAAAAGGGTCGGGACAGGGAGTGTAAGTTGGCGTTTTTCATTCTTTTGGGCCTCATTTGCACACTACAACGATCGAGAGGAGAGCCAAGGAGACTATGATCACTTCACATCTGCCCAAGGAGGTTTTTCATCTTCATTTCATTTGCCATCAAGGATCAGTTTTGAAGATTGGACCTTTCCATTTGGAGATTTTTCCACAGTTATCATAGGTGAAGGTATGTAAAAAAAATTGCCCATCATTTCTCATTTTTCCAAGAGGGATTCTTGTTGGTTTGCATTGGAAATGGCTTCTCCATCTGCATGACTGATTTTTAAAGGATCTTAAACAATTTTTTTGCACCTGTTCTGTTATTTGCAGCAGTTATGCATGCCAAAAAAACGTTTTTTCATTTTTTCTTGCCCTAGGTCCTTAGAAATCCTCACAAAAATTTCCAATTATTTTCCCTTGTCATTCTTACTTGCAAATGTCTTTATTATGCTTATTGTAGATCTTGCCTTGATAACTCAGTTGAATTAATATGAATAAGAAATTGTTAGTAAGCTTACTTTCATTTTCTATTTTCATGTATGATTGGAAACAAAAAATTTGCATGTTAAATCAGTTTATTTGCATGCTATTTTAATTTCTGATTTATATATGTTTTATAAGATCTCATGGGTATGCAAGTGTTTGTGAGTTAGATTTCAGGTGGCCAAGCTTGGAGGAGGATTGGATCAAGTTTGACTCCATTCCATCTTCAACAAACTTCAGAAACATTGTCCCTTAGCACTCCACAGTGAAGCATTCTTAGTTTGTTATTCTCTAGCACAAGTTCTCTCATACTTTCTCTTTCTCCTTTGAAAAATAACTTCTTCTTGATTACTTTGGTTTGGATAAATTTCAGATCTGATCTACTTGACATTCTTAGCAAAAATCAGATCTGAAAATTATATGCATAGATCCAATATATTTCAAATTTTCATTTCATAGTTTGGGTCTTGCTTGAAAAGAGTCATTAAATAATTTTTGCAAGTTAAATTTTTAGGATTGTTTGATGATTTCTTTTGTGAAAGTTTTTTAAAGTTTATATCAAGCATCTAAGTGCTTCATTGGTTTCCTTTTAAAGGCTGTCCAAGACCCTAAGAGGGTGGATTTTTAGCCATTCCATCTTAATTCATTTTAGCAGTTAACTAGTCTTTTTAACTTAGATTTTTTTTAGTATTTTTTGCTTTTGCCCAAAACACTTTTAAAGTGATTTTGGGCACTTTTTGGACTAATAAAGTTTGCTGGTTTTTGTACCGTGACAACATGATAAAGAAGGTTTTTATGTACACTTTCCGACCAGCTTGGATGATCTAGAACCTTCACTGAACTTTACCTTTCCTCCATTACTTTGCTTCCATCTTTGTAACCTCTTCTCTCCAGATATGTAAGGAGAAAGAATAGTTCTTTACTTTTATCATTAAGCATTGTAATTGGTAATAAAATTATTTTTGAAGTAAGCTCACAGAGCTTGCTTTCATCCCCCCAGGGGGGATTGGTGTCGGTTCGGAGATTTTGTGATTGTTGTCATTTTTGGAAAACTTAAGCGAATTTTAACATTAGATTAGATTAATTTAAAATTAACCAAGTAGATTAAAATCTAACGTCTTGGTCCAATCCAAATATTGGGCCATTGACACACTCAGGACGTAGGAACATTTTGTTTTTTGTTTGCAAATCGTATACTTTTTTCGCTACAATATTGTTTATCTTTTGCAAAGAAGTAATTCAGATACTAACCCATTACCTCGGTAGTGTAGTAATTAGAAAACATTTACTTTTCAGTCATTTACAATTCAAACACCCCCTTGCTTTTTCCGAAGTAAGGTTTCAGGATAAGGGATTGCTCGAGTACTGGCCCGAAAAGAGACTCTTGGGGCATTAAAATAAACAAGGCTTTTCCCCGTATGCTCTGTGGTCACTGCAGCTCAGTCTGAACATGTTGATCGCACCAGAAAGGGAATAAGTGACTAGTAATAGGATTAACATTCCCCTGGGCGCGGGAACTACTGGGTAGCAACCTCGGGGAAACCGTTAGACTATACCCTCGTTTGGTATAGTGTTGAACATCTCCCTGGCCATTCATTTGTATTTGTAAGCGTCGCAAGTGTTGCAAGTGTCGCGACTTATATTTGATGGGTTATTAGACAACCGGTGTGGGGTCGGCTCTAGTTGAGTCATGTGGGTGGGTTATTAGGATTCCTTAGGAAGTCGGCCCTGTTAGGTTATTGGCAGGTCAAGTCAGTGTATAAATAGAGAGTGAGTGTGTCTTATTCTATTCATTCACTCACTCATCCAACTCACATTAGTTGAGAGAGGAGTGCGCACTAGTGGAGGAGGAGTAGTTGTTGGAGTTATCTATCTTGGGTTTGATCATTGTGATCTTGTATTGTGGCTTATTCTATCTCTGAGGAAGTTGTGGGGTTTTTCACCTTCTTGGTTTTACCCGAGGAAACTCTGTGTCTCTTGTGTTTATGATTGTTATGTTGTGCATGTTATTATCTTAGTAGGATCCTAAGATAATGTTTGAATGAAATTATCGGAAAATTAATAGAAGTGGTTTTTTTGATGCTTTATCTGTTGCTACTGCTGGCTTGAATCCACTCCATGCTTGCTGCCCCTGTGGAAAGGTTTTGGGATGATTTTTGAATGGTGGCTTGAAGCCACTTTTCCTTTGATCAAACCTCCCTCTTGGCTTTCCTTTCCATGCTGGGTGAACCTATGATTTTCCTTTACTCTGCTCATAGCAATGCATTGCCATCCTAATGGCTTCATCAAGACTTGGTGGATTAACAAACTCAATCCTATCTTTGAAACTTTGAGGTAGACTCCCAAGGAAGCATTGGATCTTTACCCTCTCATCTTTGATATAGTCCACATACCTCAACAGTTCCAAGAATTTATGGACATGTTCTTCCATATATTTCTGTCCCAACTTGATTTCATTGAATTCTTTCCTCTTACTATCATAGTACCTAGCAGAAATGCATTTTTCCTTGAAATACTTCTTAAATCGCTCCAAACTGATCCTTCTTTCACTGATCCCTTTTACTTCTAAGAGGTGATCTCACCAAATTGAAGCTCTACCATTTAGATTGCAAATGACAATTCTGGCCTTTTCATTCCCTGAGTAATCATAAATATTGAAATATTTTTTCATCCCAAGAAGCCATGCCTCTGCCTCTTGGCTAGTCTTGTCTTCTCTATCAAATGTGGGAGGCCTTGCCTTCCTGAATTCTCCCTATGGAATTCCTTTGAACTTCTTTCTTCCTTCAATTCTGCTAGAAGTATGTCTTGGACTTCTCCTAGAACCTCTGGAGCCACAAGACCTGCTGGAAGAAGATCTTGAGGAGGGTGTTCTATGCTTTTTGCTCACATAACTCTTTCTTGGGCTTAGAGTCCTCCTAGAACGACCTCTAGAGCGACTCTCTGCATCTCTTTCCTCTTTGCCTACATTGCTTTGGTTGGACCCAAGATTTATCCTCTGATGCATATCAATGAGGATCTGCAAAATAGCAGCATTGAGCTGGTTCTGTTCCTCTTGAGCCTTCATCAATCTTCCATTGAAGCTTACCATGGTCTCAACCAAATTCTAAGGAGTTATTTGCTCCCTTCTCCCATTGGATTCAGTTTCAACATTCTCTTTTTGCACATTTTCTCCTAGCACATCTTCATTATGCTCATAAGGATCCTGAGCATCATTCATGGTCACCATTTTTCCTTTGGAGACCTCTTTCCTTATATGCTGCCTCTGCTACAACTATTCAAATCTTATGAGCTGCAAACACTGTGCATTATGAAAATATTTATTCGACATCTTAGGAATGCATATAGAAATATAAAACGTCAATATTTAACAAAATTAAACTCATGGAATAATTCACAGGGCTATTATGCCTTCATTTATTTTGCCCATTCATGCAATTATGGAAATTACCAATATTGACAACAATTTTGTCAGAACAGTCACTGACACTTTTTTGCTCTACATATCTATGATTTATGATAACCTCATTCAAATTTTGGTTATGCACCACTGTTCCCTGCTGGATAAGATTTCCAATTCCTATCCACGTGCTTCATTCTGACTTCGGGTGTGGAATCACATTACTCAAAAAATGACAATTTTTACTAAAATTCTGCACTTTTTACACGACTGTATTTTAGTCTGAAATGCCAACTTCAGCCACTTGTAGAAGCAAATCTAGAAAGAATCATGAAAAATTTTCTACCGAGAAAAGTTAGTCCATATAACAAGGAACACTTAGAAACTTTCGAATCCCTGTTCTGATGTACCAGTCAACTTCTATAAAATTATGGGTTTGACTATTTTTAACTTTGCACTTTCCAAAATTCCAAAATTTTGGAAAAAAATGGCTATCTTTCAAACTATGCATTTCCGGAAAATCTTTGTCTAACGGAAATCGTTTGTTTTAATGAGAAGATGAAATGTCGAGTTCAGTAAATTTCTTGAATCCTACATTTGGGGTCACTTCCATGTCCTGCAAGATTTTCAAAATTCCAAAAACGTGGCTCGGAATAGTGCTTTTTGGCCTTCTCGCTCCCCCCGATTGCACATCCTTTGGAGTTTGGCTTCAAGATTCCAAACTTAACATTGGCCCTGCTCCATGGCCGCTCCATATCGATTTCAGCTCAATATGACCTCCTGCCAAGCTTTAGGACACCGATTTGTAAAAGCCATTAATTCAAATTTTATGCCAAATTGGAGCATAATGGGCTCGACACCCTCTCTGGTTCTTTCATGGCCTTCGTTAATGGCCTCAAAACACCACAGAACTCATCCAATTCTGATTCCGCATACTCCTGCTATCCAAAAATCGAGTTTCGGTCTCTCTCTCTCTCTCTATTTTGAACCCGCAATCCGCAATCCGCAACACGGAAGTCGAAAACGTCAATTTCCCACTTCGGGAAAATAACACTTCCGCAATCCACAATCCGTACTGCGAAAGTCGGAAATGCGGAATGCCATTTTTTCGACCTCAGAAAATGTCACTTCCGCAATCCACAATCCGTACTGTAGAACTCGGAAATGTGGAACGCTAAATATTTCGACTTCGGAAATGTCACTTCCGCAATCCGCAATCCGGAACTCGGAAATGGGGAACGCCAAAATTTTCAACTTCAGAAATGTCACTTCCGCAATGCGCAATCCGTATTGCGGAACGCCAAAAACGTAAATTTGAAAATTTTACGTTTCCACAATCCGCAATGCAGAATTGCGGAAACACTTCCTTTGCTCCCGCAAACTTTCAGAGGTCATATCTCACTCATCCCTTAGCCAAATAAGGCGAGTCCGGTACAGTTGGAAATCTCTTGGAGAGCTCTATGCAACGGTGTGATCCTCTTCCACACCTGAGAACTCAGATTCTGTCATTTTTCTAAAAAAAATGTCACCAAACTTCATCAATACCACATTAAAACATTCTGATAGCTGCCTGTAAACTCACAGTTTGGCCCAAGCAGCCCCAGTGCTGCAACATGGGATCTGATACCACTCTGTCATGTCCTCTCTCGTCGTCCTGACCCGTAGAGGGAACATGGCCGCAATATGGGATGTCTAATTCTTCCCCAATGCCATACAACAAAATTCACGATCTAATAAAATGCATAACTAAATTATACAACGGAACTAAAACATATTAACACACACAAAATGGAATGCATCAACCTATTTAACCCAAGCAGAATGATGAAACAACATGCAGAGATTCAATCCCCCTTCTCATGCTATGCACAAGCTTCATGCCAATTAACTTAAGATAACCATTTCATTCAATTAACATGAATAATTACACATTCAGAACAAAACACATAATGATCATAATTTAACCACAGGGAACACTTATCTTTATGATGAAGCTGTCCAAACAACTGACTATGTGAGAGAAACGTTCTACCCAACCATAGATCTCTGTCCAGCCTATACTCTTTCAGATGAGAAACCACCCCCGAGTTGGGATGTGCATCCATTAAGGAGGAACTAAATAGGCTCACTCACAACCATGGTTTCACACAAACAGTCATGCTGAGCCAACACACAGCTGGGTTTATCAAGCATGCAAGAGACAAGGGAGGAGGATACTAAGCCAGTGAGCTTAACCACAGAGCTACAGGCATCTCAACAAAATCAAAACAGCCTTGGCACCCACAATACCTACCACACCCAACACAAGGAAGGTCCCCTTCTCTGCTACACAGTCCCTCAGGCGCCCCTTCCCTCAAGTGTTATTCAAGGTGGGCATAGAAAGGTCCTGTTATCACACCATAGTAGCAGGGCTACTATTCTTGTTTAGCAGATATCTGCACATTCCAGAGCTTCCATTATTCAGAGCATGGCTATGATGATTGTATATTTTATGATCACTCATGATCAGAGCGGTGTATTATTCAGACTTATGTTAGACCTTGTGTCAAGGCTGAGCCTTGAGAGTTCAGATTTGATGACCGATGTGACCCTTTATTCCATACAGTTTCAGTTCAGTGCTTAGAGATGTATTGCAGTAGTGTTTCAGATGGTATATGATGTTTATTACTATGATGATGTTGTATGATCTATGGATATTTTATCATTGACTGTGGATTATTATCTTGTTGATTTAGTCATGTTCACAGCATCTGCTTGGTATATTATTCCTGATGTGGCAAACTGTTTAAAATGAACTATAAATCATAAAATGGACAATTGCTTGCACATTTAGGTCATTTAACAAAACCCACTGGTTTTCCACCTTACATAGATATGGTCTTTCCTGACACCAGTTGTCTGCTAGTGTAGGCTCCATATTCACTTGACTCCATCCATACATGACTTTCCTAGTTGACTTTAGACCTTGACCTGTCTCATTTGACTTTCTGATACTGAGGACTTGCCCATTTTTCTACCTTTGTGTTTGGACCGCATCCCTATATGTTCAGTGTCTCGGCTCTAAGTTGGTGACAAAACTTGCCTTTGGTGAGTTGGATTGTAGGCCTAAATCATTCTGGTCGGTTGTCCCGATGTTTGGCATTGGCCAGAACTCCCCCTAGTCACTTGAGATGTTGTTGGCTAAAACTGAAAGCTCATGTTTTACTTATGGAAACTTATAAATTCCCCCATGGAAACTAAAAAGGGCAAGAGCGATGAACAGCTAAAAATACTCCTCGAAGAGTATAAGAAAGGTCCAAAAAGCAATGGTTCTTAAAAGCTATATCTAAACAATTGCTGACCTTATATGTATATGAAAACATGCCCTGGATGCAAGCTGCAACTAGTTGTGCTTTTCAACACACCTGAGATCCGAAGGGTTATGTAGGGAAAAAAGACCATTAAATGAAATTGAATGATCCTAATGAACCTAGATCAACTTGATGTAGACATGATGCCTAAGTTGAATAAGCACTCTCTAAACAACTTATCTATTTGTGAGGCACATCCATTCCCCGTGTTTTTTTGTCCAAGCACAGAGTTTGTAGCTTCCCCCTTCTCCCAGTCCAAAGTATTTTTGAGTTAAGTTAGACAAGTCAACCCCTTGGCCCAACCTTGTTCCTAGCTTTCATCCTTCACTAGTAGTTTGACCATGTCCAATGGGTGAGTTTGTCATTTGAACTGTTGTGCAAGTAATTTTATATAACAAAGGAATATGCTAACTTGATTAATTCCATTGAATGGATGTTATACTTTGAGCTTGGCTGTGAGAATGATTAGAGAAGCATGTCTTAGTCTACTGATGTGATTTATCCTTGGTTGTATATTATTGGGATCCCTGATGATGTGGGCCATATATATATACCTATTGATGATGATTGATGGTCCCACATGCTTGATGATGATATCATATGATGGACATATGGTTCAGATGATGATTGATGCAGTTCAACAGGTTTTATTATTACTTCAGATCATCAGATTATGCACTGTCCATATATGGTGGACCCTACAGCTGGCCCATTAGGACAACCCAGGGTGTATGAGTACACATTCTTAGTGGATTTGGGTCTTCTGGATCCAATGAGACACTTATCCTTTAGTTCCGAGCACTTCTAACAGTGATTGATGCAGTTTTACACTTGTTGACCAGATTTGGGGCTGATTTTCGAGCTTGAGCAGCAGGGGCCATGAGAGGCCAGTTCACCTAGGGAGTTGTATGAGGAGGGGGTGGTCCAGCCACTTGTTTTTACCATTTACCCCCCCTTCTGGAGAGCTTGTTGGGCTCAGTTGGACAGCGCAGATGCCCTGGGAGGCAGTTTTGGCACTTTCACAATTACCGAGGCAGTTAAAAAATGGGATAAAGTGGTCACTGAGGAATTCGATTTGGGCAATTGAGGCAACTTTTTGGCATTTGGTTTTCACAGAGGTCTTCCAAGGTGATCCCACTATCTTCCAACCAGTCTTCACCATGTGGGTAGGCCCACAGCGATCACAGGAGGTCTTTTACTGCTTGTCTGTCACAGATTTTGAGGACAGATTTGATCATTTATATTACCTTGGACATATTTTATTATTTTATTGTGCTTTGGGGATGAGCTAGTAAGGATTGATGCCTCCTAGCCCCACCATGTGCTTCTTATGTCATGTCCTAGTCATTATGAGGTGGGCTTTGGTACTTTTACCCCCTCTAGTGGATGACGTCACCCTCCATGACTATTTTAGACTATGACGTCATCACTTTATGAGTGATCCATGTGTTATGTTATTATGGCTCATCTTAGCCATTGATTGTATATTGAGATCTTTTAATCTCAACCACTCATTTGATGTAGTATTGTAGAGTGGTATAGGGTTTTGGTCTTTATTATCCTATATAAGGAGGAGACCCCTATTGTATAGCTCACCTTTGGAGCTCTGGAATATTGGAATAGAACACTTCTTTGTGGAGCATATCTCTCTTGTCTTGTGGATTCTCTTGCATCTTGAGTATACATTATCTCTTCTATGTATCATTGTGGATTTTGGTGCTTCTACTAGTTTTCTTGCAGGAAAGTTGAATTGGTGGAGAGGAGGGCGATTTATTAAGGGTTATTGTTGGAGGGATCCACATATTCTCTCTTGGGTTGATCTTGTGACATAGAGTATCATTATTGTATCTTCGTGACATAGTTGATGCTTTCTATTACATCTTTCTATCATTTTCATAATCATCTTACTTGACTTGTTTCTTTGATCTTGTCTTGTAGGAGGAGGACGATTTGGCTATCTTGGAGGAGGACGTTTTGGTTGGAGCTCTTGGATCTCACTCTTGAATATACACATAGGAGAATGCTATCAATTTTCAAGGTGGCCACAAGCAATTGAGGTAAGATCTATAAGGTATGTGCCTCTTTCCATCCATTCTCTCTTCATTGGTCACAAACCCTAATTAATTAAAACCCTCATTTTTTGTTTTTCTTAGATCTACTTAGATCTAGTCTTGCTTTTGAAAAGATCTTAAGAACCCACCTCTATAGCATCCACCCTTAGTTGGATCTATAGTTTGGTGGTGATTGGGTTAAAATTAACACACTTTTCAAGGCAATATAGCCCTTTTGAACCAAATCGCACTTCCTTGGAGAGGCTTGTTGGGTTAGATCTAGCATGTGGGTAGGTGAGATCCCACTTGATTTGCAATCTACACACTTGATAACCTACCCCTAGACTTTTACTTGGGTGATTTCTACCTTGTGGGCATCATTCCACATTTTAACGGATTAAAACCCCCTTTTGAATTACTTGGCACCTTAAAACTCAGATCTAGTAAGATCTAACCCTTGGATTGGCTTGATTTTCTAGATCCACATAGATCAGTGCCTAAACTACTTGGATCTACATTTTGGTGGCCATTGGACTTGATTTGACACACCTTATCCACCTTTTAGCCCTCCTTGAGCAAGGTCGCACTTCCTTGGGTGATTGAGTTTTCCCACTTCTAGGACCTGGGTAGTTGAGATTTCAGTGGATTTGGAACGGGCATACCTTGAAACTTAGGTCTAGAGTATCATTTTGTGACGATCTGCCTTGGGGGTAGCATTCCTTATTTTAAGGGATTGTGGTCCACTTGGGTCATATCATGAAACCCTAGATCTAACAAAATCCAACCAGTCTATCCCAATTAGCCCACTTGATTTGACTTCTTGGTGTCCCGATCTACACTTTGATATATCATTTGACTCCATTAACCCATCCAATAAGGCACTAGTCGTCCTTAAGCAAGTCGCACTCCTTGGGATTTGTGTCAAACCTTATATCCAGTAAGTGGGTACTTCTAATTTCAACTTAGATCCATAGATCTACTCATTACATATCCTCTAGTGCCAATTGCATCCCTTAATTTCACCTTGTGGGTCCACTTTAAGCCATTTCACATATCCCAAGAAGGTAAGACCCACTTGTGTAACATATGGTACTATATCTTGTCATCATAACTAATCATGTGGCCTAAATCATACATTGGTTGAAACACTAATCATTTCTCAAACCACCTTCAACCATACTTTAATTTCTAGGTCCACTTTACCTTGCATTGGTTTCCGTAACTTACCATTTACTCATCCCTAGGAACCTTTGTTTGGGTCCAATCATCTTTGATTGGTTATAGGGTCTCCCCCTAGGTCTTGATTTATCTAGATCTAAAGTGAAGAGTGCCTCGGTTGACATGACTCCCACCTTGCATTGGGAACCGTGGCATCTCTTGGGTCACCTCTTTAGTTGCCCATCTCCTCTACCGTCCCGGATGGGATACCACTAGGGGCAACTACAAGTTGTGTGATAACATTTTTGGTGCCGTTGCCGGGGAAGGTAGAGGCCTACCTTGGTTCAACATACCTGTTTTGTCTCACTCTCTCCCCGCATTTCAAATGACATACATCTTGGTAGAACAGTTTTAAAGTCTACCTGGCGACTCCACATAAGCCACTCCACTGGTGATTGATCCTATCATTATCTAGAACCCATGGGGTGCATCTTTTTGTATTTAGGTTCTTGATTTAATAATAATAAAAAAAAAAACTAACTTTGCCATCCATGGCTGCTTCTGAGCGGCCTAGGACTTTTGGTCGTTTGAAAGTTTTTGACTTTTCAAAAATTGTTGGGTATCCTCATCAAATCCCTCATCAAGCCCGTGAAAGGTTGTCTAAATTTGATGGAAGTCATGGAATATCTGCTAAAAGACACCTTCAACTTTTTAAGGAAATTATTAATGAGTTATCCATAACCCATGAGGATGTGTGTATGAAACTATTGACTTCATCTTTCAAAGAAAGAGCCGAGCTCTGGTTCTTGAATTTGAAGCCCAATAGCATTTCCGGGTATGACATGTTTGAGCAAAAATTCTTAGAAGAATGGAGAAGTGAATCCGATGATATATATTCTTCAAATCAAATCCAAGATCAAAACTTTCCCCTTTCCGATCCTATCGTTGAATCAATCAATAACCAAATATCGAATGAATTGTCAACATCTGGAGATGACCCCTCCTGCCCAATTTCTTTTGAGGATAAATCTTCCACTTTTGAGTCAATTGAAAGTCAAATCCATAATCATTGTATAAATCATAATTTTTCAAATTTCTTTTTAGGTAGCTTTAGTCCTGATCCTGAGGATATTTCTGAGGATGATCTTTTAGTTAACAAGTCTATTGAAGTTCCTCCCTCGGAGAAACTCTTTAGTCCTTCTATATTTAGTGATCATTCAATTCCTCATCACCTTATTGAAGAAAAAGAAAGTGGGGACATAGACCAAGATCCTTTAGTAGTGATTTCACATGATCATTGTGCAAATAATCAGGATGTTTTAAATGAACTTGTTAATTTTCTCCCTGACAAATTAAATAAAAATGATCATTTATCCTCATATGAATGTAATGATGAATCAATAGAAGGTCAATCTCAAGATTAGGATGAGTTAGTGAATCACATTAGATGCTCTAACCTTTGTTCTACTTCTTATAATGAGTCTTTAAATTCTTCCATCCTTAGTCAAGATAGCTTCATCCATTTATTTGAATTAGAATCTTCTCCTCAGATTGTAAATATCAAATTCGATCAAAAGCTTGAAATCATTCATAGAATAAAGAGTGCTTTCTTTTGTCAAAATCCAAGATCAAACTTGTTTATCCATTTGAGAGAATTTTCATATTTGCAATCCACCCTCCCTTCCCAGCTCTTTCAATCATCTTTGGGTTGGTGCTCTAGTCAATTTTTTGGCTTGGATTTTTTCAATAGGAAGTATATGCACGATTATATGATTGGAGAAAAAGAACTTCATTTCACTTTTCAGTCACCTTGGAACAATGATGCTTGGTGGCTAGAAAAGGTGTTTAAAGATCAATTTCATCTTTTCTCCATTTTTGAGCATCAAGTGGGTCTAGTTTTGATTTTTCGTCTTTCAAGCCTTGATTTGTCCCCACTTGGTTTTTATTTGATCATCAGTCCCAAGGAGAACCGTATTGAATATGCAAGTATAGTGAATGAGGAAAGTAGTTTATTAAATCAAATGCCATATGTTTTCCCTCCATCAATTTTAAACAAACATTTGCATAAATTTTATGATCCTATCAGTTCCTTGATGGAGGATGTCTGCTTCAGTCAATATTCTCCTTGGCATGATTTCATTTTGCTCCATTCAAATCCTTCTTCAATTTCTGAACAAGTCAGGAAGATTGTGCTCTCAATTTCATTAATCTTTAATCCAATCTTGACTTGTTTTATCAACAAAAATCAAAGAAGAATCATTAATTTATTTGATAAATGGTTGGACTGGATTTATGATTTTACCTAACATTTGTGCTGACTGGTTAGAGTAGGGTAGGTAGGTATTGAATAAGCTCACTTGAGCAGTAGGATTTGTGTGCTTTTTTTTTCCGTGTGCTGAGTATTGTCCCTTTTCTTTTCTGCTTGGAATGTCTGCTTGTTTTTGTGTTTGATTGAGTTGAGCCTTGCTCCTTCCTAAGCTTGTCTTTTCTCCTGCATGCATTTAAGAATTTTAATTTCCTGTTATATTTTTGGCTGCCTGTGCAAGTTGAGATTGCCCGTTTGAAAAAGTTCTCTTTTCCTTCTGCACAGTAACAAAAATAATGAATGATGAATAAATGATATATGCCATGTTAGTTTAAATTTTTCTTTTACGCATTTCAGTTTCTGTTTTAGAATAGATTTCATTTTCAGTTTTATTTTATATTTGTCCCATACATGCTCCATGAGGTATTCTAGTGTTTGTGAGCGCAAGAACAGGTGCAAAATAAAAGCTGAAAGCAAGGATGGTGTAGTGCTGGATTGAAGATTGATGCAGAGCAGATCGAGACCAGAGATTCCGAGGTTCTCAAGCGCTCTCTCCCTTAGAGCACTTGTCCCAGCTGGAGCTAGATGTTATCACACCATAGTAGCAGGGCTACTATTGTTGTTTAGCAGATATCTGCACATTCCAGAGCTTCCATTATTCAGAGCATGGCTATGATGATTGTATATTTTGTGATCACTCATGATCAAAGCGGTGTATTATTCAGACTTATGTTAGACCTTGTGTCAAGGCTGAGCCTTGAGAGTTCAGATTTGATGACCGATGTGACCCTTTATCCCATACAGTTTCAGTTCAGTGCTTAGAGATGTATTCCAGCAGTGTTTCATATGGTATATGATGTTTATTACTATGATGATGTTGTATGATCTATGGATATTTTATCATTGACTGTGGATTATTATCTTGTTGATTTAGTCATGTTCACAGCATCTGCTTGGTATATTATTCCTGATGTGGCAAACTGTTTAAAATGAACTATAAATCATAAAATGGACAATTGCTTGCACATTTAGGTCATTTAACAAAACCCACTGGTTTTCCACCTTACATAGATATGGTCTTTCCTGACACTAGTTGTCTGCTAGTGTAGGCTCCATATTCACTTGACTTCATCCATACATGATTGTCCTATTTGACTTTAGACCTTGACTTGTCTCATTTGACTTTCTGATACCGAGGACTTCCCCATTTTTCTACCTCTGTGTTTGGACCGCATCCCTATATGTTCAGTGTCTCGGCTCTAAGTTGGTGACAAAACTTGCCTTTGGTGAGTTGGATTGTAGGCCTAAATCATTCTGGTCGGTTGTCCCGATGTTTGGCATTGGCTCGAACTCCCCCTAGTCACTTGAGATGTTTTTGGCTAAAACTGAAAGCTCATGTTTTACTTATGGAAACTTATAAATTCGCCCATGGAAACTAAAAAGGGCAAGAGCGATGAACAACTAAAAATACTTCTCGAAAAGTATAAGAAAGGTCCAAAAAGCAATGGTTTTTAAAAGCTATATCTAAACAATTGATGACCTTATATGTATATGAAAACATGTCCTGGATGCAAGCTGCAACTAGTTGTGCTTTTCAACACACCTGAGATCCGAAGGGTTATGTAGGCCAAAAAGGCCATTAAATGAAATTGAATGATCCTAATGAACTTGGATCAACTTGATGTAGACATGATGCCTAAGTTGAATAAGCACTCTCTAAACAACTTATCCATTTGTGAGGTACAACCATTCCCCGTGTTTTTTTGTCCAAGCACAGAGTTTGTAGCTTCCCCCTTCTCCCAGTCCAAAGTATTTTTGAGTTAAGTTAGACAAGTCAACCCCTTGGCCCAACCTTGTTCCTAGCCTTCATCCTTCACTAGCAGTTTGACCATGTCCAATGGGTGAGTTTGTCATTTGAACTATTGTGCAAGTAATTTTATATAACAAAGGAATATGCTAACTTGATTAATGCCACTGAATGGATGTTATACTTTGAGCTTGGCTGTGAGAATGATTAGAGAAGCATGTCTTAGTCTACTGATGTGATTTATCCTTGGTTGTATATTATTGGGATCCCTGATGATGTGGGCCATATATATATACCTATTGATGATGATTGATGGTCCCACATGCTTGATGATGATATCATATGATGGACATATGGTTCAGATGATGATTGATGCAGTTCAACAGGGTTTATTATTACTTCAGATCATCAGATTATGCACTGTCCATATATGGTGGACTCTACAGCTGGCCCATTAGGGCAACCCATGGTGTATGAGTACACATTCTTAGTGGATTTGGGTCTTCTGGATCCAATGAGACACTTATCTTTCAGTTCCGAGCACTTCTGACAGTGATTGATGCAGTTTTACACTTGTTGACCAGATTTGGGGCTGATTTTCGAGCCTGAGCAGTAGGGGCCATGAGAGGCCAGTTCACCTAGGGAGCTGTATGAGGAGGGGGTGGTCCAGCCACTTGTTTTTACCATTTACCCCCCCTTCTGGAGAGCCTGGTGGGCTCAGTTGGACAGCGCAGATGCCTTGGGAGGCAGTTTTGGCACTTTCACAGTTACCAAGGCAGTTAAAAAATGGGATAAAGTGGTCACTGAGGAATTCGATTTGGGCAATTGAGGCAAGGTTTTGGCATTTGGTTTTCACAGAGGTCTTCCAGGGTGATCCCACTATCTTCCAGCTAGTTTTCACCATGTGGGTAGGCCCACAACGATCACAGGAGTTCTTTTACTGCTTGTCTGTCATAGATTTTGAGGACAGATTTGATCATTTATATTATCTTGGACATATTTTATTATTTTATTGTGCCTTGGGGATGAGCTAGTAAGGATTGTTGCCTCCTAGCCCCACCATGTGCTTCTTATGTCATATCCTAGTCATTATGAGGTGGGCTTTGGTACTTTTACCCCCTCTAGTGGATGACGTCACCCTCCATGACTATTTTAGACTATGACGTCGTCACTTTATGAGTGATCCACGTGTTATGTTATTATGGCTCATCTTAGCCCTTGATTGTATATTGAGATCTTTTAATCTCAACCACTCATTCGATGTAGTATTGTAGAGTGGTATAGGGTTTTGGTCTTTATTATCCTATATAAGGAGGAGACCCCTATTGTATAGCTCACCTTTGGAGCTCTGGAATATTGGAATAGAACACTTCTTTGTGGAGCATATCTCTCTTGTCTTGTGGATTCTCTTGCATCTTGAGTATACAGTATCTCTTCTATGTATCATTGTGGATTTTGGTGCTTCTACTAGTTTTCTTGCAGGAAAGTCGAATTGGTGGAGAGGAGGGCGATTTCTTGAGGGTTATTGTTGGAGGGATCCACATATTCTCTCTTGGGTTGATCTTGTGACAGGGAGTATCATTATTGTATCTTCATGACATAGTTGATGCTTTCTATTATATCTTTCTATCATTTTCATAATCATCTTACTTGGCTTGTTTTTTTGATCTTGTCTTGTAGGAGGAGGACGATTTGGCTATCTTGGAGGAGGACGTTTTGGTTGGAGCTCTTGGATCTCACTCTTGAATATACACATAGAATAATGCTATCAATTTGCAAGGTGGCCACAAGCAATTGAGGTAAGATCTACAAGGTATGTGCCTCTTTCCATCCATTCTCTCTTCATTGGTCACACACCCTAATTAATTAAAACTCTCATTTTTGGTTTTTCTTAGATCTACTTAGATCTAGCCTTGCTTTTGAAAAGATCTTAAGAACCCACCTCTATAGCATCCACCCCTAGTTGGATCTATAGTTTGGTGGTGATTGGGTTAAAATTAACACACTTTTCAAGGCAATATAGCCCTCTTGAACCAAATCGCACTTCCTTGGAGAGGCTTGTTGGGTTAGATCTAGCATGTGGGTAGGTGAGATCCCACTTGATTTGCAATATACACACTTGATAACCTACCCCTAGACTTTTACTTGGGTGATTTCTACCTTGTGGGCATCATTCCACATTTTAACGGATTAAAACCCCCTTTTGAATTACTTGGCACCTTAAAACTCAGATCTAGTAAGATCTAACCCTTGGATTGGCTTGATTTTCTAGATCCACATAGATCAGTGCCTAAACTACTTGGATCTACATTTTGGTGGCCATTGGACTTGATTTGACACACCTTATCCACCTTTTAGCCCTCCTTGAGCAAGGTCGCACTTCCTTGGGTGATTGAGTTTTCCCACTTCTAGGACCTGGGTAGTTGAGATTTCAGTGGATTTGGAACGGGCATACCTTGAAACTTAGGTCTAGACTATCATTTTGTGACGATTTGCCTTGGGGGTAGCATTCCTTATTTTAAGGGATTGTGGTCCACTTGGGTCATATCATGAAACCCTAGATCTAACAAAATCCAACCAGTCTATCCCAATTAGCCTACTTGATTTGACTTCTTGGTGTCCCGATCTACACTTTGATATATCATTTGACTCCATTAGCCCATCCAATAAGGCACTAGTCGTCCTTAAGCAAGTCACACTCCTTGGGATTTGTGTCAAACCTTATATCCAGTAAGTGGGTACTTCTAATTTCAACTTAGATCCATAGATCTACTCATTATATATCCTCTAGTGCCAATTGCATCCCTTAATTTCACCTTGTGGGTCCACTTTAAGCCATTTCACATATCCCAAGAAGGTAAGACCCACTTGTGTAACATATGGTACTATATCTTGTCATCATAACTAATCATGTGGCCTAAATCATACATTGGTTGAAACACTAATCATTTCTCAAACCACCTTCAACCATACTTTAATTTCTAGGTCCACTTTACCTTGCATTGGTTTCCGTAACTTACCATTTACTCATCCCTAGGAACCTTTGTTTGGGTCCAATCATCTTTGATTGGTTATAGGGTCTCCCCCTAGGTCTATCTAGATCTAAAGTGAAGAGTGCCTCGGTTGACATGACTCCCACCTTGCATTGGGAACCGTGGCATCTCTTGGGTCACCTCTTTAGTTGCCCATCTCCTCTACCGTCCCGGATGGGATACCACTAGGGGCAACTACAAGTTGTGTGATAACAGGTCCAATTGCTAATTCCTTGAGATTCTAGCCTTCAGTGGGTTTGTCAAGCAATCCCAACCTCTGTTCTCTCTCTTCTCTGTTATTCACCCTTGTATTTTCTCAATTCTATCACCAAATAACTCTGTCCCGTAATTGGATTTTCGGGCTATAAAATCAGGGTTTTCCTATGGATTTCTGGGTATCCAACACTCTCAAATTCGCTCCAAGGTTCAAGTCTATGGATCCCCCATTGGATTTCACTGTCCACACGAGTTTCTGGGCGTTTTTGGCACTTCAAAACGTAGCTTAATTCATAGTTGCGATTTCTGATTTTTCTCACTGTTGGAATTGTGTAATGGATGAAAAATGAAGCTTAGATGATCCACAATTGAATGGGAATGAGAAAAAACGAATTCCCATGAGGTAGAGTGACTTGTGGGTCAAGAAAAAAGAGCCCATACCTTCCACACGAATTTTTGGGCTGCCCATGCTCCATTAAGCCATGGACTAATTTCTTCAACTACATCCTTACAACATAAATACATGTCAGCAAGGAAAGTCAAATGGGTTCTTAAGATGACATTTGGAAGTATATGGTTGAACCCCACAATTCCTCTCACCACTCCCTAGTGGAATATACATGGCCCCTTCTCATTAGTTGCTTTCATAGCCAATTTTTGGTGTTATTATTACAATATTAATATTTACATCTTTTTACAATGTTCCATGGTTTAATAGCACATGGATAACAAAATATCAAATACTTTCATTTTTAAATAAAATCCGAGCATCCACTAGCGGGGCCTTGGCCTTGAGCTCCACGCTAGGAAAAAATACATCGCATGTATACAATATTTACATTAAAAGCCAATATATCCCAAGGGTCAAAATGAGGGTATTACATTGGGTGTGCTCCTATGGGTACGCCTTGCCTTGTCCAAGCAAGGTCGTCCACCGTTCTAAGGTAATGCTCAACCGAATGATGGTCTTCACCGTCAAGTAATGCGTCCAGTTTGCTCAACCGATGGGCTTCCACATGGGTGTGGTAAGCACCCGAGGTTGCCTTCACTCCAAGGGTGTGACATCCTCCCCCACTCCAAATTATTATCGTCCTCGACAATGTCTCCAAAAAAATATGATGTCCCCGAAGCACTCTACCAATGTCATACCTGCCATCTATCACCGCAACCAAGTCTTCGAAAGAAGTCTCTAAAACTATCGTACGATTGTGCTTCTCCAAACCTATTGTGGCATTAATACTCTTGTCCCATCCTATCATGCTTCTGTACATTGACGTCCCCCATGCCTCAAATTGATTAGGTGACCAATCCAATCGTCGTGTCCAAGCTCATGAGAATGCACCATGTCATGTCCAAAATAGCCACTTCCTTCTGCTTTTCAATTACCTTGCTTGATAACATTGGGCTAAGGAAAGTCCATCACCTTCACCTCAAAATTGATCAAGGTACCAAGACTCAACACCCAACTTCCTGCAATGAAGCTTCCACCACTTTCCCAATTGTTGCACCTTCTTGGACAAAAAGGTAAGGTCACCTCTCTTTCCATATCTCCATATACCAACTTTAGTTCTCGTTGCAACCTATGCCAACTTTCTAGCGAAGTACTTCCTCATGCAACCGATCTATTCCCTTCACATTTCATCATGTCTTCATAACTCTTCTTGGACAAGGTAAGGTCACCTTTCTTGCCTCAAACCACCACAAAGGTATTGTTGTCTCCTTCATTGTTTGTTGCTTCCCCTCAAATTGCTTCTATGCTAATTTACTCACCGAAGTAACCCATGGGTGAAGCCTCAACTACCTCTTCCAAGTTCCACAAATCCTCAAGGTTAAACATGTTACTCTCAACTTGCCAAGCTTCGTGAAGTAGAAGTGCGCACAACTTGTGTGAAGTTTTGTGAACTTACTCTTCCACCGCACTACTACAACACAACTAAAAGTTTGGTTGGGTTGAACACCTTATGCACTCCTAGGTCCCAACACTAACTTGTTCTTCTTTAAGAACGGAGCATCCATCTATCCTGCCTCTCTTTGTGCACTTCCAACGCCAATCAAATTGCATGCTGGTGTGTGAATTTGCCTTTCATCTTCGCAAGTCCTGTTGGAGCAAGTCTACCTTGCACCCAATCTCCCTTTTCTTCCAACACGACAACCACATCGTCCTCAATAGTAAGGAGTCATTTCCCTCCTTCAACCATCAAGCCACCATCAAAACCCATCACCTCCACTGGCTTCAATGTGGAGAAGTGGCAGTTATCGCTCACAACCTCCTTCCCTCAATAACCTGTCCAAAGTCTACCCAATATGATGAGCGAGCGAAATTACACATCTCTTTGGAGACATGTTTGCATCACTACTTGGTTGCATCCTCAACCAATCAGTTTCATCATGTCAATCATCTCTAAAGGAATTCTCCACCATATCCTAAGTCCCATACCAAAGGTAGGCGAGCATCTTCCAGGTCAACTTGTTCTGCTGCTCTCTAAGTTCTCATACACCGAGATGGACTTCTTCACATCAATTAGTCCTTCTTTCCAGTTTGGTCCCTTCTTGGTGTGATGCATCCTTCTTCATGCTCGAATCTCTGTTGTCTTCATCACTTCACTTGGAATCGAACTGCCTTGCTCCACCCAAGCAAGCATTCATTGCTTTGGAACTGTTATTGTTGTTTTCCCAATGAAAGGATCGCACGTCTTCCTTAAACCTATCAATCCACAATCTGTGACTCAACACTTTCTCACGTTTTCCCACTGTCCTACCCAATGGGTACTGACTGTCTAAAAGAATATCCATGTAAGAAGAGGATTGCTAACAAGCTCGGCTTCCATTGCAAGTTTCACCCTCTACCTTGCTCTACCCAAGAAAGCATTCATTGCTTTGGAACTATTATTTTTGTTTTCCCAAGGAAAGGCTCGCTCATCTTCCTTAATCTTATCAATCCACCATCTGTGACTCAACACTTTCTTATGTTTTCCCACTATCCCTCCCATTGGTACTGACTGTCTAAAACAACCTCCATGCAAGAAGAGGATGGCTAGCAAGCTCGGCTGCCATCGCAAGTTTCACTCTTTCGGTAAACAAGTTTCCCCCTCTATGTAACACTTCTCTAGATTGGGCACCTTCACTAGCGCCCAAGGCTCCACTGCTCACTCCTGGGCAGCAAGCCATCCTGGGCACTTAACATCCACAGGCGGATGGTAGGAGGCTGCCAAGGATACCTCCTTTAAATACAACAAATCCCCCACCTAGGTCTACCACAAGACTTTTCATCACAAGAGGTAGTTCCTTCACTGAAGTTGTCCAAGAGAATCCATCGGCAACACCCAAGTATTCACTTGGTTGGTTGGCCATTCTTGACCCCAAGCTACAGCCTGCATGCCATCATGCTCTAGTTGTGTTGCATGGTTTGGACAACTTGCCATCATGCTCTAGTTGTGTTGCCATCATGCTCTAGTTGCCTGAACTCGTCTTTGAACTGCGCCCTACTTCGCACTTGCTTCTCAACCTTAGATTCCAAGTCGAGCTACTACTTCTTGCTTATGTCTTCACTTGTTGTTCATTACATCTTGCAACGCCTCTGCTATATATACATGTGTTGAGGTGTGCAGGGGTGTGTCCCTTCTTCATCACTCATGTCCTCTTGTCGCAACCGTAGGTCCGCCTCCTATGGTACCTATCCAAGATTCACCTAAGTTCCCAACCCAAACTCAACTTCGAACTGCGCCCTACTTCGCACTTGCTTCTCAACCTTAGATTCCAAGTCGAGCTACTACTTCTTGCTTATGTCTTCACTTGTTTTTCATTACATCTTGCAATGCACCTTCTATATATACATGTGTTGAGGTGTGAAGGGGTGTGTCCCTTCCCACACGTCCCTTCACTTCTTGGGCCGACTTGTCTCCCTATTGTAGCGCTCAAGTGTGGGTTCAAACCCCACCTTCCAGGCTTCCAACTTGAGGTGTGGGATTCCAACTCATCTTCTCTCACGGGATTCGTCCGACTTCTCATCTTAACCTTTGTCCCAAGTATGGGTTGTTGTCCACTCTTGCGGGCTCCCAAGTCGTGTTGGTCTGCTCTCTAGCCAATGTTCCCACATCTCAAGTTACGACCTCAATCTACTAGTGCGATGGGATCCTTTCCTGATCTAGTCAACCTTCTATCATGCCGGGTGTGCTCCTATGGGCGCGCCTTGCCTTTTCCAACCAAGGGAATCCGCCCTTCTAAGGTCATGCTCAATTGAATGATGGTCTTCATCGACAGGTAGTGTGCCTAGCTCACACTTTTCCTCCAATCATGTCGTCAACCAATGGGCATTCACATGGGTGTAGGAGGCACCCGAGGTTGCCTTCATTCCAAGGGTGTGACAATAACAGGGAAAATTTTAAAGATCCATACTTATTTAAAAGTGTATAAACTTTGACGAATCTTACCAATTCTTAAAATGTCAACTATAAAATATTTGGCAATATTTTTCTAAAAATATTTCAATTTCTAAGGATTTTATATTATATAATCATTTGGCGATTTTTAGAGTAAAAATTTTACCCCATCAAAATTGGGCGAAATGAAGCCTCAAAAATGCAAATTGGCGGATCTTTTTTTGGAAAAAAACATGGAAAAATAGCCCATGGGATAAATTTTGCCCCTAAAATTTTCCTTGGACAATAATGCTCTAAAGATATCGAGGCATACAAAGCTCTTCATTCTCCAATAACGAACACTAAGATTCCTTCCCTTTTACCCTAGGACTGCTCTTGAATTCACAACACATTGTTTTCATGTGTAGTTTGATTTGTTTCCATGGATTTTTTAACCCTCGAGCATTCAAAGCAATGGCCATTGATTTTTTAAAGTGTACGGGAAGCTTTAGTATTTAACCAATAATGTGCTTTGTCTCTGTGGTTGAACACGTTGTGCTAAGAAGGTTTCTCACTCCGGTTTTCTCATGTAGATACACAAGTTGCCATTCAACCCTCAATATGTTGCTCTAATGAAGCAAACCTCTATAAATGGATTTCATGGAAGCTCCACATTGTTCCTCATGCCTCTAGTGCTACACCGTGTGTTTGGACAATGGTTGTTTTACTTGTTTTAATGGCTGCCATGGCTCCAACTATGTGCAAGTCTATCCAACTCAGAAAAAATGAGAACAAAACCAACAATGAATAAGAATGGAGTTGTAATAAAAGAATGGATAAATGAAAGAAGAAAGGCAACATTCTACATTAAATAATCCCAACACTTCATTGCCCAAGCTATTGGAAGCTCAATCGACACATGAAATTGCTAAGGAAAGGTGCTAAGTATCAAATCACTGAGGAAAAGAGCATACGACCTCACTAGGGGAGCGATTGGCTCAAAGACAACCAAAAGACTAGAAAAAAGCTAAGGGCGACATTTCATTGATTACGAGGGGTATATAACACTCCAAGGTGAGAGATATATCTCTTGGAGGCAAATCACTGACCTCAAGGGTTAGTATGACCAAATTGTTAGCCTTGGAGGGCTAATGGCCTCTTACGCCAACATTTTCCCCATTTTTACCTTAATTAATCTAAAAAAATAAAAATAAAAATGATGTTTTTCTTTGCCTAGGCAAGTATAATTTTTCCCACCTCAAAAGCTAAGGGTGAAATATCTCCCTTGGAAAGCCTCCTAGTTCTCATAGCCAATGATTTTTCCACATGAGGCAAACCACTAGCTTGGGAAGCTGGCGAGCCCCCAAGTGAGCTATTTGGCTCAAACTTATTGCCTTAAGACTAACTCAAAGTGTAAAACTAATGTACAAACCAACATCTCCATTTCTATTTCCCATATACAACTTATGAGTTATATTCTAATTTGCCAGGAAACTTGGGTACGTCGGGGGTACTGTGTGTGTGTGTGTGTATATATATATATATATGAAATCAGAAATTTTAAAATTCAAATCATTTTCACTAGTATTCAATAAGTAACATGCACATTCCTTCAAAGTTCATGAATCATTGATATAAAGTGGAAATTACATATGAACCTTAAGTCTAAACATGATATCAGACAACCATAATTATTAATGACATAAACCGAGTGGAAATTCAAATTGATGTTTGCATATTGATATGATTGATATGAATCATGATTCATCAATCATGATATATGTCCAATGTCTTTTTTTTTGTAAGCTAGTGCCCACATGGGATTTGAACTTGTGATCTTCCATTTACAACTTCTCATCTCATTTACTCATTACCAATTGCTCTACCCCCATGGGAAATATATGTCCAATGTCATACAGCATAGAGGATGGCAATTCTCCTCTGTGGGTTGCCTTCCTTTCCCGTCGCCGCCTCTCTCCAAGTGACAAGTCCAATGTGAAATGAAAATCAGAAATATGTTGGGAGGCCAGGGCATGGTGTTAAGAGGGTAGGGGGACCCACACCCACCCCTTCCCTCTTCAAAATGGTAAAAAAAATTATAGATTTTTTTTAAAATTTCAGTCAACGAAGTCTCTTTGGAGTCCCCAAAATTGGGGGATGGGGTCCCCAAACCAAGTGAAGTTTCCAATTTTTTTGCCAAAGGTTTCCATTACTCGTGTACTTTGACGAAGACTTCAAAAAACATTTGAGAGGTCCGCAACCCGGTTTCTAAGACGTGGGGACGGTACCCAGGACAGGGACGCGAACCCAGCCCCCAGGGACGGGTACCCCTGCAACACAGGTTATATTGGCTAAAGCATTCAAAATTCATAGCAATTAATTAATTTCATGGCTCATTGAGGCAGTCATCAGACGTGTTTTGGGATCTGATGGCTTCATAGCTATTCATGATTTAAGACAAGACTGGAAACATGGTTGATGATGCCTCAACAACATCATTGAGGCTCAACATCGAGTCATAGTGCAAAACAACCTCAAAGCAGCCCAGGCAAGTCATCAAAATTTAATTAAATTGAGTGACGACAAGACCCCTTCATTTTTCAGCCTTCATAAACTTGTAACTCTCCTATCCAGGTTCAGATCAATGAACCATTTGATGTTGAGCATAGTGGACACCAAAACCTTTCCAACAAGTGGTTGGGCATATCATTTCTCTTTCCATTCATTTCCTTTAATAAACCAAGGACCAAAAACTATCTATCTTACATTTCTCTTTCCATTCATTTCCTTTAATAAACCAAGGACCAAAAACTATCTATCTTACATTTCTCTTTCGTTTCATTTGCTTTAATAACTAGGGACCAAAAACTATCTTACGAGAAAATTTTCACTCAATGTTTTCATAGTTGTGGACCTTGGAATCGAATTTCATTTATTGCATTGAGTTCATATGCCCCAAAAGCATCCAAGTAGACCATTTTGACGTTTAAAAATTCAACTTGGTGTATCACAAAAAATATGTGCAAAGTGCCTTAAGACTAAAGTATCGATTTCAGAGGAATAGTTGCTTCGTTGGAATTAACGTTTCTTCATCTGTTTCTCATCCTGCAATATGGATTTTTATCCAGATGCTTAACATCGTTGAGATTTTGATCTTTGAAACAAACTTTAAATCGCGAAGGAGGGCTCCAGGGGCTTCATGCACCTCTAGGGAAATACATGCTAAAATCACCTATTTGACCCAAAACTCACCTGAAAGACTTCATGCTTGAGAACATGCATGATAAGCTTAGATGAATCTAGAAATCAAGTTCATGCATGTGGCTTTGGCCATCTCCTTGATTTCGTCACTCAACGTGCCATTCCCACCATGCTTGATGTTGCATTTACAACACCAATATTGCGAATCATGTGATCCAACTATATGGGCTGCATAATTATAATGTTTTGATATTATAGATAGCCCCGCATCACTATCATATGATTTAGTTTTATGTTCGTCATCGCTTAGTGTCATCTTTATGTGCACACTGCTCTTTCATGCTTGATAACTGGCTACTTATCTCTTTGTACAATCTCGTGTTTTTTGTCAAATGTGTTATGACCCTATCTAGGGGGTAATGGGGGGCAAATGGAAAATTAGAGTAAAAGTGGAGGCCATTCAATGTAAAGTGGATTAGGTCCACTAAATTGTTATTATTAAATAAGGCCCACTAAGTTAGTAAATAAATGTAATGGGGCCTCATTAAAGAATGTCCACTAGGCTAGGAGGTTAGTATTGCATGGTGATTCTATAAATAATGATGGAGTCCTCCTTATGTGATGTGATTCATGAAGAAGAATTATAGTATGTTGAGCTTAGCTCATGAGGACAAAGCCCCCTCGAAGAGGCAAGTGAACATGATTGATTCATCCCATCAAAATAACTACATTTCAATAATAATAGAATGAAGTTGATTGCATATCTCTTGTATTGTTACATATTTCTAATATCTCTTGTATTTGAACTAAATTATTATTTGGGTACATAACAATTTGTATTAGAGCCACCTGGTGCCACAACATTGGATTTTTTTATTTTTTTTTTGCAGATTTTTTAAAGAGAAAAAAGAGGGACGCTACACTTAGATGATTTTATTATTATTTTCCTGCAGAATCTCAAAAAAATAATAGCAGATCTAGATTCCTCTCGGAAATTTAGGCGGTTTCAGAAAAACAAAACGCTAAAATCCGAATATGAGAGAGGGAAATATCGTAGTTTGAAATACGCACATTTTGCAGGGTCTTGAGAGATGATCGCGCTTGTAGAGATCATATATTTTGATAGATTTATTAGATTGTCGCAATACTATCATTGTTGAAAAGCTTATTTTTAGAGATTCCCCCTGATATATTATATGCCAATAGTTCCAGCTACAATTTCCTATGCTGCAGCCCTGGAAACAATTTTTCCCTCCATGTCAACATGGCCAAGTGGGGACTAATACAATGGGAGAAGTATGGGCCTGAAGTGGTCCATGGATGGGAACAACTTCAACCATACAAAAGTTGGGGGGGGGGGCTACCATGGGAGACACAAATGCTAATCACCAAACTTCTTCAGGAAAATTAAGTTCATACAAAAGCCATATAGAAGAATTGGGTTGAAGTTCAAAAGAATCTAGATGGAATTGAGAAGAATGTTACCCAGTGGCTAATGGCTTAGGCTAAATGGGTGGAATTTGAAGTTAGTCAGAACATCTGGGACGAGTATCACCAAGAACACTTGGCATGGGGTGATTTGGAGGTTGATCGTGAAGGATGGTATATGGATAGTTGTAATATTTGGGATGACAAGTATTGCCATATTCTTTTTGTGGAATCTTCTCCTTCATGTGAAGAATGACAACAGTTTGCTTCTTCTACAGTCGAAGACTTTATCAAAGCTCCATCATTTCCCTACTCTTGGGAGGATTCATTCGCTCTGGCAAGTTATTCAAATACATGACCTTACTAGGTATACGCGGCACCACACTCAGAAGTTTGTGGGCCCTCAGTGTCAAAGATGGGGTGCCAACTACAACATATGGACATTAACCCCAAGTTTTTGGTTGAGTCCCTTCAACTACTTCACTGTGACCATTAGCACTTGTACATGGAACCTGAGCTTATGTGGGAATGGGTTGGAGGACATCAGCATATTGGTTCACATTGGTCCATGGGACCTTGGTTCCTACTTCAGCATGGCGGTTAACATTCTTCCATGGGACCCTGGACAAGGCATCGAGGATGATGTCTTTTTAAGGGGGTTGGAGTGTTATGACCCTACCTAGGGCCCATTAGAGTAGAAGTGGAGGCCATTCAATGTAAAATGGATTAAATCCACTATATTGTTATTATTAAATAAAATCCCCTAAGTTAGTAAATAAATGTAATAAGACATCATTAAAGAAGGTCCAGTAGGTTAGGAGGATAGTATCGTATAGTGATTCTATAAATAAGGATGGAGTGCTCCTTATGTAATGTGAAGAAGAATTATTGTATGTTGAGCTTAGCTTATTAGGAGGAAGCCCCCTTGAAGAGGCAAGTGAACAGGGTTGGTTCATCCCATCAAAAGAACCATTTCCATATTGATACATATACGTGAGATTTCTAATATCTTTTGTATATGATCTAAGATTCTAAATTATTATTTGGGTTGTAACCCAAATAATAATTTAAATCATATACAAAAGCTCTTAGAAATCTGAAACATACAAGTGTAATTCAATAAGCTCAAATCTACATTAAGATACGTGAGATTTCTAATATCTTTTGTATATGATCTAAGATTCTAAATTATTATTTGGGTTGTAACCCAAATAATAATTTAGATCATATACAAAAGCTCTTAGAAATCTGAAACATACAAGAGATATTCAATAAGCTCAAATCTACATTAATATGGAAATGGTTCTTTTGATGGGATGAACCAACCTTGTTCACTTGCCTCTTCGAGGGGGCTTCCTCCTAATGAGCTAAGCTCAACATACAATAGTTCTTCTTCACATAACATAAGGAGGACTCCATCCTTATTTATAGAATCACCATACAATACTAACCTCCTAACCTAGTGGACCTTCTTTAATGCTCTCTATCAGTGTTTCAATTTTACTTGTGATGGTGAAGCATGATATCTATGCACAAGAACACAAAACATGTCAAATCTTAAGATAACATAAGCTAATCATCATTTAAATGCATTAGTAAACCAAGACAATTGCATGTATATGCAATGTTACACAAACACGGCGTACATCAAAACACAACCAAGCTTAAGGCAAGCCAATGAAATTCCCATCAATGCACAAGTGAGATTCCATCATGTGTGATCAAGCAATTGAATATATGATGAGAAATGCAAGCATGCATCCAATCACAAGGCAAAGCCAGACTGTTAGTATGCTTAATCATCTTCTACAACCTAACAACATATTGAGGTAAGACAAATTGAAAAAACATTTTAGAAAATAAAGCTTAAAGCAAATTTTTAATAAAAACGGGGTCACCAAGTTTGTCGACTTGAGACTTATTGAGGCCTCAATAGGGACCAATTTTTTGGTTAAGAGTAGCAACTTTAATTTCAAGTAATTGTAATTCAATGCTACTCCATTTTGTTCTCCACTTCTTTTTACATTCTAGAGTGAATTTTAACCGTAAACTGCATAGCAATTTAGCAATTATATGTAAAACAAAGTGAATTGATATTAATTTGATACCAAAGCACACCTAGTGGAAATAAGTGCATCCACAACAACAGCTACAATGTATTATTCTTGCATGCACTGTCAATAGAATATGGCAAAGACTAATATTTAAGCGATTATATAATATCGTAAATGAATTCTTAAAACTTTCATAAACAACTGGCATGACAAATTTGGGCAGAATATTGACTCCAAATATTTATTAGGAAACAAGTCTTCTTAACAATAATATGAACATGATTAAACTTTTCCAACTAACAACTACAATCCATTTAGTACTTACTATCACCAACTCTAAAATTCCAAAAGCACTGAATCAACACCTGTACTACAACTCTCAACCCTATTACAATCAGAGAGGTGTATAAATAACACTGCCAAAGGTATACAAAGTGTTCCATATCCCATCTATTCATATTTTAACAACAATAATGTACAAGACCCTAGAAGATGAAGATGCATAGAGAGAATACGAGCCATTGTGACTGTTGGGCTTCCATTCATAATTGTTCGTTTTGTTGTCAATCCTCGTTGATACACCCACGCCAAACTAAGTTGTGCATGTTTCTTACCTTAGGCACATGCCTAAGTAGTGTGACAAAGTATAAGTGCATTCATTGCTGACAAGACTCACTCTAATGTGTACCATAGTTGCCAGTTGCCACCACTATGTGCTCTCATACTTGGACATCTTCTATGCTGAACTCTCTCTAATGTGACTCGGTCATGAACTTGGTCGATCTTTGACTTTGCTACAGATCAGTCTCCTCAATCTAGCTAAATGAAAACTAACATACATTATGATTTCTCAAGTCTGTTCTCCGAATCAAAACCAGAAACTTGGACTAGAACTATGGAACAGTATCCTGTACCATAACTGTAATACCTTATCCTTCAAACATGATGGAAGGTTAAAAATATGCTGTGGAATAATACCAGTCTGTGTTTATGATATGGTTCACCAACCACTATTCAATAATTCCCACAGGTACGTGTCGATCAAAATGATGATAACAGTTGACCTTAACATGTTTCTTGAGCAATAGTTTACAGACAAACTTCTTTGCAGACTATTAATCAATAATCACCGATCCCTTAGATGTTTCTTGGTGACTCGATTTGATTTTAATGGCCCAAATGCAATTGTCTGGTTCTCACTGTGGTGTCAGACTTTTTCTGCTGTGACACATCATTTGTCATAAGTTCCTATGCCAGGGGAATTTCATTCTGCCTTGATTCTCCTTGTGCAATCTCTCCAAGTATCTAACAATTTTATTTACTTTTTGGATGTGATCTGCATCTTGAGAGGAAAGCATTGATCTGCTTATCAACCATGTCTACTCCCAATAACTAAACCACCAACCTACCTGCTTGTGAAAATAAATCCAACCACGCTTGGATGCTTATTTTTATCCCTCTTATCATTTTCCACACCTTTCCAATGTCACCCAAGCTGCCAGGTGCTGCATAGATGTTTGAAGGACAGAATACAGCATTTTCACCGTACAACTCAAAAGACAGTCCGCCAAACATTCTCCTAGCCCAATATTGTTAAATATTCTGCATACCCAAGCAAGCACCCCCACAAACAGGTTTGATTGGCAACTTAATAATAAAACTGTGTGCCTCAGCTAGGTATCCAGCACATCATGAAGGTCAACAATGCAGCTATAATGTTCCATCATTGGTGATGAGACAATGTTCACTCATGCCGTTAGATGGTCCTCATTCACTAGATCTGCATGGCACATGCGGTTAAAAGTTAAAACATGAACTCAGGGATTATGGTTCAGGCTCATGACAGAGTATTTCATTCATTGAAATAACTTTAGGGTTTCCTTCTCAAATGCATGGCATAGCCTGCAATCATTGCTGTCCAGGAGACAAAATCTCATTCATACATTTTGTAAAATTGAAATAGTCTACACGATGTGTCAAGGTACTATTCTGCATCAAAAACAGTATGCCTAATCCAAACACTGAGATTCATCAAATATTGAAAATAATACCCGGCCCCCTACGCTTGATGCAAGGTGAACATAAAGGCCTCAGCTCAGTATAATGCTTGTCTGCGTTTATAGCATGCTTTATTGAGCATCATCAATAATCCCTGGAAGAACACTGCCATCTTTAAAATGATGCTAAGGATTAGCCTTTCTCACAGATATCTTCAGCGCTAAATCTTGCAGATTACAGAATTGCAGTCACAACTCCCTCAGAATTCAATAACTCCAATATCTGCTCCAGTGGATGTGTTTAGTAGCCAAAATGCAATTGCCTGAATCCTTCTCAAATGCATGGCATAGCCTGCAATCATTGCTGTCCAGGTCCCAGGAGACAAAATCTCATTCATACATTTCGTAAAATTGAAATAGTCTACACGATGTGTCAAGGTACTATTCTGCATAAAAAACAGTATGCCTAATCCAAACACTGAGATTCATCAAATATTGAAAATAATACCCGGCCCCCTACGCTTGATGCAAGGTGAACATAAAGGCCTCAGCTCAGTATAATGCTTGTCTGTGTTTATAGCATGCTTTATTGAGCATCATCAATAATCCCTGGAAGAACACCGCCATCTTTAAAATGATGCTAAGGATTAGCCTTTCTCACAGATATCTTCAGCGCTAAATCTTGCAGATTACAGAATTGCAGTCACAACTCCCTCAGAATTCAATAACTCCAATATCTGCTCCAGTGGACGTGTTTAGTAGCCAAAATGCAATTGCCTGAATCCAACTATTCTGGCAAACAATTCCTCTGCTCCTCCACATCATCCATCTCAATTTTCTTCCAGGAACATTGCCTTTTACCTTCTACCTAGGCAATGTCTTCAACTTTGTGACAACTGTTTACAGATGTGACTTTCTCCCAAGAGAAGCATTTATCCATGTGTTGACTATGGTCTCCTATGAAAAAGCACGCATTGGTATATCTCCATCAGTTCCCGACAACAAAGGAATGCACCTGTTTGTTGATCTCAATCCAACTACATCCAGTTGCTTTTCTCACCCTTCTTTCCTTCATCATTTTCCGCACTCTTTGAAGGTCATCCCACCTACCAGCTGCCGCATATATGTTTGAAAGAAGTACATAAGGACCAGCATTTTCAGGATCCAACTCAAAAAGGCGTTCTGCCACACATTCTCCTAGTTCTGCATTGTTGTGGATTCTGCAGGCAGCAAGTAAACATGCCCACACAGTAGCATTAGGTTCTATTGGCATTTTATTGATAAAATCTTGTGCTTCATCTAGGTGCCCAGCACGTCCAAGAAGGTCAACCATGCAGCTATAGTGCTCCATTGAAGGTGTGATGTGATAATGTTCACTCATGCAATTGAAGAATTGTCGGCCCTCATCAACTAGACCTGCATGACAGCAAGCAGACAAAATGCAGACTAAGGTGATATGGTTTGGGTTCATGCCAGAATGTTGCATTTGTTGAAATAGTATTAGGGCTTCCTTTGCAAAACCATGCATAGCATATCCTGCAATCATTGCACTCCAGGAGACAACGTCTTGTTTATGCATTTTGTCAAATAACTCACGTGCCCTCTCTACATTCCCACATTTTGCATACATGTCTATGAGGGCATTTACTATAAACGTATCAGACTGGAATCCCCTTCGAATTATTTCTTCATGGATTTGCATACCCTGATCTACGGCTGCCAAATTAGCACATGCCGGGAGAACACTAGCAAATGTTTTTGGCTCTGGCATCACTCCCGCAAGTTGCATCTGTTCATAAAGCTTCAACGCTTCCACACTCTGCCCATTCTGTGCATATCCTGCGATCATCGCTGTCCAGGAGACAGCATTTCTTTGAGGCATTTGCTCAAATATATCTCGTGCCTTCTTTATCCTTCCACATCTTGCATACATATCTACGAGGGCACTTTCCACAAAGACAACGGATTGAAATCCACTTTTTGTTATCTCTTCATGTATTTTCATCCCCTCTTCCACATCTCCCAAGATGGCACATGCCGGGAGTACACTAGTGAATGTCATCAAGTTGGGTTTCACACCTGCCTGTTTCATTTGCCGGAAAAACTTCAAGGCCTCCTCTCCCTGCCCATTGCGTGCATACCCGGCAATCATCACGGTCCAGGATACCACATCTCGTTTGTGCATTTTGTCAAACAAATCATGTGCCTTCTCTATACACCCACATTTTGTATACATATCTATGAGGGCATTTGCCACAAAGCCATCACACTGAATTCCATTTCTGATTATGCATCCATGAATCTCCATGCCGTGTTCCAGAGCTCCCAAGTTGGCACATGCAGGAAGCACACTGGAGCAAGTGAACTCATTGGGCTGGATGTCTGTTGGTAACAATTGGCAAAATAAGCCCAAGGCATCACAAGAGAGGCCTTGCCTGGCATAAGCTCCTATCATGGCATTCCATACAGCGACATCTCGTTGAGGTATTCCGTCAAACACATGGCGTGCTTCCCCTATACTGCCGTATTTTGCATATATGCATACAAGGGCACTTCCCACAAAGGCATCAGACTGAAACCCACCTCTAGTTATTTCCTTATGGACATCCCTCAGAACCCATAAGCTTGAACATGCTGGGAGAACACTGGCGAAGATGAATTCATCGGGTTCGAAGCCTGTTCTTCGCATAAACCCAAAGAGCGCCAATGCCTCCTCAGCAAGCCCATGCCTGGCGTAAGCTGCAATCATCACAGTCCATGAGAAGGCATCTCGCTCAGGCATTTGGTTGAAAGCTCTGCGAGCATCCGCCAGACTCCCACACTTGGCATACATGTTAACAATTGTATTTTGCAGATATATCTCAGCCCTAAATCCACTGCTATTGAGGTGGGCATGGACTAGTTTGCCATCTGATAGAGCCTTCTGCTTAATGCAGCCTTGTAAGAGATAAACATAAGTAGAAGACTGAAGTGGGTTGTTTTTAATTTGCAAAATACATAATGCGTCTCTCAAGCGGCCTTGTTTACAGAGTGTTTTAACATCGTCGTTAGAGGGACAGTTCAGCTCGGTTTGTCTTTCAAGAACAACAGTGGCAGCCTTTCTGCAGGGAAGATGCAGCCGTGGGCTAACGATCAATATTATCGCCTTTCTCGTCTTATTATCAGATAGGAGTTCTAGTATTAGCATTGGTAATACTCCCCTGTTCTGCTCTGCTGCTGCTTCGCAGTGGCTTCATGAAATAAAGGAAATGCAGCAATCACAGTGTGTATTTTCTTTTTGAAAGATGGCAAAACCTGCTCTCTGTTAGTTGTAAGTCTAAAAATAATTGTCCATCATGTAATCTATATTTTTTTATTTAATAAATCTGAAATTTGTGTTGTTTAAATAATGTTTCTGAATATATAAATGGATTCAACTTTCTCAAATACCTCTTATACATCCAAATTATGCAAGTTTAAACATTGTTCTTTGATATGGTATTTTTACAGGATTGATTTCATCGAAATTGTGTTAAAAAATGATGTCGAGAAAGGGCAAGATATTCAAAGAAACCACTCCACTTGAAATACCCCATTGGTAATTCATAAGGAGTAAACTTCTAATTGGCTAAGAGTTTGTCTTCCTCGGACTTAATGAAGTAGGTTAACAATACAAAACGCAAAGGCATTTGGCAAAAGTGAAAGTCTACACCTTTACAAGCCACCAAGATGTGATTTCATGTGGCATGCTTTTCCTTGAATAGCAACGACGAGTCAACTCGCATTTGTAAATAGTAGCCAATTATGATTGTCCTCACTGCAAGTTTGACAACTGGGTTAAAATAGATTTTACCATTGATCTATAAACTGTCGTGGATATTTTACTATAATAGTTCGTCACAACAAATCCTATAACCTTTTGAAAATTAAATCTTAGATTATGTAAATTAACGTAAATGAAAGAACATGCACATAAACACACCATCCACACAATGAACACAAGATTTAACCTAAGAAATACATGAAAAAGCATAGCTAGAAGGTGAGACTTATGCTTTGCTCTCTCGTTGTTGTAGTTATCAAAATGAACATACAAAGGAATGAGCACTCACTATGGAGTTACCTTTAGACAATGTGGCCTAAACGTCTACTACAAAATCTCTCCCCCCCTCTGTTATGCTCTTAAAATACCACTCTTAGATGATTTACTCAGCGATGGAACAAGTAATGCTCAATAATCGAACCTCTTCTCCTCCTAGTTGTCTGAGGCTAGGGTTTTTTTTAACTTCCTCAACCCTTAATTATTAATAAGGTTTGGGCCTTCAAGAATATTCATGAAAGTCCATATGTGGCTAGCCCCACTCATTATGGAATGATGGGGTTGATGTGGCATCCACTTGTACCAGGGTGGTTAGCAAGGTTGGTCAACTTGTGGGAAACATAAATTTTGCATATGAGCTCCAATCGAGGTGATTCTTGCACCGTTGGAAATGTCTTAGTGTGTAGAGTATGGAATCCTCATGCCTCAAAATGGATCTGGAAGGTTTTAGATGTTTTTCGACCTCAATTTCTACCTAGAAAATACCGAAATAAATTAGTCAAATTGCATTTGTAGATAGTAGCCAATGATGACTATCCTCACTGTAAATTTGAAATTAAAATAAATTTTATGATCTCAATAAACATCGTCACAACTATTATGGAAAACTTATACTCCATTTATTCAATTGTATAATCATGTCTTATAAGTACATAAAAGATAAGAATGAGTGGATCCTTGCCAACTTGGATGTAGTATAGGTTCGGATCCGCCTCACTCTTCTCAAAGCCCAACTGTAACAAGTAGCTATCAATCCTAACATACTAAGCTCTAGGAGCTTGCTTGAGTTCGTAGAGATCCTTCTTCAATATGCACACATGAGACTCTCTCCCATGCACCTTAAAGCCTAGTGGTTGCTCAATGTACACTTCCTCTTTTATGATGCCATTCAAAAATGCAATCTTCACATCCATCTGATGAAGACTCCAACCCATCCTTGCTTCAATGGACATGATGGCCTTGATCGAAGTGTATCTTTCTATTGGTGTTTTGGTGAGGTAGGAAAGGTGGGTAAATGTTGCAGTTCAATACTGTAAGCATATTGTACTGCTTTATTGTTGTTAGAATGTGGAATGGATTGAACAGGAATGTGCGTAGGGCATAGAGGAGGTTTATGAGAAGGTGATTGTGGTAGGTGCAGTTGATTGGCTTGTGTGGTTGATCCTGTCGGGTAAATAGGATATTGTTGAAAAGCTTGTGGAGAGTATAGAGGACCAGGTAATGTTGCAACGTGAGAGAGAGTATCCATATGATCATAAGATGGGCCATGAAGGCTTTGTGAACAAGGTTGGTAGGGGTTAAGCTGAGGCTGCAACAATTGTCATGGTGTCGGAGTATTCACTAATTGATTATGAGAGTAGGGAAATGGAGGGATGGAGCTCTGAACCATACATGTAGGCCACCATTGCCATGACATTTGTGGTGCCATTGTATAAAGTGAACTCGTTGCAACTTCCAGAACTCCTTGGCATGTTGTTTCCATCCTGGGTACGGAAGAGCAACTACACATGGAATGATTCAAGCTACATATGCCACAAATTTTGAGACTATCCAAAGGACAATCCTTTGTGAGATGTTTCTTTTGGCATTGATGGAAAAATGCTCCTTCAAATTCTTCATTTTTCCCAACCTGTAAAATATCCATTTGTGAATTTAGAGAGCTAATAATATCATATTTAAATATTTCAAATAAATTACCAATTTCAGCTCTTGTAACTCCAATTCTTGCAATAGACTTCAAAAACTGAGAAGAGGGTATATTCTTACCAGTCTTGAATTTTCCTCTTGAATACCTTCTACATAAATCACAAACATCATCATATGGTAACTGAAATACATCACCTGTTCCCATCGGACTTAAGATTTCTAAATATTCATTTTTTATTCCTTTGAGTAAAAGTCTTTTCAAGGTGTCTTTCCCCAACTGTCTTAGTTTTGATCTTTGAAGGTTGTATTGAAAGCGTTCGATGTAATTTTCCAAAGTTTCTTATTCTCCCTGTGTTATTTCGAAGATATCCTCATTGACCCTGCAATAATCTTGGTATCTTTTCAAGAATATATGTTTCATGTCTTTCCAAGTTTGAATGCAGTTCCCACCTAGGCTCATGAACCATCGGAGGGCTGCTCCTTTCAAAGTAAGAGGAATTTTTTTTCAGATTTTGAACATCATATCCTCTACAAAGTATTTCAAATTGAAATAAAAATTCATCAGGGTCTTCGTTCTCCAGCCCGTGAAAATTTGGTAGAATGGATGGGGGAATGCTTTGCATTTGTGCCACTCCTCCCGGATCTCTAATAGGGAATTCAAAGGTAGCAACTTCTTCATCCTTCTCTCCTGCCATATCTTCCCACAATATAAGTAGTTCTTCATGTGCTATATTGAGGCTCCTCTTTCGAATGTTCCTGTCAGTTTGTTAGCAGGATGGGTGGCGTTTACAACACCACTAAGTTATTTAATTGTAAAATAAGTCCCGCACTTGCATGAAATAAATAAACGCACACTAACTCTTTGCATAAAAGAAAGAAACAAAATACTGAGAAGCAAAGCTAAAACTAAAACAAAACCTAATTGCATTATTGCTACTGCTGGGTTTTGGGGATCCCTATTATAACAGATGCGTAGGTTCTTACCTCTCGTCTTACCGCTCACCCGCCACCAGCCTATCACTAAGTTTCATAAGGAAATTCTACCTATCTATAACTCCCCGTCAACAACGCCAAAATGTTGGTGTTTATTATGTGTTAAATAATTCCAATATTTAATTATCGATCGGGGTTGGTAATCTTAGAGTTGTCACAAAATATATGTTAAGGTAGAAAGGAAACTATGATATGTACTATGCAGATCCTAGGAATGTTTTCTTTCAAAATGAAAAACCGAGTCACTTAAAAATGTTAAACTATGAACTATTGAATGAATTCAAACTTAACTTAATCAATTTGAAAAGAATTACGATGCAGTTTCGAAATGAAAACCTATATATGAACTAACTCTATACTAATCTAAGAACAAGAATTGAAGTTGCAAAATGAAATGAAAACACGATCCTAAGAAACAATACTTGATTGAAAATAAATTATACTACGAAAGCAAATTTAATCAGTCAAACCCCTGAGTAAGTCTAAGTCTATGCTAAGAATTGAAAAGCTATTTTGCGAAATTAAAATTCTAACTATGAAACAAGTTCGATTACAACAAACTATTGAAAAGTAGGAAACTATCTTAATTTGATAAAGACAACTAACCTAAGAAATCCAATCCAACAGTTAAACTACAAATAGAACACTATTCTAGGAAATAAACATGCATTGTCAATTAAGATTCCAATCTTCTTGAGGGATGGTGTCGAAGTGACTTACAAACACTAAAGAGATGCAAAATGGAAATAGATCTAACTTAACCTCTACGAAAATATGAAAACTAAAAATAGACCAATTACAAGAAAACTTGAACATGGTAACCTAGCACTTATCCATTAAGCAGATGATGTTTGAAAGAAACCTAATTACAATACTAGAAACAATTCAAAATGAAATAATACTTAGCAATCTAACCCTACCGATGAAAAAACAAAAGCATGCACTCTAATGACCACTTTAAGATTGGAATATGCAATACCTATCTAATCTCTATCTAATCAAGACTTCAAACTAGTTTATGAAAATGCAAAAACAACTAAACTCAGGGTGTATAAGTAGACCTATAACTAAGCATGAAATAATGATTCAAACTTGACTGGAAATAACTTGAACTTGAAAGCAAATCAGAAAATAAACTATTGCTATTCTACTTCTAGAATGAATCATACCATAAACTAAGATACTTTGATCAATTACAAAAAGATGATGCAACTAATCTATATTTTGAAAAGCAAATCTACACTAGACTAGGTTAAACTGATCTTCAATTGAAAAGCATAACAATTAACTTGGAATTATGACATCTTTGAAACTTAAATGAAAATACTAAGTTTGAATTAAAAAACAACTTCTACTCTTCTACACATACAGGAAAATAAACTAAGCTAAGAATGGAACTAGCAATATCTAGATCAGTAAAATGCTATGAAAGCAAAGGTGAAGTATTGGTTGTAAATTCAGATGCAAAACGGACTTGAAATGTTGAAGACTCTTGTAACTACAGAAATGAAAAGAACTGAAATCTAAATGGAATGAAATAAATCCTATGATAACATTATGCTATGCAAACTAAGACTCTAACTATGGACTCAGATGCTGGCCAGCTACAGAATGTAAATGCAATACCAAATTCAAGAAATTAAACCCTAGTTAATCATGAAATGCAACTGGAAATATTAAAGGTCGAATGAGAGTCCGTATGAGAGACCGAATGATAAAAATCACACAAATTATGAACAGAAGCAAGCTAAATAATTTTTATACAAGCTGAATTTATACATACAGGAAAAACGACTTGCAACTACAACCATTCACAATATTGAAATTAAAATTACTTATCTGTACAAAAGAAAGCAAAAATGAATTATATGGACAGGTGGATCTGTTGTTGCTGAGGGGCCCTTCTAAAAAACAGAGGATGTCTATGCTAAACTGGAAACGAAACTAACAACTGAGTAGAGCTTTTGTATTATATCAGAAGCAAAGTTTACAAACGTTTTTCTATGTGTTCTTCACAACCCAAAATGGATTTTTATAATAATTTTACAATGGAGAGCGGGTTGACCCCTCTAATAATAGCTTATCCCTAAATGCTGAGAAACGACTCCATTAAAGGGATGGCCGTTTTTTCCCAAATTGTGGGTGTTGGTTCCTTGGACGTGGGCCACGAACTGCTAGATGCCTAGGTGAGTAATGGCGCGAATCTTGACGGGAAAAAGCTCATACACCATGTGTGCCAGGTGGGCAACAAAACCCACGTCTTTGTTGGGATCTTCAACATGTCCAAACAACTAAACAAATGATTTTCCATGTACGAACAATGGGCCGAATGGACATCCGAATGAGAATGCAGGTCCGAATGAGCGTCCGTATGGAAACCATAACCTGAATCAACAAAACTATGTGCCCAATGATTTGAAAAAAAATGTTAAATTAATATAAATGTACCATATGTGATGATAAACAATGGAAAATGATGGTAAGATTAAACATAGCTTGAGAATAAGTACCTGAGCCAATATCCAAGTCTAAACGATGTGAAATATGGACTTGGTGCATCAAAAAAATATCAAAATAGTGTAAACATTACTCAATTATGGTTTCACAAATGGTAGCAAAATTGGACACCAACATGGTGCGAAGGTATCCTCATAGTCTACTCCCTCTACCTATGAGAACCCTCGAGCCACAAACTGAGTTGTGTACTTCTCAATGCTTCCATCTGCAACATGCTTGATTTTGTAGAGCCACTTGGAAGTCACCACTGACTTCCCCTCAAGTCTTGGAACAACCTCCCAAACATCATTCTTCATGATGGAAGCATACTTTTCCATCATGATATCTCTCCATACCTACCGTCCAACTACCTCCTTAAAAGTGTGTTAGGAACCTATGTCAACCCTTCTCTTTACTATGTTAGTATATTATTGTTGGACGCATATGTTTGGTAAGTCGTCCTGTAGTATTTGTTGATTCGTAGTTTATATTAGCCCATAGTATTGGACGCATATGATTTGTAAGTCGTCCCGTAGTATTATATGTCCCATGGTTTTGACTCATAGTATTGGGCATAGACTTAGTATTTAAGTGTGTGTTGAGGTCATTGAAGGCACCGTGAAGTTAATTGTATTGAGCTTGCTCAAAGGAGGTTGCCCCCTCGAAGTGGCCCGTGATCAATATAAAAGTGATTCTGTTCTATTATTTCTGATATCTCGTGTAATTGCATTAATTAATTATTGCAGGTTCATCACATCTGGTATCAGAGCACTTTCTTGGGCTCGCTAGGTGAAATTTCTGTCAAATTTTTTTTCGCATCTGTTGCAGGTTCGGATTTGGGAATAATCCCTATCCGCTTAACTGTGGGAAGTACTTGGGCATAAGCCCTAAAACTCATTGTGAGGAGTACCACAGGAACCCCGAAGTAGCTGGCCCATTGAGAGGACCTGCCAGCGAAAAGGGCAACGACCCCTACCTAATTGACTAGTTTCCACCCGTGAGGTAAACCAAGAGCTGTCGTTTGTGGCAAAGCGGTTATCAGTTTTACCTGAGCCGTGGAGTGAGGGGTACTGCCCCAATACGCAAGCCGTTAGGCAGCATTGGTGGCCGAGTGAAACCCTGAACTGTTAGGAAGCCGCACATACCTGGGGTCCATATCTATTTTCAGTTGAACTGTTGCCGATCACTTCCGCTCCAGATCCAGCCGTTTCAGATCCAGCCGTTTTCGATCCCTTCCGCGCCGAAAAAAAAAATAAAAAAATCGGGGAACCCCTGTCATTCCATTCTGCATCTTTCATTCCTGAGGACCCTATCCCCAATTCCCCTTCCCAAAGCCCGAAATCCCACATTTGTTTATTTTTAGGGTTTGCCATAACTTCCTCAGATTTCACCCAATCACCTTCAAATTTTACCATAGAATTCCTTTCTGAATTCTGCTTCTTTGTCCCTCTCTGCCAAATTTTCTCATTCTATCACCCCGCTTCTGAAATCCCTCTTTTTGCTTTCTTGTCCTTTCGACAGTGTCCAAAATCTAGTCAAACCCCAATTACCCATTAGATTGTTTCCCCAATCCAAATTTCCCTTTACTAAATCAACTTTTGTTTGTGTTTTTCTACCCATTCCACCAAAAAAAAAAAAAAAAAACTTGGTTATGGTTGTCACCCGTGCAGGAGCAAACACCATGGAGGAAGCACTTGCAGCCATCCAAACCAAACTCCAAGTTCTGGATGAAAAATTTCTTAGCCTCCATCTTCAGCATTTAGCCATGAACAATAACCGACAGCCAGAATCTTTTGCAGCCACCGGGTTCTCCTCTTCCAGCAATTTTCGTGGGCCGAAGCTTGATTTTCCTCGCTTCAATGGTATTGATCCGACTGGATGGATATACCGAGCAGAACAATATTTCAATTTGCATAATACTTTTGATGTCCAGAAAGTTCTACTTGCATCCTTTCATTTGGAACAGGAAGCCCTTCAATGGTACCGTTGGTACATCAAAGCTCATCCCGAGCCAAACTAGACAGATTTTTGCCAACTCATTTTGCCACGATTTGGTCCTAGTGCTTTTGATGATTTCACAGGAGCACTCACTAAACTTCACCAAATTGGCACAGTGAGAGAGTATCAGACAGAATTTGAGAAATTGGCCAATCACACAGAAGGATTGTCTGATGAATTCTACAAGAGTTGTTTTATCAGTGGTCTCAAGGATGAAATCCGCTCAGAGGTCAAAATTTTTTGTCCCAACACAATGATGGAAGTCCTAGGGTTGGCTAAGTTGGCCGAGGACAAGATTGCAGCTCAACAACGCTCCAAACCCACCTTTGTTCCCTTCAGAAATATGGGGTCCCAAAGACCTCCCATCACGCTTTCTCCTCAACCAATTCCTATCAAGCATTTGTCTAAAATAGAAATGCAGGCACGCCGAGAAAAAGGGCTTTGCTATAATTGTGATGAGAAATTCACTCGGGGACATAGATGTGTTCAACAAAAGCTCTATCTCTTGGATGTGGATTCTCCGTCTGCCTTAGAACTTGGTGAAGAAGCTACAGATACAGTAGATGATCAGGTCGACATTCAACACCCGCCTGTTGACACCCCATCTCAGGACGACCCACCCGAGATCTCTCTCCATGCTGTAACCGGCGTCACCACCCCACAAACAATGCGGGTCAGGGGATACTTCAAGAAGCTCCCTCTTACCATACTCATTGATTCTGGTAGCACTCATAACTTCATTGACCCTCGGATTGTCAAACAGGCTGATTGTTTTGTCCATCCTTGCTCCAACTTTGAAGTCATGGTTGCCAATGGGGGCACCTTACCTTGCAAGGGGAAGTGTCACAATGTGCATATCTCTATGGAAGATTATAACCTACACTCTAACATGTTTGCCTTGTCCTTAGGCGGATTTGATGTGGTTTTGGGTGTTCAATGGTTACGCACACTTGGCCCCATCTTATGGGATTTTGCTGAAATTTGGATGTAGTTTAAAGTCAACGGGGCACAACACAAATTTATGGGCTTACAACCAGGGTCTCTCTGCATCATCAGTTCACATCGCCTGGAAAAAATCCTTAAGAAGAATTCACATGGTGTCATCGCTCAGCTCAATTCCATTCAGATGCACCCATCAACAGTCTCCACTAATTCCTTGGATAGATATGCAGGTATCTTTGCTGAACCAATGCGCTTGCTGCCTTCAAGATACCTTTCCGGTAAGAATTTAGCCACATCTACCTCTCAGCAGGAAATGATGGCTATTTTGCATGCAATACAGAAGTGGCAGCCATACCTATTAGGGAATTATTTCTGCATCAAGACTGATCTCCCGAGTCTGGAAAATTTTCTAGAACAATGGGTCTCCTCCCCAACACACCTAAAACGGGTTATCCAACTCATGGGTTATCCCTATGTGATCACTTACAAGAAGGGTAAGGACAATATGGTGGAAGATGCTCCTTCTTGCACAATTGATGACCCAATTTCTCTTACAACTCTTTCTCTGCTTGTTCCAAATTGGTTGCAATATGTTCAACAGGGCTCTCTCTTCTATGAACTCCATGCTTCTTCATCAATAGGGCACTCTAGGTTCTACAAAATGTATGACCGAGAACAATGTAACTTCTTTTGGCAGGGACTAAAAATAACAATTCAACAGATGGTGGCTGACAATGATACTTTCCAAGTCAACAAGGGTGAAACGACACTCCTTTCGGGATTGCTCAAACCCTTGCCCATCCCTACACAGCTTTGGCCAACTATTTCTATGGATTTCCTAGCAGCGCTCTGGTGGTACAATACCACATCTCAAAGGACACCATATGAAGCAGTCTATGGAAACACACCGCCAGTTCTTCTTCCATACACCCTTAGCAGCTCCCCAGTTCAGGAAATTGACTCAGTTCTTTGAAACCGCAATCAGATTCTTCTCATTCTGCAAGACAATCTTCACATGGCCAGAATTTTCCTGAAACAACAAGCCGATCAACACCGTTCTGAGCGCATTTTCCACACAGCTGACAGGGTTCTTCTTCATCTACAGCCTTCCAAGCAATCCTCCTTGACACTCCAAAGGCGTCAGTGGTCTGAAATGCAACCCGAGGATGCTACCGGGGAACCACTCCTTCAGATTCTGCAGCAATTTCTCCAACCAAAGCTTTGAGGACAAAGCTTTTTCTAAGGGAGAGGGGATGTTAGGAACCTATGTCAACCCTTCTCTTTACTATGTTAGTATATTGTTGTTGGACGCATATGCTTTGTAAGTCGTCCCGTAGTATTTGTTGATCCGTAGTTTATATTAGCCCATAGTATTGGATGCATATGCTTTGTAAGTCGTCCCGTAGTATTATATGTCCCATGGTTTTGACTCATAGTATTGGGCATAGACTTAGTATATAAGTGTGTGTTGAGGTCATTGAAGGCACTGTGAAGTTAATTGTATTGAGCTTTCTCAAAGGAGGTTGCCCCCTCGAAGTGGCCCGTGATCAATATAAAAGTGATTATGTTCTATTATTTCTGATATCTCGTGTAATTGCATTAATTAATTATTGTAGGTTCATCACAAAGTGGAAGGCTCCTACTCACAAATATTGCTCATCATCGCCACGTAACTGCATAATATCTCTAGTGGCCTACTCTCCTTGACAATCCTGTAAGGACTCTCTACATGATCTTGTGCATCTTTCAGGGTCTGCCGGATCCATCTTGACTTCCTCTTCCCTGAATGCATCTCCTGCTCATCCAGACTATCTCAAGAATGTGAGCCTGATGTTTGAGCACTCATGCAAAGTGTATCTGAATTATGTGAACCTATAACCCCTGAAACCTGTGTAACTATAATCTGTGGCCCTACAACCTATGGTACCAGTGAACTTTGTGAGACCGTTGAACATGTACCTGTACTTGTAGGAACCAACTGTTCCTGTCCCATTGTAGAAGATGTATCTAGTGACTTCCGTAGTTCCTTCTCCTCCTCAAATCTCACATCTCGCCTCACCATTGTTTTCCTCAGTGCAGGATTATAAATTTGGGAGACCTTCAAAGTCTAACTATAACCAACAAATATCCTCTTCTCTATAGTGGGATCTAACTTTGTCCTCTTCTCAGAAGGGACATGTGAGTACGTGAGGCACCCAAAGATGCAAAAGTGCCCCACCTCAGGCTTCCTTCCATTGAAAGCCTCCTCAGGAGTCTTAATCCCCAACACTCGATGTGGGCTCCTGTTATGCACATAAACTGCAATGTTGCATGCATTTTCCCAAAGAAATAATGGAAGACCTTGGTCATGTAACATGGTTTTCGCAGCCCCAACAATGGCCCTTTTTTCCTTTCTGCAACACCATTCTGCTGAGGGTTGTAAGGAATAGTCAACTCTCTCTTGAATCCTGTTAATGCATAAAAGTCCCTAAAATCATTAGAGGTATACTCACCTCCATTGTCCGATCTCAACACCTTGATCTTCTTCCCTGTCTAATTCTCCACAAGAGCCTTGAACTCTTGGAATCTGTCAAAGACCCCATCCTTGGTCTTCAAGAAGTAGATCCAGGTCTTCTTGGAGAAATCATCAATGAAAGTGACATAATACTCATATCCACACAAGGACACCATTGGCATGGGCCCACAAACATATGAATTTACCAACTTCAATATCTCTCCTCTCCTATTGTCACTGCTAGGAGAAGGTGCCTTGGAGTATTTTCCAAGAGCACACCCCTTGCACACATCCTGCTTCTCTACTATGAAGTCAGGAAGTCCTCAAACAATATCTCAAGTACGGTAAGAGCGCCATGGTGCAAATGTGCCATCTGTTTATGCCAAATGTTGAACAAACCGCTACCACTACAGTGTATCAACGCTCGACTGGGATGGAACATAAGCTTGTAAAAATTCATGCACCTGATCCCAATCATCTATGTTATACTCGGGCTGGACCCTTTCGGGTGAATAAGCACCTATCCATCTCGGAAAATCACTGCAAATCCCTAATCCTTTATAGAAAACACTAAAATCAAGTTCTTTTCCAACTTCAGAACATATAAGACCTCCTTCACAACAAAGGGTTGCTGGAACTCCCTCTAAAATGACATTGTTCCAAGGCCAACTACACTGACCTTGGAATCATCACCCAGCTCAATATCCACATCCTCACTACCCTCGATAAACTTGATGAAGTGCTCACGTACCCCTGTCATGTGACTAGAGGCACCATTGTCTATATACCAAACACTACAGTAATTAGATCTAGAAGCAAGACAAGTCACCAACGAGAAATCCTTGTCGAACCTAGTAGTAAAGTCCTCTACCTCAACTGATGCAACTACATGTGACTTGTTTGTCTTCCTCTTGTTCGGACACTACCCTACATAGTGTCCAAACTTGTGACAAGAAAAGCATTTCACTTTTCTTGTGTCCTTCTTCTGATCACCTTTCGAGCTAGACCCACTTCCTAGGAATTTCTTGGCCCTCTTTTTTTTCCTGTAAGAGCAACATTCTCCTCATCACCCCCATGCTGCTGACCTATGTGGCTGGTGGAGCCAACTCTAATATCCTCTTGTATGAAGTCATCCCAAATTCTAGTCCATGTAGGCATGTTCTCTCTGGCAATGACTGCATGCACAAAGTCCTACCATGGTTTTGATAAACCATTCAAGGAATTTCTCACCAACTCTTCTTCTTCCACTATCTCTCCAACAGCCCCCAACTCATCATGTACCCGTGAAATCCGGGTAAGGTATGATGTGTCATTTTCGATATTGGTCATCTTAGTGTTCCTCAACTTCTCCCTCACAACCATTTTTTGGTTTTGATTATAACTTTCAAATAGCTTTAACAAAGCTTCCCACATGTCAAAGGCATTCTTCTTACCGGTCACATGAGGTATCATGTGGTCTTTCACTGCATCAAGAATAATATGTTTTACCTTCACATTCTTCTTGTTATATTCAACCAATGCATCAGGATCAGTGGGAATCGTGACAACTTCCTTGGTTACACCCCATAGGTCAAATTCCTCCAGCAATAGAGTGACCCTCTACTTCCATGGAATGAAGTTCAATGCACCTCAAGCCTATCCTCAAATTGCAAGCCAAAAGTCACAGACATATTAGTAGAGCAACCAAAAACAACCCCAAATATGTTAGGTAAACAAAAATCTTAGCAATTCCCTATTTCCCTTTGTGTTAATTACTGGTTTTTTTCTATTTACAACTTTGATACCATGTTCATTTTTCTCAAATTTTTATTATGGTTTCAGTACCCAACAAGTTATTCTGAAATTAAGTGCATAAAAAAATGGCTTTCAACTTTCAACTTGTAAACTGAAACACATAAATTTAACTAACAACACACCACACCAAAAATGAACATAGATATTTTTGGGAAATGCCCCTGGAAAAACCCCGTAGGGAAAACCAGGTCAAGATAGATTTTTATTATTTCATCCCTCAGAGAATTCTCAACGGATTTTTTACATCAATTAAAATAGGGTGCACCTGGGAATTCGTGGCACTTCTAGAAAATTGTGCCAACAGAAAAGATGGCATGTATGGCCTCCGTACAGGTCTGTACAGGCAGTACAGACCAAAAACCAGTCAATCTATGACTGCCTCTAAATCTATGCTCATTAGGTTGCCTCGAATTATGTGCCTATTGTACGGACTCCAAAATATGTGTTGAATCACCGCCTTGAAATTCGTTCCACTATTCTAGTTGTACGACCATTGTTTTATGTGCCCAAAAACTCATCTGTATAGTCATGCATTTAATGTTGTCCTTCTCCTTGGAATTCATGCCACCTTTCTTCTTGGAAATCATTCCTCTCTTCTTCCTTGGGAATCGTGCCTCTCTTCTCCTCATCTCTTTGATCTCTCTTCTCTTGTGTCTAATGCACCCCCCTAGAGCTCCCTTTTCCCATTTATTAATGAGAAATTACTCTTGACTCTTCAAATTCCTAAATGGACAGTCGAGATTAAATCTTGAGATCTCAAGATCAATCATTGTGATAAATTGCACTTTTCACAACTTATTCTCATTTTCTCTCCTAATAAAACAAAAGCCAATTTAACTTTATAAAATAAACTTAATGTATAGGAAAGTCACTTTATGGTCACTTCCACAAGCCTAGACACCAGCTTGTAGAAGACCATCTGAGCTACAAAACTCAACAGTTTCCTGCAGAAAATTTCTTTCCCGAAATTAATTAGAAAGCAGTAGCAGGTTTGACAATCCAATTAGCTTTTGTTGTTCATACTTTTTCAGCATAATATGATTCAATGTCTATGTATAGATCATATTAGACAATTTTGAGAGTAGGTCAAGTATTTTTGTTTCTAGTTGTTAAGGTTTAGATCTAAGTGTAGTAAACTGCTACCATGATCTAAAATTTTTACACCCATACTAGATATACATCGATTGAGGGATGCATGGAACAATTGAAGTCCTTGTATAATATTTCTTATGCAACATGGATTCTCTGCTTAAGGAATCAATTTACAACTTGAGAAAAGTGAATCAGTCACAAATTACCTCACCAAACTGAATTGAGAGATAAATCGATTGTAGTAGATTACAAAATTTTAAACAGGGATTTAATCACTATTGTGCTTAACAATTTGAGTAAGTCATTTTAAAGAGTTTGTTACAAGTCCAAGTTTGTCATATAGAGCTGCAAATTTGAAGTCTGATGAACTAAGAAGCTTACTTTTGCAGCAAGAAAAGAGGAAAAATATCTACACTCATAATGAGAATTATGAGTATGAGTTTGCGGAAAGGAAAATTAAAAATACAACTTTGGACATCAAGGAAACATGAAAGAATCGGAATCAAGGCCACATCGAAAGGATGAATTCCTAGAAGGAAACTCTAGTTCAAACAGTAAAGGAAAGTGTTATCATAGTGATAAGCCTAGTCATTTTGAATAACTTGCCAAAAAGAGAAATTTGATATATCAAAACAAGGGCATTTCGACAATTTTGAATAAAATATAAAGTTAATGAAAGAGTGAAAGAATGAGAATTTTGCAACTTCTGAGAATAAAGATGCACACACGTGCCACAAGGAATCTCTCATGAAAAAGAATGGTTTGCCACCTTAGATGATAGTAAAATTCAAGGGAAAAAATTGTGCTTCTGTATGGCAGAGTACGAATCTTGAAAGAACAAGATAAAGTGACCATGAAAATGCCAAATGGAAATGCAAAAAAAGGTCCCTGATGTGCTACATTTTTTGTCTTAGGAAGAACCTGCTCTATGTCGGTAAAATTCCAAAAAAACACTACAAAATAGAGATTGATGTGAAAATGTGTCTCATAAAGGATAAAAAGAATCAATTTAAGGTGGTAGCAAAAGGCATCCGAGATGATGACTTGTACAGTTTTACAGCTATAGTAGTAGGACAACAAACTCTAATTGCTTAAGACAAATAAAAAACTAGCTCTGGCATGAAGGATATCAGCATACCAGTTCCCAAGTAAGAAATTAGCATGGTTAATGGTTTTCCTTTCATTCCACGGAAATCAAGTGCCTTTGTGAAAATTGCATCTTAGTCAAGAAACATGAAAAAAGTTTAAAAAGAAGGTGAAGAGGGAACAAACAAGCTATTAGAGCTGGTGCACTGCAATCTTTATGGTCCCATGAGAATCATAATCCGTTGAACAAAATTTCTTACCCTCTCCAAGTGAAAAGCGTATTGTTGAGCAAGAAAAACATTAATTACACAATTGAATTGATAAACCATGAAATACAGAAACACTAAACTTAAGTTTTCCAAGTGACCCCTTCCCATACAGGGCATCCTGAGTACATTTCTATGCCTCTCATACAAATGCCAGGGGAAGGTCCCCACCCTATTCTTACATCTATAATATGCAATGGATGTAGGAGACATGTTCCTCTAGTTCATTTGCTAGAAAAGACAATCCCTTTGATCTAGTAGAGACCAAAATGGTAGTTTTGATAGCATCTCACCCTAAGTTGCATTAATGTTGCATGATTGTACATGGATTTTGGATTGAGAATAGCATTAACAAACTTGTGACCATGGGACCATATTCTTTCCCTATATTGGGATTTGGGATGACTCTCCTTTGTGGACTAGTCTACAGTTGGGTGAAGAGTAATGCCATTGCAATCTACGTGGACTTATTTTTTCTAACATGTTGAACACTAGCTTTTTATGGGTTTCTATTTTTTATCATGTTTATTTTATTTTTATGCAAATTTCCCTTTGAATGGTTTCTTTGTAATACATGGATGGTTGTGATCAATTTATCTTCTTGCGTTGTACATAGAAAGTTCAAAAACATGAATGTGAAAGCAAGTACTTTGCATGTAGTTGCAGGCCTATTTTAGAGATTAAAATCAATAGTAAGCATAGCTCTATACAAGTAAAGGGTTTGGACGCTTGACAATTCTATCCTTGTAATACAATGAAAAGGGTATACATAATTTGCACGAAAAGAAAGCAATATTGATATCCTTTCTTAAGACTGGATGGGGATGAAAATGGTAAATTGAGTGGGTATTTAGCTACCATTCCCTTTAAAATTGGCCTAGTTAGATAATAGAATAATCTAGGCACAATAGGAAAAGGGCTTGCATTCTTGAATAATCAACGCAAAATTTGTATGCTTGGATAATCAAACGTCAAAATATGGGTCATATTATGAAATCAACAATTGTAAAAATTAGTATTGTGCATTTAGATATCTTAAAATCCACAATATCCTAACTTTCAAATTTAGTCCCATATCAAATTCTTTTAATGAACCAAACTCCTCAGGATGGTCCTTTTAGTAGTTACTACAACCTCACATACTTGTGAATGAAAGCCAAAAAATCCTTTCCTGATACTATTAATGAGTGGTCGCATAAACAAATTTTGAAAATTACTATATCTATTCCAACTAGGTTACAATGTTCCCTTGTAGAATCAATTTGCAATCATTATAATAATTCCTATGAGAAGAACTGCTTTGCATCTGAACTTAGATGTTTCCTTAAATGGTACATTAGTGTTGTTTACATATAAATGTTTATAGACACAAATCCTGAGAAGACAAGATTTTAAATTTGATTAAAAAATAATAGGATTGTAACCACCAACAAATTATAAGAAGACAAGATTTTAAATTTGTTTAAAAATGATAGGATTTTAACCACTAACATCACATTTTAAAAAATAATTGTACAACATTGACCACCTTCTATTTCAATTTTCAACAAATTGAAGTCTTCTCCATGCTATAACTCCAAGTAACATGGCAGCTACAAACATTTTGTATTCATAAATACAAATTACTCAACCTTGAATAAATTTTGTCCCAATGGCCATATCATTGGTTGAAACATACTACACGAGACTTATCTTAAAAATAATTAAAGTATTATAGATTTTTTCATCCCTTCAATATTAACCCAAATCTAGCTCCAACCAAAAAATTAAGACAACTAACTGATCTCGAGAAACAAGAACCATTTAATATAATTTCAACATATCTTCAGAAGCTCCCACCTATCAGCCCATTCTTGGTCAACCTTTTACATCATATTTGATCATCATCACACAAATTAAATAAATTGGAGTTGATTTGGACAACCTGAATTCACCCAAAACTTATCGAGATAAAACAATAGAGAAAAAAATAATTCTTTTTCAATGGACCTCCATAAGCACCAAGCATAACATAATATTAGTCCCCAAAAAATAATTGAGTCAAGTTCCTTGAGACATGTCATTCCCGTGTCAATATTTATGTATCTCTTGTCCTTGTTTAACAAGCTACTTTTTGAGTCCGAAGTGGTCAAAGCATAACAATGCTGGTGAAATTTACACATTTATCCTTGCTTGACAAACAAAAGTTTTAGATGGATTATTGAAGCATGATATCATCCAATATTTACATTTTTTCCTCAAACAAGATCCCATACTTGGTTTATAATGTCGATTATAGAAGGAACATTATTCAATGTCATAAAACTTGCATATTTACAACATCATAAAACAACTAAATTTTTAAGCTTGAGCATTTGAGGCATAATGCACAGTACAAATGGCCGTAGAATTTTGTATGCCAAAGCCATTTCCAGGTGATTTCATTACATTTCAAGTGATACAAGTACTATTTTGTTTTTTTCAGGGTTCTAGTCGACTTTAGAATTCCATGGCATTAAATAACAGTAGAATTCCCACTAAGTTAACATAACAAAAAAACTTTTCTCCTAAATTTTGTGTATTATACCGTACATGAATTTCATGAATTTAACCATCTTTAGCAAGATTGCATAACCACTGTAATAGAATTAACACAAATAATGTTCTGTGAATATTATACCCAGTCCTTGTTCCGGTACTTCAAAAAGGATTTTTTATTGATAAGAGGAATGATAAAGCATGAGTAATTGACAATGGAATGCAATGTAATAAAACTGAAATCATAGAACTTACTATGGAAAACATTCCATACGACTTAAAATTATAAGTTGGAAATCATAATTTAGTCTTTTAAGGCTATTTTAAACCAATCATAATTAGCTACAAGTTGTCATCTGTAAATTTTATTTCTAGAATCCATATAGCATAACAACACTGAAAATATAGACATGTGATTTGCATCTAAATAGCTCCCACTACAATTTCAGTGATAATAGTAATTAGGACCATGTCGCATGGGATGATATTTGAACCATAATGTCTAAGAAAACTGAAAATCTAGACAAATGCTCTACATATAACATTCCCCACTACAATTTCATGAGAAATTTAATTTGGACCACCTGGGGCCATGTTGCACAAGCATATATTACATACTGGCTTTGTCAAAGTACAATAGTTGCAGAAGACCAACTTAAAGAAACCTTACAAAAATTGTGAAGCGCATTGGGATCTACACCATATAGACATTTAGTACTTCAAGGATGGTAAGAAAAATAAACAGATTTTAATAAAATTAAGTTAGAATTAAAATATATGGATTTTAAATGACTATAATATAGTACATTATATTATCTTACTGTAGTATCCCAAGGTAGAGAGTAGGCACACTAGCTAGGTGACAAGCAAGGAAGACTAGATTTTTCCCCAAGGGTTCTCAAACACTTAGATTTCTTTCAAGTTCTTACTCAACCCAACAAAAGGAAATGGTTTGTAGAGGGCATCTACAGGTCTGCAAAAATCAGATTAGGTGGGTTTAGAGTCCATACATACTGCGGTGGGCACATTCTCTGGGTACGTCACGCCCGGGATGGTCCTAAGACCCTGTGGTTTCAGTTCCTGAGACTTCTGTGGAAACCTAACGGCTCCTAGTGCTTCACATGATGTATCTAGACTCGGTGATAGTCAATATATGCAGTAGGAAACACTTGGTTCAAGTTTTGGAAGGTTATTTTCAATTTGGGAGGATTTGGAAGAAGATTGCAATTTTAGGACAACTCAGCTAGTCAATTTCGAACTTGACTCAAACGATACTTAAAGCAAAAAAATTTATGATATGAACATGGGGATGGATTATGTACTATCCCAAATACCTGTAGCAACTTACAGAATCTCGTTTGGTGCTCTATATCTCAATATATGGTCGTTTCAGTGAAGACTAATTGATTTCCCTAGGCCAACCAGCGAAGCGGTTTTCCAAACGGCCCAAGCGACCTTTGGGGGGTCCCAAATTTCTGAACCAATACTTGATATGTACCCTAATCTATCTCAGGGACCTTCATAACTTGATGAGGAGTGATTTGGATTAAAAAATGTTGAGATATGATTCAAACACTGAAAGCTAGTCATAAAAATTATCATATTGAGCACAGGCATAACAATTCATTGAAATAAGCAAATTTAAAAACATAGAAATGTTCTGATATTATTCATGACAGATCTGGAGTACATCAAAGAGCTACAGAACATAAAAACCATATCACATAAACTTCAAAATACCAGTGGCCCATCTCCCTAATGGATTTGCAAGGGGCACATCACCCAAGAAATTGAGAAGCAATGCAACTCAATAATAATAACAATACATCAACAAGCTAACCCCAAATGAGCCACAACCTCTCCTTTTATTATTTATCCTTAACCTCCAAAACCATGCTTCAAAACCATGGGACCAAAGAAACCATGTACAAAAGCCATGGGGAGTAACCTAACCCTTGATTTCTTCCACATTGGGCACATTCAATGTACCATTTGACCTCTTCTTCATGTAATTAGCCCACCAACAACCTCTTGGACCATTTCCTAAATTTTTTTTACCATTTCCACAAACCAAGGTGCCCTCCTAATTTTTACCACTTCTCTCCCTTCAAATTTGAATTTGGGTTCATTAGTTTCTCCATTTTAAGGAAATGCTTGCATTAGGTGGTTGGAATCATTAATTTCCCACTTGAGAGTCCCTTTGAGTTGTTCAACATTTAATACACCTCCCTTATTCATCATTTGGCCCCCATTCACACCTTGGACCAACTTTTACATCAGTTTAAATAATTTTCCTTACGGAATTTTACCCCATTTTAATACAAAGACAAACTTAGGATAAATCCAAATTCCCAAATAAATTTAATTATCCATTTGAAATTTGGATTGGGAATTTAATTTTTTACATTGGTTAGGATTTTATATTGCTTACTTGGATTTTCCATTTGAAAGCCTCGCCAACCTTTGGAGACATAGCTTAAATGATGAATCAACATAGCCCACCATTTCCTTCAAACTCCTACCTTGGTCATTTAGCTTTGACTTGACAACTTTCATGACCATGACTAAATGACTTAGGCCTTTGTGGTCCTTATCCAAGTTTGGGGTCATTACATGACCTCCCCTCCTAAAATTTCTTGTCCTCGATCAATATGAACCAACTCCACAAATATTTGAATCCACCCAATGGCCTCTCACCTCAAGCAAATGAAAATTTGTATGATGAGACACTTGGGCACTTTTCCACCAACTTCAGCAAGCTGCTACATGAGCCATTTGAAACTCACCTTCATCATAGATGAGCTCCCTTTTCTTCCATACACTGAGCTCTACATGTGTCAATATTGGTCTTGAACCATTATGGCCAATTTCAATCTCAAACTTGTTTACCCTTAAGCACATTATGCACTTAGGGAATGCATGCATGACGATTAACACCTCCATGTCTCTGATTGAATAATGTCTATGCTGGGGCTGAAACTTCATGAAGTGTCTATTCAGCCTCAAAATCATTCCTATGCTTCCTTTGGAAGCATCGCCCTTTTGCATATATGGTGGAGAAAAACTTGGTGGGGCAAACATTGGAAAATTAAGCACCACCTTCTTCATCCCATTGAGAACTCTTTTGGAATCCTCATCCCAACAAGGAATTGTTTCTTGCATGACCTCTTCTTCCAAGAAAATATGATGATATGGTCAAAGGAGAGATCAGTCTTATGCACCTTATCCCTTTCAAGAGATGTCTCTATCCCACACATTGTTACATGCATCTCCCAATTGAAATAGTTGAGACTAAGAATGATTCTTGGGTCCCAAATGAATCTAAGGATCGAGACGTGTCTTCTTCTTCCCCATCTACACTCCCCCATGTCATCATGGATAGCCTCATGAGGACTCCCAAACAACCAAACATAATAATAGTGTGTCCATCCATCCTAATGTTTCCCATGTAGGAAACTATCCAACTGCTCCACAAGGATAGACTCATGGAAATGAAGGCTAGCTAGCCCTCTTGGATCCCCATGAACAAGCTTCATCCTCCCAAACACTTATTCAATTAAGAACAATATATCATTCCATGCTATAACAAGATCCCAACACCATAATGAAATCCCATCACTTACCATGCTTCAAAAACCTTCCACCATTAGATCCAACAATGTTTGGACCTCTTCCTGTGCAAGCTGATTTCTGTCATGCCATGTTACATCCCACATTCTATGAATGCAAGATGATAAATCTTCCATATTTATGCATACACAATGCTTGGATTTATGTGTACCCAAGCCATCCAATGGCTGCAATACATTTCTTTGTTGCTGCTCACATAACATGACAATGTCGAATGCATCAATAAATCTGCTACAAATGCAAAGAAAACTCTTACAAATGTGATCCAAGCTTGCACACCCTTTAGTCTCCATCTATGTTATGTATCTACACATCCAATCCATGGATGAATAAACAAATTTTCTTGTTGATCCATATTGGATGTGATCATCCACCTTCCTCACGATGAAGTATTTTACCCATAACAGTAGATCATGAAGTCTTTCTTCCAAGGCATGCATGTCAAACAATGCTTCACCAATGCAATCAAGCATTGTGCATCCATGAATCTTCATTTTGGTGATGTACCTGTCGACCCAATACTTGGATAAACAAATACCACTATATGTAGCCTCAAATAGCATGTCCTCAACTATCTCTCCCATAGCTAAATACTCCTCATGGCGCTTCTTCAAATCAATAATTTCTTGGCCAAAATTTTCTTCATCTTTTCTCTTCATAAGCACCTTCAAATCTGAATTTTCCTCATGATCCATCATAATATGAGGCTCATCTACAGAACTACGAATGTAATCATCCATATGAATCTGATTTTTTTTGGTGTTGGAGTAGGAATGAGTTGCTCCGAACTCCATACAAAGATGCTCTTCAAACGGGAAGGAAAGAAATATATAACAAGCAAAAGTCTTCTCTTGTCCCCGGCATCATGCTATATTTGGACACAAGATTCTTCATCCAATCTATGGATGCATGTGCAATGGAAGTACCATATTGAATCCATGAATATCCTTGATGCTGCTCACATATCAAGGAAACAAATCCAAGATAGAGGAAAACAACATCTCCACTCCCATGCTCCTCCAACTTGGCTCTAGTCACCCATAGGGGAAAATCATAATATTCCTTGAGTAAAATGAATGTTTGGAAAACACTCTACACATCTATTGACCCATCCAAATGAGTCAAGCATGCCTCCCATGTGCTGCTATGTGTATTGGAAGGTTCATATAGAAGCCATGGGAACCTTTGCTACACCTCACAAAACTGCAAGATGGATGACACTGTAAGGAACAATTTATCTTTTCATGGGATTTGAAGACCCCAAGTCCAAATTGGAAGTGCATCATTCCAAATACTTGTTGAACCCTCTAAGAGTCTTTCCAACAAGAAAAGAAACTCCCTTTTTGCATCCATGTCATGTGTTCTATCATCTTGAATCAAATGGAACCTCCAAGTCCCATCATGCATATTGAATGCATCAAATGTCATCCATGGACATTTCTACTGCTTCTCATCAATCTGGAAGGAAAATAATGCATCAATCAGCCTCCTATCATATCAAGCAAAAATATTCCCTTCTCTAGATTTCAACTTTGTCATGCATCCATCCATCCAATACATAGATGAATCAACATCTTTGTTGGCTAATCCAAGTAGAGCGAATGCAACTACCTCCTCCAAAATCATGTTCCCCTTCAATGTAGGAAAGCCATAATCCTCCTGGTACCAAGATAGCACTTGGCCAACCTTCACCATGAAAATATCTCCTTCATGCACATGCAATTTGGATTGATCTCATTGTTCACATGATGGCTCATGGAATGATGTGCTAGTTATTCTTCTTCCAAGGAAAGCAAGACTAGTGCATCCTTGGATTTCCATCTCCACTATGTACTCACCTATCCAATCCATGGACAAATAAGTATCTTTGCTTGCCTATTTTAATGGTATGTCCTCTTGAATGTACTTCTACAACAATACAAGTGTTTGGCTAAGATCTTCTATGGAATCTCCCTTCACCAACACTTGCAAATCAGAAATTTCCTCATGTCATCCTCCACATGAGGTTCCTCCATCATACCCAATGCATTTCCTTCCGTGCAAGATGAAAGGTGTGGTACATTCAAATCCTTTTGGAGTTTATAGATCTGCAACTTTGACTCTTTCATATCCTTTTAAGTTCTCTCCAAAGAGACTATGCATCCTCCAATTTGATGCCAAGTTGTCTTGCTTCATCTTCATCTCTTCTGAGTGCATGGCGGTATATTTTGGTCATTGCTTCTTTGAGAGTTTTGAAATAGCCCATGAAATCTTCTCCTTCCAATCCTTATTATAAATCTCTCCAACAACATATTGACACCAAGGCATTGGCATCAACAAAAGGTTCCTTGGATTCTATGAGCTTCTCTTTACCCTCCTTTAGTGATCCACCCAAATGGTGTGGCTCACTAGAGCATCCATCAAAATATGGTCTTATTCCAAGGGTTGAAACCTTGGGATCTCCTCTTTTTCCTTATCAATGAAGATGATTTGGACAAGAATGCTCTTCTTCTTTGAGGTCCACTGAAAGACCCAAATCTGATCTATATGTTTCATTCTCTTCCAAACCTCCGTGTGGCTAAGAAGATTCTAGCATTTCGGCCTCATCATCATTATCATCATCATCATCATCATCATCATCATCATCATCATCATCATCATCATCATATTCTTCTTCTTCTTCTTCTTCTTCTTCTCCTTATTCTTTGTTATCCTTTTTTAAGTGACTTGTGGATTCTTCATCACCATGGATGCCACAAATAGGTTGATTTCTGCTCTCTTCATGCTCCTTTGATTATTGATTTCTCCTTCCTTCTTCTTCTTTTCTTGAAGTAGAGGAACAACTTGGTATTTTTCTACTCCCAAAAGAAGTCGCATCCACACCTTGGGTCCAAAATCCATATTGGCACTCAAAGTACCCTTTAAAGGATATGACTTCATGAAATTCTTCCCTCAAAGAAAGGTACTCTTGATAGTGATGAGGCATATTTTTTATTACTGCACAGAATATTTCTATCTCCTCCACAACTCTCTTAAGAAGCTTGCATCCTCTGATAATTTCTTCCTTTTCAATCTGATCAGTGAATGTGGGCATAGTGGGTCAATTGTGATACCAAGACTTTTTTGCAAACTTGAAGATGTGCTCTGCAATATTTATTCAATTGATATTTTTATGTTCCACAGGTGCAGAGGACCATGCTCTGATACCACTGTAGTATCCCAAGGTAGAGAGCAGGCACACTAGCTAGGTGACAAGCAAGGAAGACTAGATTTCCCCCCAAGGGTTCTCAAACACTCAGAGTTCTTTCAAGTTCTTACTATTAAGTTTATCCTAATTTCACATGCAAGATCATTGAAAGAAACACAATCACAAAATAGACAAATATTTACCCTGGGAAACCCTCATGGGGTAGAAAACCCAGCAAAGCTTTCCTCAATATAGATAATCAACCAATACAAGATGTAGTACCCAAACAAGATCTCCTTCTCCTCCTATGAAGACCTCTCTCTCTCTCCTATGCGCCAATCACAAGTGAGTGAATGAATGAGATAAATGAGGAACACGCCTCCTCTATTTATACTCATGTTCTAACTGACTTTTCACCCTAATGGGGCCGACCTCTCCTAAGAGAGTCTAATAACCCCTAAACAGCTTTGGAGGAATGAAACATCTCCGGAATAATAAAGTACAAATATAATATTCTTAGAAGTTACAATATTTCAACACTCCCCCTTAACGAGAAGGATATTATAACAACGTCTGCAGGATCAAGGAGTCATCAACTACATAATACATGATACGTCTATAAATCATTGGAATCTTTCTTCATACATCATCAATAACTCAAACAGTTACTGGAACATCTTCAATACTGGAACATCAACATCTTCAGTACCGAGTCTTCATCTTCTGCAGCACTCGAACAACTACAGTAACATCATCAACATCTGGATCCTCTCGATCAACAGCATCATCATCTGGATCTCTCTATCAATAGCATCATCTGGATCTCTAGATCAACAACATCATCCGGATCTCTCTATCAGCAGCATCATCTAGATCTCTCTATCAACAGCATCATCTGGATCTCTAGATCAACAACATCATAGCAGCATACCCTGCAACACACATGATCCAATTACGGGATGATCAATTCCTCTCACTTTAAAACATCTCTCATGTCTATGGACGATACAATCCAGATCTACTTCCAGGATGATCAATCCTTATCAATTTAAGACAAGTCTCATGTCTATGGACGATGCAATCTAGATCTACTTCCAGGATGATCAATCCTTATCAATTTAAGACAAGTCTCATGTCTATGGACAATGCAATCCAGATCTACTTCCAGGATGATCAATCCTTATCAATTTAAGACAAGTCTCATGTCTAGGGACGATGCAGTCTGTGATCCTTTTAAGACAAGTCTCATGTCTAGGGACGATACAATCCGTGATCCTTTTAAGACAAGTCTCATGTCTAGGTACGATACAATCCGTGATCCTTTTAAGACAAGTCTCATGTCTAGGGACGATACAATCCCATCATGTACATTTTGAACCAAATGTTCAGGGATGATGCAGTCCTATCACGTACATTTTGAACCAAATGTTCAGAAACGATGCAGTCCTATCACGTACATTTTGAACCAAATGTTCAGGGATGATGCAATCCTATCACGTACATTTTGAACCAAATTTTTAGGGATGATGCAGTCCTATCACGTACATTTTGAACCAAATGTTCAGGGACGATGTAGTCTTATCACGTACATTTTGAACCAAATGTTTAGGGATGATGCAGTCCTATCACGTCCACTAGGGATAACTTTCTCGGATACATATGTCTACGGATCTCTTTTAGGACATGTGTCTAGGGATGATACAATCCACTCATCAACTTAGACCAAGTCTAAGAATCACTCATCGACCTCATCGTCGACATCATCAATACAGGTATCCACATCATCGACCTTATTGACGATGCAGGCAATCTCATCATCAGTGACTACATCACTCCCCCTTTCGAGGAGGGTCCTTCTGAACCACACCAAGATTGTCTTAGAAATACTCAAACTTTACTCGAGACAGAGGTTTGGTCAATATACCAACAACTTGTTCGTCAGTGCTTACATACTCAATCTTGATAGCTCCTTTCTGCACCATATCCCGTATATAGAAATATCGGATCTCTATGTGCTTTGACTTATCATGGAACACTGGATTCTCTGTCATCTTAATACAACTCTGGTTGTCACACAGGATCATAGTGGGGTTCATCTCTAAATCAAACAATCCTGATAACAATTTCCGAAGCCATATTGCTTCACAACTGGAAGAGCAAGCAACTATGTATTCCGCTTCAGCTGTGTTGAGAGCCACACTAGACTTCTTCCTGCTAAACCATGAGATCATGGCAGATCCCAGACAATAACATCCACCCGATGTGATCTTGCTGTCTGATACACTTCCAGCCCAATCAACATCTGTGTAGCCATAAAATTTGAAGTCATGATATCCAAGCTAATATATACCAAAGTCTATCGTACCCTTCAGGTACCTCATCACATGCTTTGCAGCTATTAAGTGAACACATCTAGGTTCCACTAGATATCAACTTAAGGTGTTCACAACAAAGCATATATCAGGCCTAGTGTTCTTCAGATACATTAATGACCCAATAATCTTCCTGTACAGAGTTACATCCACTAACTCTGATGAGTCATCCGCTAACAACTTCAAGTTGGAATCCATGGGAGTGGCCATGGATTTACATTCCAACATATCAAATCTCTTCAAGATTTCCACAGCATACTTTCCCTGGTTGAGAAAGATTCCTTCTGAGCCTTGCCATACTTCCAGTCCTAGGAAGTAATGCATCAAACCGAGATCTTTCATCTCAAACTCTTGTGGTTGTTCTATGTACACTTCTTCCTAAATCACACCATTCAGGAAAGCTGTCTTTACATCCATCTGATGTAATTTCCACTTCATCATGGATGCAAGTGCCATGATGGTTCTAATGGAAGTGTACCTTGCAACTGGTGCAAATGTCTCTTCATAGTCAATTCCCTCTTTCTGAGAGAATCCTCTGGCTACAAACCTTGCCTTATATTTTTCAATGCTACCATCCGCAGCATGCTTTATTTTATATATCCATTTGGAGGATACAACACTCTTGTCCTTTGGTTTGGGAACAATATCCCAAACATCATTCTTCATTATTGACTGGTACTCCTCTGTCATTGCCTCCACCCACTCTTTCTTATGAGATGCTTCTTCATAACTAGTGGGTTCTTGATCTACAAGATCACACATCAAGGCCAAATAGTTGGAGAATGTCTTTGGTTTCTTTCTCACTCTAGTGGATCCTTTAGGAGCTTTATACTTTTCTGCTCCTAGTATAATGTCTCTTGCCCATGCTGGTTTTCTTTTTCTTGATATGTTTAAGGTAGGGGGTTCTTGTGGTTTTATTATGTCATGGTATTCAAGTGTTACATCTTCAGGGGTGGGTACAACTTCTGTAATTCTGGAAGGTGCATCTTCCTCATATACTTCTTCATACTGGCACTTCCTAGATCTCTTGAGAGACACCTCTTCATCAAATGTCACATCCCTACTTATTTCCATATGATGGAATCTTGTGATGTAAATTCTAAATGCGTTGGATGCTTCACAATATCCAACAAATATTCCCTTCGTCCCAGAAGGATCCAACTTGGTCCTCTTTTATTTTGGAATGTGAATGTATACTGGGCATACAAATATCTTGAGGTGACTTACCTCAGGCCTCTTCCTTGTGAACACTTCTTCTGGGGTCTTGAAATCAAGAGCACTATGAGATAGTCTATTCTGCACATAGACTGTTGTCCTGGATGCTTCATCCCATAGATACATAGGTAGGTCTTGATCATGTATCATTGTCTTTACTGCTTCCATGATGGTCTTATTCTTTCTCTCTGCAACACCATTTTGTTGAGGATTGTAGGGAGTGGTTAGCTCCCTCTTGATTCCAACTTCTTTACAAAATTCTTCAAAGTCTTTTGAAGTATATTCTCCACCATTATCTGTCTTGAGTATCTTGATCTTCTTTTCTGAATTATTTTCTATCAAGGCTTTGAATTCCTTGAATTTTCCAAAGACTTCATACTTTCCTTTTAGGAAATATATCCAAGTCTTTCTTGAGTAGTCATCAATGAATGTAAGGTAATATTCATATCCACTCAAGAATGTGGATGGCATTGGTCCACATACATCTGAATGAATCAACTCCAATGTACTCTTAGTCTTTGTTTCACTCTTTGGAAATGGGTTCTTGATATTCTTCCCTTTTGCACATCCTTTGCATGTGCCATCATGATCAATATCTAAGTCTGGTAATCATATGAATACCTTGCTCACATGAGGTAGTGCTTTGTAGTTAATGTGAGCAAGCCTTCTATGCCATAGCTCACTTGGGCTAGTGGCTTCATGAACAAGGGCAGCTTCTGGATGGCCCTTAGAGTTTGTATAGACATCCTTCCTCTTCACCAATAACAATTGCATCCTCAATTGATTTTCCTTTGGGCCACATGAGTACTTGTCCATCTGGTCCAGAGGTCAAACTAGGGTTCGACAAATCCCGGGGTTCTACCCACTCAAAAAGTTTGATCTAGGGCTCAAAACTTTGATTTTGAGGAGGGCTATCCAGCCATGCAATCAAAATCCAAAAATTCCAACTTTTGCAGAAACCCTAATTTTCACCGGAGGAGGAGAGAGAGGTATTTTCACCTTGTGAAAGATGTCCTATTTAGGCTAGCTCTGATACCATGTTAATTTCGCCTAATTTCACAAGTAAGATCACTCAAAGAAACACAATCACAAGATAGACAAATATTTACCCTGGAAAACCATCATGGGGTAGAAAACCCAGCAAAGCTTTCCTCAATATAGATAATCAACCAATACAAGATGTAGTACCCAAAAAAGAGCTCCTTCTCCGCCTATGCAGACCTGTCTCTCTCCTATGTTCCAATCACAAGTGAGTGAATGAATGAGATAAATGGGAACACACCTCCTCTATTTATACTCATGTTCTAACTGACTTTTCACCTTAATGGGGCCAACCTCTCTTAAGAGAGTCTAATAACCCCTAAACAGCTAACTCATGGCTGACCTCACATGGGAGATCTGATAACCCTAGTTACCACACTCTCTCAGAGGAATAAACATCTCCGGATATACAATAGGATCTCTTCGGATGAATGAAACATCTTCGGAATAATAAAGTACAAATATAATATTCTTAGAAGTTACAATATTTCAACACTTACCCAACCCAACACGAGGATATGATCTTTAGAGGGCATCTACAGGTCTTCAAAACTCATATCAGATGGGTTTAGAGTCCATACATACTATGGTGGCACATTCTCTGGGTACGTCACGCCCGGGATGGTCCTAAGACCACGTGGTTTCAGTGCCTAAGACTTCTGTGGAAAACCAACGGCTCATGGTTCTTCACCAAATGTATCTAGACCTAGTTACAGTCAATATATTCATTAAGAAACACTTGGTTCAAAGTTTGGAGGTTATTTTTCAATTTGGGAGGATTTGGAAGAAGATTACAATTTTAGGACAACTCAGCTAGTCAATTTAAAAATTGAATCAAATGATACTTAAAGACCACAAATTTTTGATATGAACCTGAGCATGGATTTTGTACTATCCTACCTACCTGTATCAACTTACAGAATCTCGTTTGGTGCTCTATATATCGATATATGGTTGTTTCAGTGAAGACTGGTTGATTTCCCTAGGCCAACTAGCTAAGCAGTTTTCCAAACGGACCAAGAGACCTTTGGGGGGTCCCAAATTTATGAACCAATACCTGATATGAACCCTAATATAGATAAGGGACCTACATAACCTAACGGGGAGTGATTTTTATTAATAGATGCTGAGATATGATTCAAACACTGAAAGCTAGTCATAAAAATTATCACATTGAGCATAGGCACAACAATTCATTGAAATAAGAAAATTTCACAACATAGAAATGTTTTGATATTCTTCATGATAGATATGGAGTACATCAAATATATACAAAACATAAAAACCATATTACATAAACTTCAAAAGACTAGTGGTCCATCTCCCTAATGGATTTGCAATGAGCACATCACCTAAGCAATTGAGAAGCAATGCAACTCAATAATAATAACAATACATCAACAAGCTAACCCCAAATGATCCACGACCTCTCCTTTTATTCTTTCTCCTTAACCTCCAAAACCATGCTCCAAAACCATGGGACCAAAGAAACCATGTACAAAAACCATGGGGAGTAGCCTAACCCTTGATTTCTTCCACATTGGGCACATTCAATTTACCATTTGAACACTTCTTCATGTAATTCACCCACCAAAAACCTCTTGGACCATTTCCTAACCAAGATTTACCATTTACACAAATCAAGGCACCCTACTAACCACTTTTGACCACTTCTCTCCCTTCAAATTTGAATTTGGTCCTTAAGTTGGAATTTGGGTTCATTAGTTTCTCCATTTTAAGGAAATGCTTGCACTAGGTGGTTGGAATCATTGATTTCCCACTGGAGAGTCCCTTTGAGTTGTTCAAAATTTAATACACCTCCCTATTTATCATTTGGCCCCCATTCACCCCTTGGACCAACTTTTACATCAATTTAAATAATTTCCCTTAGGGAATTTTACCCCATTTTAATACAAAGGAAAACTTAGGATAAATCCATATTCCCAAATAAATTTAATTATCCATTTGAAATTTGGATTGGGAATTTCCTTTTTTACATTGGTTAGGATTTTATATTGCTTACTTGGATTTTCCATTTGAAAGCCTCGCCAACCTTAGGAGACATAGCTTAAATGATGAATCAACATAGCCCACTATTTCCTTCAAACTCCTACCTTGGTCATTTAGCTTAGACTTGACAACTTTCATGACCATGATTAAATGAATTAGGCCTTTGTGGTCCTTATCCATGTTTGGGTTCATTACATGTCCTCCCCTCCTAATATTTCTTGTCCTCAAGCAATATGAACCAACTCCACAAATATTTGAATCGACCCAATAACCTCTCACCTCAAGCAAATGAAAATTTGTATGATGAAACACTTGGTCACTTTTCGACCAAATTCAGCAAGTTGCTACATGAGGCATTTGAAACTCACCTTCATCATAGATGAGCTCCCTTTGCATCCATACATTGATCTCTACATGTGTCAATATTGGTCTTGAACCATTAAGGCCAATTTCAATCTCAAACTTGTTTCCCCTTAAGCACATTATGCACTTAGCCAATGCATGCATGAGGATTAACACCTCCATGTCTCTGATTGAATAATGTATATGGCGGGGATGCAACTTCATGGAGTGTCTATTCAGCCTCAAAATCATTCCTATGCTTCCTTTGGAAGCATAGCCCTTTTTCATATATGGTGGAGCAAAAATTGGTGGGGAAAACATTGGAAAATTAAGCACCACCTTCTTCATCCCATTGAGAACTCTTTTGGAATCCTCATCCCAACAAGGAATTGTTTCTTGCATCACCTCTTCTCCCAAGCAAATTTGATGATAATGGTCAAAGAATAGATCATTATTTTGCACCATATCACTTTCAAGAGATGTCTCTATCCCACACATTGTTACATGCATATCCCAATTGAAATAGTTGAGACCAAGAATGATTCTTGGGTCCCAAATGAATCTAAGGATTGGGAAGTGTTTTCTTCTTCCCCATCTACACTCCCCCATGTCATCATGGAGAGCCTCATGAGTACTCCCAAACAGAATAATAGTGTGTCCATCCATCATAATGTTTCCCATGTAGGAAACTATCCAACTGCTCCACAAGGATAGACTCATTGAAATGAAGGCTAGCTAGACCTCCTGGATCCCCCTGAACAAGATTTATCCTCCCAAAATCTAATTCCATTAAGAACAATATATCACTCCATGCTATAACAATATCTCAACACCATAATGAAATCCCATCACTTTCCATGCTTCAAAAAAATTCCACCATTAGATCCAACAATGTTTGGACCTCTTCCTATGAAAGCTGATTTCTATCATGCCATGTTGCATCCCACATTCTATGAATGCAAGATGATAAATATGCCATATTTTTGCATACCCAATCCTTGTATTTATGTGTACCCAAGCCATCCAATGGCTGTAATACACTTCTTTGTTGCTGCTCACATAACATGACAATGTCGAATGCATCAATAAATATGCTACAAATTCAAAGAAAACTCTTACCAATGTGATCCAAGCTTGCACACCCTTTAGTCTCCATCTATGTTATGTATCTACACATCCAATCCATGGATGAATAAATAACTTTGCTTATTTATCCATATGGGATGTGATCATCCACCTTCCTCACGATGAAGTCTTCCACCCATAACAGTAGATCATGAAGTCTTTCTTCCAAGGCATGCATGTCAAGCAATGCTTGACCAATGCAATCAAGCATTGTGCATCCATGAATCTTCATTTTGGTGATGTACTTGTCTACCCAATCCTTAGATAAACAAATACCACTATATGCAGCCTCAAATGGTATGTTCTCATCTATCTCTCCCATAGCTAAATCCTCATCATGGCGCTTCTTCAAATCGACAAGTTCTTGGCCAAAATTTTCTTCATCTTTTCTCTTCATAAGCACCTTCAAATCTGAATTTTCCTCATGACCTATCATCACATGAGGCTCATCCACAGAACTATGAATTTAATCAACCATATGAATCTGATTTGTAATGGTGTTGGAGGAGGAATGTGTCCCTATAGACTCCATACAAAGATCTGTTAGTTTTTCAGCATTTAATTCAATATGATCTAGGATATTAACTGAGATAACAACATGTACAACATATCAAACACAAGAGACAAGAGACACAAAACATTTCACCGGGGAAAACCAAGAAGGTGAAAAACCCCACAACTTCATCAAAGATAGAATGAGCATCAATACAAAGATCACAAAGATCAAACCCCACAATAAGAGATATTCTCCTAGCAGCTTCTCCTCTTCCACTTGTGCGCACTCCTCATCTCTCTCACTAATGCGAAGTGAGTGAGTGTGTGAATGAATAGAATGAGAGAGACACACTCTCTATTTATACAATGACTTGATTAGCCTTTTACTCTAATTGGGCCGACTTCCTAAGGAAGCCTAATAACCCATCCACATGTCACTGGGCCGACCCCACTAGGGTGGTCTAATAACCCTTTGACCCACACAACTCATACAGGGCCAACCCCACGAAGGTGGTCTAATAACCCATCAAATATAAGTTGCGACACTTACAATAATACTTGCGACACTTGCAAATACAAATGACGACACTTCCAATCGGAGGAATAATACATCTCCGTTGGGGATACAATAAAGTACAAATGTAATACATACAATATACAAGTGAATATCTTTCGAAGTTACAAATACATAAATACTCCCTCTTAACTAGGAAGGTATTCTCTTGACACAAGTCATCAATACATATAGGCACAATTTCAATACTGGAGTTGGATCATCGTCACTCGATCACTGGAGCATCATCGTCACTACTGCTATACTCATCATCTCGATCACTAGTGCTATCTCTCAATTCTTCTCATCACAGGAAGTTCTACAGAGCCAACCCTTTTTCATGTTGGTTGTAGGCCTAGCCTCCTGTAGGTCTTTGTCATATATGGCCATCCTGTGGAATCCTCAGGGCTTATTACATCCGTCAACAAAACCTTGAAAGAGCATCCCAGGAATTTTACGATCTTACTGCTCAATCTATCGGATCTCCCAGGATCTTTTACATGTGACCACCATAAAACCTCGAAAGAGCATCCCAGGACTTTTACGAGCACACAGCTCAAATTATCAGATCTCCCAGGATCTTTTACATGTGGTTAGGAAAAACCTTAAAAGAGTGTCTTGTAACCTACAAGATCTCTAAAGAACATCCCAGGACTTTTATGAGCACACAGTTAAACCTATCGGATCTCTAAGACTGATTACATGCCTTATGTAGCAAAACCTCGAAAGAGCATCCTAGGAATTTTACAACCACACAGCTCAACCTATAAGATCTCCCAAGATATTTTCTATGCTACCTGTAGCAAAACCTCGAAAGAGCATCCCAAGACTTTTACGAGCACACATCTCAACTTATTGGATCTCCCAGGATATTTTCTATGCTACTTGCACAACCTGTCCACGACCATGAAGTATCAACCTGATACTCATGATCCACCTGATCATCCTCGCACGAAGCATCCTCTCGATGCTCATGATCGTACTGATCATCATCATACAATACATCATCCTGATGTACAACATTTGGAGCATCGACTTGATGCTGACCATACATGATCATCCTGATCATCATCATAGCATCATCCTGATACATATCATCACATGATCATCTTGATCATCATCACAACATCGTCCTGATGCATATCATCTGGAGCATCGTCCTGATGCTCATCACACATGATCATCCCGATCATCATCATCTCATGATCATCCTCTTTAGATCATCTCATCGTCCAAAGAGAACAACCCAGATGCACATCACACAACACTTACACCATCGACATGGGAGGACACATCTACCACCATTCGGGGAAGGCTCTAGCCCTTAATTTTTGACCATGGGAGAACACATCTACCACCATGTGAAAAATGGGTTCAGTCCTTACATCTGCACCATGGGAGAACATATCTACCACCATGTGAGAATGGCTCAGCAATTACATCACGACCATGGGAGAACACATCTACAACCATGTCGGAAAAGCTCGGAAATTACATCATGACCATGGGAGAACACATCTACAACCATGTTAGAAAATCCCATGTGCATCTGCGTCTTCTGGACTCATCACTTCCCCTTGGAAGGAACCTCGATTTGAAGTACACCAAGCCTTTTTTGAAGTACTCGAACTTCACTCTGGCTAGTGGTTTGGTCAACACATCTGCAATCTGCTCATCCGTCACAACATACTGGAGCTTTACTGCTCCTCTCCACACCATATCACTGATATAGTGATATTTGATCTCGATATGCTTCGACTTGCCATGGAACACTAAGTTCTCTGAAAAATACACACAACTCTGGTTGTCACAGAAGATATAGGAAGCATCCAATTGGAGATCAAATAAATGAGACAGTAGCTTCCTAAGCCATACTGCCTCACAACTAGCCGAACAAGCTGCAACACACTCTGCTTCGGCTGTACTCAGTGCTACGCAGGACTGCTTCCTACTAAATCAAGAGATCACACCTGATCCCATACTGAAGCAACACCCCGAAGTGCTCTTCCTATCTGCAGCACTGCCTGCCCAATCTGAATCAACATAACCCTCTAGGTTAAACTTTTGATTCGCATCATACTTGAGCCCATAATCAACTGTACCCTTCGTGTACCTCAGAATATGCTTTACAACAATCAGGTGAACATTTCTAGGATCCGTTAGGAACTGGCTCAATGTGTTCACTACAAAGCAAATATCTGGTCTCGTGTTTGTCAGGTACATCAATGACCCAATCTTCTGATGATTCATCATGGCATCAACCGACTCTGATGAATCATCACTCAATAGCTTCAGGTTTGATGCCATAGGTGTGGCCATGGCCTTGCAGTCCATCATCTCGAACCGCTTCATGATCTCTACTGCATACTTCCCTTTTCCAAGGAATATTCCATCTGTACTCTACCACACCTCCATACCTTGAAAGTAATGCATCATACCCAAGTCCTTCATCTCGAACTCGACAACAAGCTTCCTCTTTGTATCAACAATCAATCCAATCTCACCTGACACAAACAGGTCATCCACATACAATAGGAGTATCAATGGATTGCGTTCCTCAACCTTGTTGTAAAGGTTGGAATCCGCTTTACTCTTGGTAAAGCCTAAACTTGACAGGAAGCTGTCTATCTTGCCGTACCATGTCCTGGGTGCTTGCTTTAATCCATACAAGAATTTATTTAACTTGCACACATATGACTCCCTGTCACGTGTCTCAAAACCGAGTGGCTGCTCCACATACACTTCCTCTTCAACTACACCATTCAAGAAAGCTGTCTTGACATCCATCTGGTGTATCTTCCACTTCATTGCTGCATCCAGAGAAAGTACTGTTATGATGGAATTGTATCTGGATACAGGTGGAAAAGTCTCTTCATAATCTATCCCTTCTTTATGGGAGAATCCACGAGCCACAAACCTTGCCTTGTATTTCTCTATGTTAGCATCAACAACATGCTTGATCTTGTAGATCCACTTGGAAGTCACAATAGAATTCCCTTCTGGCCTTGGGACCACATCCCAAACATCATTCTTCATGATCGACTAGTACTCCTCGATCATGTCATCCTTCCATTACTGCATCCCGGATCCTGGGAACTTCAGATTCTTCAATATCTTCAATAGATAGTTTTCTTGAACTTCGTTGTCAAAACAAATGTTGTAGTTGAGTCTTCGTCGCTTGTTCTTCGAAACAAGTCTCTCTTGTAGGTGATGGTACACGGTCTTTCCTACAAGACAAGTTCAATTGCATGATTAGAAACATCTCATAGATTTCAAAACAAATTCTTACACATAAATACATATGTCATACAGTCATGCAATTATCTTAGCCAATGCTTCAATACAACATTTATCCATATCCCATAACTTTCTAGATGCCTTCCATCTCTACCAGAACATTGTTAAGAGTGTGCACAACTCCCAACATGTCAGCAAAGAGGTTTCATTCTAGATAGGTAGCAATGGAATGTTGTACAGTACCATAGGCCACTTACCCATTAATATATTAATAGTATCTTGTTAATTAATGCAACCTTTTCTAAAATGCATAGTATACATCCTAAATCTAGGAACATAAGTATGTGCATGACTGAACAAAATCATATATACAAGAAATGAAAATTTAAATACTTATCTTTGTTTGCTTGTTGGGTGGAATCCCTCTCAATCGTTGCTTCCTGGATTATTTGTCTTTGAACTTATATCCATCCTGGACCACTATGCATGCTTAAGTGTGTACTAGTGTCGTCCTCAAGATCTCATACATAATCATACATGCATTAATATAATCTCAATACTATCAAAACATTATGATTCTAAATAATCTTAAACATGTATGGTTATGGTCATTTCATACATAGGTAATTTATAACAAGCGTTAGTATTCAAGGTTTCAGGGAGGACTTCTTTTACTCATGCATATTCTTATATGACCATAGGACTCTTCATTAAGAAGCATAATATGCATAAACCCATGATTACTCAAACTTATAACTTCATGAATAATCATTATCAATCATACAAAAAGTATACTTATATAAGATCCTAACACAAGGTAGGAACTCGATATAGGAAAACATACCTGGATTATCATGTTTGCTAGTTATGTCTAACATACCCAAACAATGTCTACTTTGTTCTTGTCCATGATTTGTGCTAGTAACTTGCATATCTCATAAGTTAAGCATTGTAGAACCAAATTATACATACCTCATAAGTAGATATTTTGTGTGATCAATGGCTATGGATGATTCTTTGTCTTCATGTCACCATGGTCATATGTTCTTGATCTAGAACTTGATTTGTCTTTCTTGATGTACCTTTCATGTTAGCGGACAACATCATCCTCATACAACACCACAGTGCATTAGTACAATCATAAGTGTCATAAACCTAATCAATGAATGTCTTCTATCATTTACATGCATGCATACTTTTACTAAGGTTATAAGACAAGTCTAAAATTAACCAGGATTGTACTAACCTCAATAATATGAAGACAAACTTAATCATGAACATATTTCAAAACATACCTGTATCTCTTTAAGTCATACCTATCGGGATTACTTGTAGTCTTATTTTGTAAGGCCTTAGCCTCATCTCCCTCTGGAACTGGAACTTCTGTAGGTGTCCAAATCATTCTCTTCTAGGATTAACCCAATCCACTTGATTTGTTGAATCTGGAACTGGAGCTGGCTAGGGTTTGTCAGAGAAACCCTAAAAATTCAAACTTTGAATTTCAAACTTCTGATTGGATGAAAAAATGCACCTTGCTGAGATGATCAAGCTGGTATACTTCAATTTTGAAATCTCCAAAATTTGACCCCTCAAAATTGACTTTGAAAGTTTTGGATCTACAGCTTTTGTCAAATTCTGGTTTTCTAGTCAAAATCTCGAACTAGGGTTTGATAATTCCTGGGGTTCTGCCCAGCCTAAAAGTTCGATCTTGTGCTCTAAACTTTGATTTTTTTGAGGAGCATCCAGCCTTGGTCACAAATTCCAAAACTTTTAACTTTTCCAGAAACCTTAATTTTCCACCTTTCCGATCAAAATCCCGAACTAGGGTTTGATGATGCTCGGGGTTCTGCCCAACCAAAAAATTCGATCATAGTCTCTAAACTTTGATTTTCTTGAGGAGCATCCAGCCGTGGTCTTGGATTCCAAAAATTCCAACTTTCTCCGAAACTCTAATTTCCCGCAACAGTGACGAGCCAAAAATGAAAGTGCTCAAACTCCAATTATGTTTTGAACAGAAATATATGTCATATTGTTTCTGATGTATCTCTGAAATTTCAGATCCCCAGGGTCTAAAACTTCGGCCTGTGGTAGAATGACCTGTCATCTTTCCAACCCCATAGATCTGATCTCTAATGGATTCTCTAAGAGAGAGATATATGCCAAGTGTCGCAATGTGACATGTTTATGGGATGAAACAGTATAGAGAACTTTTATGGCATTCCACATGTCACTGTTTCAACTTCGGCCACTGAAACCCGAACCTGTGAAACTACAGTACGTGCCCTAACTGTCACTTTTTAGGGAATTCCATTTGGAGCTTCCTAGCCCGAGATATGACCTTTTTTCCTAGGTCACATGTTTAGGATTGCATTCTGGAAGAGTCAAAAACCCTAACTTGTATGGATCATATCTCACAAAGTACAACGAATTTGAGGTTGTCCTTCAGACATAAGGTACATGGACATTTCATCTTCGACCTGTAAAATTTTTAGATCCTGAACCTTCGCCAAAACTGATTTATAGAGAAAGTTCCACGATGACTGGTTTTTACTATGCCAAGCCCTATCTTCCAATTTGTCGCAAGTGCAACAAGTGTCATAAATGCCATACAATGCCTTCCTTCAGGCTAGCTATGATACCATGTTATTTTTTCAGCATTTAATTCAATTTGATCTAGGATCTTAACTGAGAGAATAACATGTACAACATATCAAACACAAGAGACAAGAGACACAAAACATTTCACTGGGGAAAACCAAGAAGGTGAAAAGATCACAAAGATCAAACCCCACAACAAGAGATATTCTCTTATCATTTGCTCCTATTCCACTTGTGTGCACTCCTCCTCTCTCTACTAATGCAAAGTGAGTGAGTGTGTGAATGAATAGAATGAGAGAGACACACTCTCTATTTATACAATGACTTGACTTGCCTTTTACTCTGACTGGGCTGAATTCCTAAGGAAGCCTAATAACCCATCCACATGTCACTGAGCCGACCCCACTAGGGTGGTCTAATAACCCTTTGACCCACACAACTAATACAAGGCCGACCCCACCAAGGTGGTATAATAACCCATCAAATATAATTTATGACACTTACAATAATACTTGCGACACTTGCAAATACAAATGACGACACTTCCAATCAGAGGAATAATACATCTCCATTGGGGATACAATAAAGTACAAATGTATTACATACAATATACAAGTGAATATCTTTTGAAGTTACAAATACATCAACAAGATGCTCTTCAAATGGGAAGGAAATAAATATATAACAAGCAAAACTCTTACGTTCTCTTGTCCCCGACATCATGCTAGATTTGGACACAAGCTTCTTCATCCAATATATGGATGCATGTGCAAGGGAAGTACCACATTTCATCCATGAATATCCTTGTTGCTGCTCACATATCAAGGAAAAAAATCCAATATAGAGTCAAGCAACATCTCAACTCCCATGCTCCTCCAACTTGGCTCTAGTCACCCATAGGGGAAACTCATAATCTTCCTTGAGTAAAATGAATGTTTTGAAAACACTCCCCACATCCAAATGAGTCAAGAATGCCTCCCATGTGCTGCTATGTGTATTGGAAGGTTCATATGGAAGCCATAGGAATCTTTGCTACACCTCACAAAACTGCAAGATGAATGACACTGTAAGGAACAATTTATCTTTTCATGGGATTCCAAGACCCCAAGTATGAATTGGAAGTGCATCATTCCAAATTCTTGTTGAACCCTCTAAGAGTCTTTCCAACCAGAAAAGAAACTCCCTTTGTGCATCCATGTCATGTGTTATATCCTCTTGAAGCAAATGGAACCTCCAAGTCCCATCATGCATATTGAATGCATCAAATGTCATCCATGGACATTTCTGCTACTTCTCATCAATATGGAAGGCAAATAATGCATCAATCAACCTCCTATCATAACAAGAAAAACTATTTCCTTCTCTAGATTTCAACTTTGTCATGCATCCATCCATCTAAAACATAGATGAATCAACATCTTTGTTGGTTGATCCAAGTAGAGCGAATGCAACTACCTCCTCCAAAATCATGTTCCCCTTCAATGTAGGAAACCCATAATCCTCATGGTACCAAGCTAGCGCTTGGCCAACCTTCACCACGAAAATATCTTCTTCATGCACATGCCATTCAGATTGATCTCATTGTTCACATGATGGCTCATGGAATGATGTGCTAGTTAGTTTTCTTCCAAGGAAAGCAATACTAGCGCATCCTTGGATTTCCATCTCCAATATGTATTCACCTATCCAATCCATGGCCAAATATATATCTGATTGCATATTTGAATGGTATGTCATCTTGAATTTACTTATGCAACAAGACAAGTGTTTGGCTAAGATATTTTATGGCATATCCCTTCACCAACACTTGCAAATAAGAAATTTCCTCATGTTCATCTTCCACATGAGGTTCCTCCATCATACCCAATGCATTTCCTTTTGTGCAAGATGAAAGGTGTGGTACATTCAAATCCTTTTGAAGTTGCTAGATATGAAACTTTGAATCTTGCATATCCTTTTGGGTGCTCTCCAAAGAGACTATGCATCCTCCAATTTGCTACCAAGCCATCTTGCTTCATCTTCCTCTATTCTGAGTGCATGGTAGTATATTTTGGTCATTTCTTCTTTGATAGTTTTGAAATGTCCCATGAAATATTCTCCTTCCAATCCTTCTTCTAAATCTCTCTAACAACATCTTGACACCAAGGCATTGGCATAAACAAAAGGTTCCTTGGATTCTATGAGCTTCTCTTCACCTTCCTTTAGTGATGCACCCAAATGGTGTGGCTCACAAAGAGGATCCCTCACATTATGGTCTTATTTCGAGGGTTGAAACCTTGGGATCCTCTTCATCCTTACCAATGAAGATGACTTGGACAAGAATGCTCTTCTTATTTTAGGTCCAGTGAAATACCCAAATTTAATCTATATGATTCATTCTCTTCCAAACCCTTATGTGGCTGAGAAGAGTCTAGCATTTCGGCCTCATTGTCATCTTCTTCTTCTTCTTCTTCTTTGTTATCCTTCTTTAAGTGACTTGTGGCTTCTTCATCACCATGGCTACCACAAATAGGTTGATTTATGCTCTCTTCATGCTCCTTTGATGACTGATTGGTCCTTCCTTATTCTTCTTTGCTTGAAGTAGAGTAATAACTCGATATTTTTCTACTCTCAAAAGAAGTCGCATCCACACCTTGGGTCCAAAATCCATATTGGCACTCAAAGTACCCTTTAAAGGATATGACTTCACGAAATTCTTCCCTCAAAGAAAGGTACTCTTGATAGTGATGAGGCATATTTTTTATTATTGCACGGACTCTTTCTATCGCCTCCACAACTCTCTTAGGAATATTGCAGCCTCCGATACTTTCTTCCTTTTCAATCTGATCAATGAATGTGGGCATAGTGGGTCGATTGTGATACCAAGACATGTCTACAAACTTGAAGATGTGCTTTGCAATATTTATTCAATTAAGAGTTCTATGGTCCACAGGTGCAGAGGACCATGCTCTGATACCACTGTAGTATCCCAAGGTAGAGAGCAGGCACAATAGCTAGGTGACAAGCAAGGAAGACTAGATTTCCCCTCAAGGGTTCTCAAACACTCAAAGTTATTTCAAGTTCTTACCAAACTAAACACAAGGATATGGTCTGCGGTGGGAGTCTACAGGTCTGCAAAACTCATATCAAATGGGTTTAGAGTCCATACATACTGTGGTGGGCACATTCTTTGGGTACGTCACGCCCTTGATGTTCCTAATACCACGTGGTTTCAGTGCCCGAGAATTCTGTGGAAATCCAATGGCTCCTATTTATTCTCCAGACGTATTTAGACCAGGTGATAGTCAATATATGCAGTAGGAAACACTTGGTTCAAAGTTTGGAAGTTTATTTTGCAATTTGGGAGGCTTTGGAAGAAGATTGCAATTTCAGGATAGCTCGGCTAGTCAATTTACAACTCGACTCAAATGAGACCTAAAGCCCATGAATTTCTGATATGAATTTGGGGATGGGATGTGTACTGTCCCACCTACCTGAAGCAACTTACTGAATGTAGTTTGGTACTCTATATCTTGAGATATGGTCATTTCAATGAAGACTACTTGATTTCCCTAGGCCAACCAGCTAAGCGGTTTTCCAAACAGCCCAAGAGACCTTTGGGGGTCCCAAATTTCTGAACCAAAACCTGATCTGGACCCTACTCATTCATAGGGAACTGCAACAATTGATGGGGAGTGACTTGGATTAACAGAGGTTGATACATGATTCAAATACTGAAAGTTATTGATAAAAATTATCACATTGAGCATAGACCTTAGCAATTAATTAAAATAAGAAAATTGCACAACATAGAAATGTTATGATATTATTCATGACATATATGCAGTACATTAGAGAGATACATAACATAAAAACCATATTACATAAACTTCAAAAGACTAGGGTTCCATCTTTCTAATGGATTTGCAAGGGGCACATCACCCAAGCAATTGAGAAGCAATGCAACTCAATAATAATAACAATACATCAACAAGATAACCCCAAATGAGCCACGACCTCTCCTTTTATTCTTGCTCCTTGACCTCCAAAACCATGCTCCAAAACCTTGGGACCAAAGAAACCATATACAAAATCCATGGGGAGTAACCTAACCCTTGATTTCTTCCACATTAGGCATATTCAATGTACCATTTGACGACTTCTTCATTTAATTCTCCCACCAACAACTTCTTGGACCATTTACTAAACAACATTTACCATTTCCACAAACCAAGGCACCCTCCTAACTAATTTTGACCACTTCTTTCCCTTCAAATTTGAATTTGGTCCTTAAGTTGGAATTTGGGTTTATTAGTTTCTCCATTTTAAGGAAACACTTACATTAGGTGGGTTGAATCATTAATTTCCCACTTGAGAGTCCATTTGAGTTGTTCAACATTTAATACACCTCCCTTTTTCATCATTTGGCCCCCTTTCACACAACTTTTACATCAATTTAAATAATTTTCCTTCGAGAATTTTACCCCATTTTAATACAAAGGCAAAGTTAGGATAAATCCAAATTCCCAAATAAATTTAATTATCCATTTGAACTTTGGATTGGGAATTTACTTTTTTACATTGGTTAGGATTTTATATTGCTTGTATTTTTCATTTGAAACTAGCCTTTCCAACCTTAGGAGACATAGCTTAAATGTTGAATCAACATAGCCCTCCATTTCCTTCAAACTCCTACCTTGGTCATTTAGCTTAGACTTGACAACTTTCATGACCATTACTAAATGACTTAGGGATTTCTGGTCCTTAGCTAAGTTTGGGGTCATTACACTTACTACAATTTTTAGTAGCAAAAAATATCCTTTAGTAATCAGGAGGGCCCTACAGAACAATATTATGAGGAGAATGGGTTCTAAAAAACAAATAATGTCTTAGTATAATAAGTTTACCAGTATTGCAAGATATTACCAATTTACAAGGGGAAAACAAAATTTATGAATTTTATCGAATTTGCAAATTTTGTTAAAGCTAACAATCACTTTGCAATGGATAGCTAGTTAAACCTGTGCAATATGTACCATACCAATGAATCCTTCTTGGAATACATGGTAATGAATTCCAATGTTGTAAGGACATATACTCTCAATATGATTACCAATTTACAAGGGAAAACAAAATTTATGAATTTTACTGAATCTACAAATTTTGTTAAAGCTAATAGGCACTTTGCAATGCCATAGCTAGTTAAATTTGTGCAATATGTACCATACTGATGAATCCTTCTTGGAATACATGGCAATGAATGACACGTTTTAAGGAGAGATACTCTCACTATGATGAGGGATTCTATTGCAGTGGCCCAATACATATTCATTATAGTTGTTTGTGCATCTGTATGGACATACTCTTTGAAATCCAAACTAGATGAATGTATTCTTATCATGATGGATGGAGTTTTGTTGTTGGGATTCTCAATATTGTTGTTGATTGTAGGTAGGATCTTTGTATCACTTATATGAAAATATGGTCTCAATGTTACCTTTTTGGTTAGCGGCCTTTATGTCATAGCCCGTATATACCAGATGCTCACTAGGTCCATCAGTTTAGATTCTATCTGGCCACTCACTATATTTGTTTTGATAATTCACCTTTTCTTGCATGATTATGTTGGTTCTACCATCAATCCATCGACATCCTTGGATTTGAACCTACACCTTCTTCAAAATCATTCTACCGATTGTCCAATAATATTTCCCTGAATGGTCAGGTTTGGCAGGTGCAAAGGGGGGTGCTTTTTGACCCCCATAGTAAAAATAAAGTAGTATTATTCATGGGGATTTGGATAAATATCAAATAACCAAGCATAAGCCTAGGCTCTTTGGAAAGGTCTATTACAAGCATTACAGAGTAACATAAGACAAATGATTATAGTGGGAAATTCAATGATATTTATTCGGTACCTAATCTCCAAAAGATGCCAACATATGGCCGTCTATCTATAATAATTAGGAGATTCTTGCAATTGTTCTAAGAATTTGAAGATGCAAATGTTTATCATGTCCTTAGAACATTGAAACACTGAAGCTGATAGATATGCAAATGTGGCATGCAATTTGGATCAAGGAAAATTAAGGATGGGTAGGGAAGAAGTAGGTTTTTGTCATATTCCATAACCTTACAGAGGGTAAATGATTCTTATAATTAATACTTTGGTTACAAACCCAAAGAAGGGGCTCTTTATTGTTGATATTGGACACTACAGGTGGCAAGTTAAACTAATGCATTTGAATGTTAATCAAAAGCTAAGATCCTTTGAATCAATGAACATTATTGATATTGGATTGATGGAGAGCTTGAGCATGAGAGCAACAGAGCATTCCATCACTCACGTGAATCTAATAGGAAATATGATGAATTTGGTATGGGGAAATCAGTCCTAGATTTTCGAGCAAATTATGGATGATTCTAGATGTTCTATCAAGTTTGTTTTTTCGGGTGATTTCAACGTATGGTATGTGTTAACGCCTAAATTTCGCACACATGTGAAATTTTGGCTAATATTGCAGTAAGGCGTCATCAACATATAGCATGTAGCCCACCGAAGACATCCTCATCAGATCCAACAAACAACATGAGTCCAAAAATGGAAAAAAATAGTCAAAAGAAAAGGTAGTGCAGTTACACCCATGTTAGCCCATGCTACTGCACGTATGATCAGTTGTGTGCCTGTGCGATAATACCATGAATGTTCTTTCGATATCCATGCGACTGTCAAAACAACATGATCTCAGCTACCCACCATGCATTGGAGGCTCATGAAGACTCCTCACCAACAAAAATTTGAATTGGTATCTTCATATTATGGGGGAGAATTAAATAGCCCTCTTTGTGTACCTTGAAGCTAGTTCATGAGGTGATAGGATTCACATTTGGATATAGTTTTTTCTTGGCCACCTCTTGGCCTATAAAAGGAAGCCATGGGAATGCATCTTGCAAGAGAAATATAGATCAAGGTTATGCTATTGGAATTGTGTTGGAGCTTCTTCCACCTCTTCCCATACCTACTAGTATCCTTCAAGCTCCCTTGCCACATTTATCCAATGGGAAAGTGTTTCTTCCATTTGTTCTTTCAATTTTTATTCAACATTTAGTGTGGAAAAAAAGGACCTCCCTAAGGGAGATTGTTGGCTTCCCTTGAATCCCACACCTCCTAGGTGATAGTTCATGTAACAATCTTGACCATTGGGAAATCTAAATTGGTTCTAGCATTAGTCTCTTGTTGTGGTTTGCATATTCCCACTCCCTTGCTTGTTTCAAGCTATTTTCAAGTTTTTGTTTTATTTTGCTAACAAGAACCTTGCAGGATCAATTTGGAGTCACTCACATTTGCTTTTTGTAACATGATACTGGGCCTTGTTGACAACCTCAAAAGCTTTCCCCCAAAGTGGGAAGGGCTGCACACCTTTGTGCAAATTTTCCCACAACACTATTTATGGCGACTCCACTATAGTTTTGTTCATTTCTCTTTCACTAGGTTTTTATTTTCTAAATAGCTAATTTCGCGTGCTTGTCTTATGTAGGTGAACAAGTCCATACCTTTCATTCCCAGAATTTGGCCTCCTCTTGGCTGAAATTACTGTTTACACAGTCGCGGAGATCTCTGTGCCTCGAGCACAATACCCACGTATATTTTCCTTCGACAATTGCGCTACCTGCACATTTTAACAAACCCTCACCCACACGGTAAGTTGATTCCTATTCTTTTAGCCTTGCAATGTTGTAACCGCTCTACAACACGTATGTGTTTGCATTTTCCATGCTATTGCGTGTTTGTTTTTGTGTTTTCCATGATACTGTCATTTATTTTACCTTTTATCAGTTTTGCATACAATCTTGTAGTCCCAATGATTGCTCAATAATAAACCATAATTAAATTAACTTGCAAATAGTTAGTTTTTTCTTTAGTAATTATTCCACTTAGACTAAGATTAGGAAGTAAAGGGTCTTTCTCGAAAACTACTTAGGTAACCAACTTTGGGGATTTCAATGGGCCTCATTGTTGTCACTAGTATTCAAGACATCTCATGTTCTATGTTTACTTTCTATGTTCTTAGGAAAAAAAGTGTAGCTCACTTGTTGCACACAAGCAAGGACCTAAAGACTCTAATATCCCAAAGTATGATCTCCACCTCACACTTCATGTGAGTTTGGTGAATTAGAAAAGGGTGAGAAGTGTGAATTGCCTCCATTGCACACTTTTAATTCATTAGCATTTTGTTAGCAAGCACCATTAGTGTCTTTTAGATTTGAAGTTAAGTATCCATCTGCATTTACTTTAAGCTATTTAGTTAAATGCAACAATCAATTTGCTTATCTCACATGTGTTTACATCATTAGCACACATTGAGGGACCTAGAAACTCTTTGAAACCGAGTATGCTCTTCACCTCGCATTACTTGTAATCTTGGTGAATTAGAAAGAAAGGGAATTGTGAAATACCTCCCTTACACTCCTTAAGTGAATTTAGACCCTTAAAATCAACACTTGTAATTTCCAACCAACTAAAATCCTCCAAAGGAGGTCACAAAATAATATTTTAGTTAGGTAGGATTGATTGGGCTTGGCATCCATTAATTCCCACCAATATGGTTTCATTAAGTTTTTTGAAACATAGCATTGTTGACTCATAGGGTACTTTTAAATCCTTCTATCAACAAGTGTCGAAAGAAAATATAGATAAGAAGTGTGTCTTCCCCAAGGAGGTAAAAACCGAGGTATTGCTTCCATGCCCTCTCCAAAGAGCCACTCAACTTTTTGTGGAGGTGACACTATACCGCCCAGGCAGAACCACTTATCCACACTTGATGCAGGTATCTTAGTGGCCAAAATTATGATATTGCTAAGGAGCAATTGTGAGTGCAATTGACTCATGAAGTCAGATATTTCCATTGGGAAATGTTGTCAATCTCTTTCAATACATATCCCCATTGACGGTATAACTGACTCTTTGTTACCTTCACTATTCAATCATTGTGTGGATCCCATTATCACCATTGATTGCGCTTTTGGAAGGCCCATTTACATTTGAGAGGAATTACTTTAGGTATTTAGGGAATTTACATTTATTTTCTTTTTAAATACAAGTTCACTAAATCATAATTAAAAATAACCTACATGTGGGAGCACTTGCACTAAACCGACATAGCACATATCACTCACTTTGCACCATTTTGCATATGTGGTGGTTGGCATATTTGTGCATTTGTTCAATTGTATTTATTTCCATCATCATTCTTGCTTGTCACTAAAATTACACCATCGAGGAACAAAACCCCCTAAGGCAGTCCCGAAGACTACAAGGCCTTTCCCCTCTCTCGAGGGGTGTTTACCCACTTTCTTCCCGTGGTTCACAAGGGAGATACTCTAGCCTGGGTCGCTCCCAAGAAACATTGATAGGATCACCAGGGAAAGGTTGATCCTTGCTTGAGTCATTTTCTGCCCTTGGAGAAAACTTAGATCCTTTTTCTTCACCCTCTCATGGAAGAGGCATCCCTTCATTTTCTCCCCTTGGAGATAACTTAGACCCCTTTGGTTCACCCTCTCACGGAGGAGGTCCCACTTTATTTCCACCCCTCTGCGGAAATACACCTTCTTCCCCCTATTCAAGAGGAGGGCACACAATATCCTCATCCTCACATCAGGGATAGAGGACACCACCACATATACCCCGTTCTCCCCCTTGAGGGAACACTGCGCAACATATAATGGAGGGACTCAAATTACCTTTCATGGCTAGATTAAATCTCCCTAATCTGGCCAAACTGATCAATGACCCTATAGCACATGATCAAGCATGGCCAACTATGCCTGATAATCTCCCCTTAGATATCCCTAAGTTTGAAGGGAAACAAGGAGATGATCCAACCAACCATGTCATGTTATTCCACTTATGGTGTTCCTCCAATAGCATAGTGGAATCCTCAGCGAGGCTTCGCCTATTTCAACGAAACCTTACTAGAACGACAACAAAATGGTATGTGATCTTACCAGGAATAACCTATGCCACCTTTGGGACATTGGCCACCGCATTTCTCACATACTTTCAGCTTCTCATTCTCCATGAACTCGACCTTGAAATTCTCATAGAATTTCGAAAAAATACCTCTACCCACATAGTGAACCACATCCATGAGTGGCGAGGATGACATACATTGTGAAAAATCAACATACAACCTCATATCCTATTGGATTGGTTCATCAAGTCACTCCAACCCACAATTGCAAATGATGTGGAAAACTCAATGCCCCAAACTCAGGAAGAGGCCATCCTAAAGGTCCATCATTTCGACCTCATATATGCACAATTTGGTTACTTATACACCATCCTACCTAATGTCCCTTGGCATTGATCTTTGGATCCTAAACCCGCGGGTTCATCACATTTAGCAGATGGGATTATCGGGTCCATTTCCTAACAAGGAAAGGTTCCTCCTCCTACTCATGTGCCATTCAACAAGACACCAAAGTATGCACCCATCCATCCCGTGTCGGCACCCCCTACTCTTGTACCAAATCCTCAATTTGGTCAGCTACAGTACAAACCTTAAATTCCTACTTACCTCAATGCAAGCCAAGAATCCATGGTACCTTCACCACAAATGGCACTACCCACTCCTACATCCACATCGTATGGAGCATAAACAACATATATCCCACCTCTTGGGTATAACCCTTATTACATGTTTCCTTGTTCTCCTCGTGCTACCCCCATGCCACACATGGGGGTAAATTTAGTTCAACCTTCTTTCACACAACAAGCTCAATATTTTGAGCAGTTGAACACCGCAAATCCCTAGAATCCTCCAAATCATGGGAAGAAGAAAGGTAAGAACAAAAAAAACCAACAGCAAGGGCAAGGGGGAAATCCCCCTCAACAATAGAAACAGAACCAAGGTAACGAGACTGTGGGGGATAATAACCCCCCCAAGCAATGCAAGAATGATAACCTGAAGACCAATTATTCTTGCTCGATTTATGGAGAGTATGGTCACTACACTCACCATTATCCCCTTACCCTCGAATGTTAACAGTTGGTGGAAGCCAAGAAAAAGACAATCGCGAATCCTCCTCAGAGACCTAACATTCCATAACCCCAAACCACTATCCTACAACAAACCTAAGGTACCACTTAGGCACACCCCCCATAACCCTCATATGAAAGTCTCCCACAACTACAGTATTGTGGATGACTTGGCTCAGTCACCAGCTGGCACGTCCACGTTAGAGATGCTACAATATTGCCCAATGCAATGGAAGGCATTACTTAATGCACTTGGCATAGTCGACCCTTCCAACTCGTGCCTTATGAACGTTGATCTTGATAAAGGTGAACCACGACTACCCTCATTGATTGCATTCCAAGTTCCCGTTACGGTTAAAAAAATTATGATTCATCGATGCATCATCAATGAAGGAACATCCACATTGGTCATGTCATCTAATGTTTGGAAAATATTTGGATCACCTGAGTTAGTCCCTTCATATATCGCCCTTCGTGCATATGATGGGATACCATCACAACCCAGGAGTTTGTATCATAATATCCCCATTGAGCTAGGGGGGGGGGATGGTAATTATTGATATCGAAGTAGTCGATGTACAACTTGACTACAATATTCTTTTGGGTTGTAGTTATATGTACACCATGAAGGCGATTTCCTCTTCATTTTTCTGCATCATGATGTTTCCCTTTAATGGGAGGATAGTCACCCTCGAGCAACTCAATTACTATGACCCTCATACAAACACCAACCCCAACAATGTGCTACCCACTGTTGCAGGAACTAGCCAAACCCCTTACGTTGATATATGATCAAGAGTGTACAAGGAATCCAACTTGCTAGGGGTTTATTCAGGTCCATCGCTTGAAATCCCTACATCGACTGATGGCCTTATGTGCACCATTTTCACCTATGAAAATGTATCTACCTCCCCCTCGGCATCATCATCAAAACCTACTATGAGTCATGGCATTGAACATACGTTGATTCTGTCCATACCTCCAATATTCCAAATACCTTTCTTGTATCCCCCTATGGGAGTACAAGGGACGTTGGTTATGGCACAATTGACTCAACCTAGGCTCACTTTGGGTATACATGTGTAGTAACTCACTCCACCCTACCCAGAAACGGCGTCAAAACATGTGGCCCACTATGAATTTGTCCCTGTATCTACCATGATGCCATCTAGACCGGTTATGCCATTCGTACCAAATGTTGAGCCTATGATATCTATGACTAAACCACCGTTGGTTGTCGCTAAAACCGCCAATGGGGGCATTAGAAAACCTAAGTTGAAAAACCCATCATCACCAACGCTCTCCGCTAACCATCATCAACAGTCACTAAGCCTAAAGCAAGGGGCATAACCCAACAACGGTTAAAATCCCCAATAATGAATACCACTACTCCTGCAACCGGGGTCACTTCACCATGTGCTATATGCGAACAACAAGGCCATGCGAGCAACCTGTGCCCCACTCTGTTGGAGCTTAGGAATATCCTTAATACCACTATTAGTGTGACGCATGCAACTCACATGATAGCAGGGGGCACATCTGCAACATCATCTTATCCCACTACGACACCTAAGTCCAAGTCATTGTGTACCAGGAACGCATGTTCAATTTTCTCTCATTTTGGGAATTATACGCACCATTTTCACGACCTCCCTCAATTTTGGGATTCTTTGGAGACCATTTTCCTTACTAACCATTTGGTTGAGATTCCTTCACCGCAACTATGGGAAAATGCTACCATCAATGTTGTCACTACATCAGTGACAACACCTATTTCGCCTATCTCAAAACTGACCATCATGGTAGTATCCACCATTGAGCCTACTATGCTGCAAGAACGTCCACCTATGGCTCTTCCGTCAGAAGCACAACATGATGGATTCATATCGTGTGGGCATCATACTCACATGATTCCCACCAAGATCGACACAATCACCCCCGACCATGCCATCCCAAACCTAACTTCGACACATGCGCCTATCCGTGCTAGTGTCCCACGTCCATGTCAATCATGTGGGGACACTTCTCACTTCTCGTTTTAGTGTCCCATACTACATGTCGAATGTGAATCCCATCTCGAACTAATGCAACTACAAGATCATCTTCCCCACCTAAGGGTATTTCCACAAGGATTACCCATTGAGGAAATAATTTCTCCTTCATCAGATACCATCGATAACACATCATCCCTGGCCAACCTACTTACTAGTGATGATTCATTGTATTACGATGAAGACCTGGATCCACCCCATCCATTCCATGTTTCCTAGACACCAGGGGATATCCTTTCAAGTGTTGGATACATGTCAATCCATATGAGTATACTACCACCTATATATATCTCCAGATTCCAACACAGGGAGTCCTCTATCATCATAGGGGAGGAACCATCTTTCACCCCTTACCAGTTTCATCCGACACCCATTTTCCAGGCACATCCACATGTGTGCTATGTTTTTGGTTATTATTTTTGCATCATCAATACCTTTGTCATGATCTCTATTACACTTGAGTATCTGTGTCATGTGTGCAGGAAAATGACCAACAAATTGAGACTCCAACCATTTCAGCCATGGAATGGGACTTGTATCACACGTATCATTCTAAAACTGGCATATAGGTAGTGTTTTCCCTCTGTTTGCATTGCATTTATTAGTATTGATGTTGATAACCATAGGGTCCTAATTCCCAATAATGATGTGCCATCAACACCATCACTAAGGATAGCATGTTTCCCCCATGGGTGTATGCACCATTGTATTCTTGTCATGATTTGGCACCCATGATGTCGAACCCCCACAAGCACAAGGGATCTAATCTAGATTGAAAATACCAACCCAGAGTTCATCATTTTAGAGTTGTGCGTTTACTCCTCCACCTTTAGTAGTTGATCCCATCAGATTCCTTGGAACATGTTACGATCAAGACTCACAATTTACCACTCATACTTCCATAAACAACCTACCATCTGCAATCTTCTTCGTACCATCACCCACGTGGAGACAACAATGGGTCCCACACCCTCCGCAGAAACCAATTCTATTTAGTTATTCCCGTAGGAACAATCTGCATGGCATTAATTCACAGGGAACATGTCTTTAAGTTTTGAAAACAACCCTCACATCATCATGGAAAAGGTTCCCCGGCCCACTCAAAACTGTGGGAACTTATCCCATCATCAAATTGAGTCCCCGATTCACCTAAAACCATGAGAATCCCACCCATCATAAAATTGGTTCCCTGACACACTCAAAACTGTGGGGACCCCACCAATTATTCTTTATGTACAAATAGTCCCCCAATCCACTCAAAACCATGGCAACATCAATATTATGTTGGCAGCAACCTCTAGTCACCTTTGATCGATGTCGTTGAGTCTCCCTACCCTCAACATTGCTAGTTTTTTCAGTGAACGTCACCCTCAGTATCGTGTCTCCAACAAATCCCTTCATCTGTAGTTTGTCTCCCTCCATTACACTATGTTCCTTTATTTGAAGAATGTTGTCGACACTCACTCCCCAAGTTGACATCGATCAAATGAAGTTATGATCCCCACTCTTACCAGTCAGTATTTTGTCAGGACTGTCAGTCTTACAGGTGGTTACAAAATGATCTTGGTTCTCAGGATAAGACCCTCATCTTATCGTGTACTTCATCTCTCATTGAGACCAAATTATAATATTCTAAGAGTTGTAGTAGTTGCATTTGTACCTTGGGGGTCCCTTTCAATCAATACAAGGGATCGCCTTGAACTAAGAGGGAGAGTCATCAATGCTCTTTAACTTAGTGGTCTCTCCTATGCTCGACATCAATACCTCTATCGCATCATGGAGAGTCATACATTTCGAAGGTAGCAGTGTTCACATTTACAAATCATGACCGTAGCAGCAGTACAATGCAGTTCCCTCTCCAAAAAATTCACCAGTCTTTCGGTCCCCCACCATTGTGGGATTATCATGGTCATCGGCAATTCTGCTTCTTCAGCACCTGTAACATCATTTCCAGGTTTACTTAATCTCACATGGATTGAAGACGCATTCATCCATGTACCATTAATCTTATGATTTGATCCCTCGGTCTCCTCCCATTGTAGTCATCTTGACATATTTTCACGAGCATGGGTATGTCTGCCTTATTCGTATAAAACACTCTTCTTTGTTACAACTTCACCAATCATCACCAGCAATCTTCCCCCAAGGGAACCTTCCTGTTGATGCCTCGAAAATCGTAGCATCAATCAACAAGGGATTCTCCCCGGTAAGTAAGCCCAATTAGATCGCTCACCATTTGGTATGGGGAATCCGTCTGGTTAACGGCCCGGCTACCGTGTAATGTTTAAAGATTTGTTTTCTTTTCACTGGTTGCGGCTTGATCCACCGTGTATGTATTTTATTTTAAAGATGATATGCAAGTGCTCTAAACTAAATGCATGCAATTAAGCAAATCTGATCTTCAACTATTTAAGCAAATTAATCTATCCTTGCAAGGAGAAAACTGAAAGTATGAGTAATATACTGAAGAAACATCCAAAGATCTCACAGATAGCTATTTAATCATAAAGATGCAATTCCAGCAGAAGATAAAAGATATCAAAGATAGCTTTGATTGAATTAAAGAATTTCATTACTCATTTAAGATACACATCTTTGCACAGAAAAATATGAGAACATTCATTACAAAGAAATAATTTAGAACAACAAGGAATGATCTCACAGTATACGTATCAATGATGCAGAAATAAACCAGCAGGCATTAAATACATCTTCAGGAAAAACCCAGTGCAGGCTTTCTTTAGGAAAAATGGAGCTTTCTTATATATGTAGCAAAGTAATTCACGTACAAGACAAAAATTGTCCTTTCACCTACCAAAATTCCTTCTACTATTCTCTATTCATCTATATATAGATTTCCAAAATGATCCAAGAGATCCTATGTGTACCTTAATCCCAAGGAATCTCTTAATTTGTCCTCTAGTGCCCTTTTACAAAAATATAATAATTCCCAAATGTTTTCCCTTTTTTACAATAGAAACAAAATGTCCAGCTGTCTTTAATTACACGACTGAGATAAAGAGGCAAAATATGTTTCTAGGCCAAATTTAGACAGTTATGTAGTGCCAAATTAGTTCCCGGTTGGAGCTTCTGCTACAACTGGCACTTCCACCTCAGTTGGTTTGTCCACCTCTGCTATATAACTGAGCCATATGGCCATTTCTCTCACAATAGTGTTGGAAGGGGCAGGGAGCATGAATTTCAGGGAGCTCTCATGCTTGGCTAACTCTGCTTCAATGTTCTTAACTTCTGCTACTGCAACCTGGAGAACCTCTTCAAGCAAGTGGGCGTGTATGGAGGGTTTCCTAATGCACTGGTGAAGATCTTCTGCTATTAACACATTTATCTTCTTCACATATTCCATCTCCATGCTTAGCTCATTTTTTAACTCAGACAAGCGTTGATCTTTGTCAGGAAAATATTCTAAAGTTTGGGGAACCACCATTTGACATCTTCCCTGAGTTGCCTGGATGCTAAGATAGAGACTATTGCATTTTCCAAGGGTGGTTTGGATTATAGAGTTTAACTTTACACCACAGTTCTTGCAGAACTCCATAAAGCTTACATCTTCTTTAAAATATGTCACGGATTTGAGAGGGAGATGTTTGGGGAATCCTGACTTCCCTTCTCTCCACTCAATCTGCTTCCCAATGTCTTCCTTTACACGGGCATATTTCTTCCTGAGCCTATTGGCCTTGGAATTAATTTCTTTCATCCTGGAAATCATCGCCTTCATTCTGCAAGCTTCTTCAGTAATAAGTTCCTGTGACTCATGTATCTTCTTCAATATGTCACAAGACTGCTCATGAAAGGGGCTCAAATCAATTGCCTTGTTGTTTGCTAGCTCTAACTGCTCTGTCATCAACTCTTTCTCTTCTTCCAACTGAATGGCCTTGGCTTCAAGATCATTCTTCTCTCCTTCCACTATCATCATCTGTACTGCCAAATTTTCCTTTTCTTCCTCTAGGCGTTGATACTTACTGGATAATTCTCTTTGTTTTGATAAGAAGCCATCATATTTCTTTACCATTAACTTTCTATATGCCTGCTCCTTTACCAGATTAAGATGTAACATGCGCACCCTTCTTTTGCCTACTTCCACATCATTCACTAGCTTGTGGACATTGTCTTTGCTTGCCTTCGCAACAGCTACAGTGGCGGATGCCATAAACTCGGGGACACTCTGCGTGCCTTGCGTGATAGTGGTTTTTCGCTTGGTGACGATGTCCGGTTGAAAGGGTTTCTTCACCCTTGTCTCTATCTTCCGAACAACGGAAGTTTCTTTTCTTGTCAAAAACAAATTTGTCCCATTGGGTCACAGTGTGACTCTTTGACGGGGTAGAAGGGATGAGCAGAAGCTCTCCAATGGGGAAGTCATCTTCCGCGGTTAAGGCCTGGGATACTTGGGACGAGTCTATGCCCATATCCTGCATGTTTGGGCTTCCTGCCTTTGCATCCTTCTTGGACTTGTCTTCTTCCTCGGCCTTCAATCGTCTCTCTTCTTCTTCGGCCTTCTGCTGCTTTTCAAATGCCTCTCTTTCTACCCTCTCCCTTTCTTCTTGTAGCTTGGAAGATTCTTCTTTTCTAATCTTCTCTAATTCTTCATTTCGAAGCCTTTGAGCTTCTTCATCTCAGAGTCCGTCTGCCTGCTATTTCTGCGCTCTTTCGGTTTGCAATTCTGCCTCCTTGGCAGCTTGGGCTGCAGTGGAGCTAGAGCCAACTCCGCTCTTGAGGCAAAGGCGCCTTTCGAGTTCGGTCATATTTCTGACCCTTTAAACACTTCTTCATCCTCATCCTGGTAGTGTGCATATTCAAAATGCGCATTAACTTCTCTGCAATGGTTTGCAGCCTTATTGAGGCTGTCATTCTTCGTGAAAATCATCTCCCCAAAGTGAAAATATCTTAATTCTTGAACAAAGGCTTCAACTGATTTGACCTTCGAGAACTTGTAAGCTCCAACATAGAAGGGTAGTGCCGGGAAAGAGGCCTTCTTCAATCTTTTCAGGAAACTGCCAACTCCATCTATAAAAACCTGCCTCACTTCCTCCTTATGGACCACAAAATCAGTAGCATACCTGGGCAGGAGAGATGGTGGCTTGGAACCTCCATACATTCTTATGTAGGTGCCCTCCTCTGAAAGACAAAAATCACCATAATTTTCCATGACTGCCATGGAATTCTTAGATATGCAATTGGGCTCTTCATTGAACATCAGTTCATACAGAGGCATGATGAATTCCTCACATATGGCCTTGTAATGTTTCTTGTAGTTCTGGGCCCACAGGATCTTATAAGCGGTATAAACTGGGGTATCGGCCTTGTTCCAAATGCATCCTAACTTTGGGAATGGATGCTTTGACCAGAATGCAATCTATAAGGTATGACAACATGTATAACTCTGATTTCTTTCGGACCAACCCTTCCTTGGAAGCAGCTACGACTAACGATAGATTGTCTGAGAGGATGTCCTCCCAATTGAAAACTGTGCCTTTGAAGGCTACATAGTGGATTAAAGGAATCCAATGCAACTTATAAACAGTTCCATCAGCTCTGCCAAACATTCTACTTAGCATGAGGATAATGATTCTGAAAGGAGGACTTAGCGCTTGGACTTCATACTCATCACTCTCCTTTAGCCTTAGCTGCTTGCCTGTAATTAACAACTACCTGGCCATTTCTAAGTTGTCCATGTTGAGACTTTCGAGCCAAGCGTCATTCAACAGCGTTTGAGGATGGGGCAACTTGTAGGATGCCAAAATGTGGGCTGGGTGGAATGAGGCAAAAGCCTCTCCAATGCTATTGGACAGAACTCTCGATTGGGCATTGGCATGCGCTAGGATCCATCTGATGACTTCCAAGCAAGGAAAAATCTCTGTCGCGTGGCTGCTCTTGTGATGCCCGAATTTCAGATGTTTTGATACAAATACATTTCCTCCAGGACTAATCTGGGAATATATTGATCTTTTATCATGTGGTGCAGCTTCGCCCACTTGAATTCATGGGCAACGCCCATAATTGGTTTGGTATCTTCATATAATGTTTCGACCCTTGCTTCCAGAATAGCTTCACCACCTGACTCGGGCTCAGACATCTTTGACTTTCTCTTGCCTCCTTTCGGAATTGTGCTTAAACCTAGAAAAACCATGCATGAGTAGAATACATAATCAAACTAAAATTCATAACCAAGCTTTGAACCAAAATCTATCAATACAACAAGCATAGCCTGGGTGAAACAACATTGGCAAACTTCCTTGAAAATGATACTACGTTTCAACAAACTTTAAGCAACAATTTAAGAGTGCATATGATAACAAAACATTATCTTCTGCTAAAACAAAAGACAGAGCTAGCTTCCTTTATTAGTGTTTACTGGAGAGAGTGAAACTATGATGCTACTGTGCTTGACTCTTTATTTAGAAGCACCGGTACGATTAAAACAGGACGTAAGCGAGAAAAAGATGGGTGGTTGCGACCGGGTACTGCCAATTGCGTTGGTTCGGATCGTTATGACTCAAGCTAGACAGTTTGCTGGGATAGGGAACAGGTTTTAGCTGGGTTCCTTAAAAAGATTTGGGGATGACTAATCGGATGTAGAGAAAACTCCAACATGGACAAAGGTGGCCGTGGCGAGGGGCTGTCGAAAAGGTTTCAACGCAAAAAAAAAAGGCTTTAGCCACTGAAAACATGATAGAAAAAGCTTGATAGATCTACTTACCTGGAAGCGAATGATTGGGTTTGATGTGGTTGACGAAACTATAGACCTAGTTGTCCTTGTATGGTGGGAGCGACCTCGAACGAAGTTTCAAACAACTTTAACGATAAAAAACAATAATAAACCCAAAACCCCACTTTCTATATATAAAACCCTCGCACGTGTAAGCATTTAAATTTGACATGACCGGGAAAGGTTGGGCATTAAAACGTTGTTATGGTGAGTGGACCGGTGTCTTTTCGGCGCCGCTCGGCATTAACTTTTAGCCGTCAAAATCGGAAGTACTCGGCAAGTTGGAGCGACCAGTATTGGTGGCATTGGCCAAATACTCGCGCAACGAGCCGGCGGGTTTCGGCGAGTTCGGCGTCGGATTAACTTGGCCGCTCTCTGCTTCGTTTCAATGACTTTCCTCGAGTCTCTCCGGTCTCCTTTGCTCAATTATCTCTATCGGCATCTCTTGTGGTTTGCAGGCGACGGTTTTGGGGAAACTTGTTGAGTTTCGCCGGAAAGTATCGAGGCGCTTAAGACTTAAACAAACGCCGACCGTTTCGGGCAAGAACTTCGAGGCTTGCCACAACAAAATGTTTCAATGGAAACAAAAGAAAGGTTGCCGATTATGTCGGCACAACTCAGCAAGATTCGCCGCAACACAGAACTTAGAAAAAGGCCGCACTTCGGAAGGTTTGGGCGAGTTCATCCGACCGTTGCGGCAGAACTAGGTAAGTTCGTCCGAAACAAGACAACTTAACAACTTAACAACTTAACAAAAACGCCTGCCTGTTGCAGCGCGACTCAATGAGTTGTGCCGAAACGGGAAAGGATAAAAGACTTAACAAATGAAACCGGCCGTTGCGGCTCAAATCAACAAGTTGTGCCACCATTTCGGCTGGGAAAGATGAGTTTTAATTAAGGAAAAACAAACTTAAAGGACTTGCTCTCTTTAGAAAAGCTACGTATAAAGGCCTTTTGGATGGGACTTGAATTTTAAGCAAAAATTTCTCAAAAAATAAAGGAGGGGCCCCAATATTTACAAAATTTTGGGGGGGATGTTGCAGCAACAACACTTCCATCCACACTCACTTGAGAACTTCCAAGAACATGAGAGAACACAAAAGAAACAATGATGCATTATCAGCTGTATACTACCCTCCGAGCCTCATATATCAGGGGTCATCTGTTAACGCTTAAATTCCGCACACATGTGACATTTTGGATAATCTTGTAGTAAGGCATCATCAGCACATAGCATGCAGCCCACCGAAGACACCCCCATTAGATCCAATAAAGAGCATGAGTAAAAAAATGTCAAAAAAAAATCTATTGCAAAGGTAGTGCGGTTAAACCCATGTTAGCCCGCGCTACTGCGCGTATTATCAATTCCATGTTCGTGTGATAATAGCGTTGATTTTCCTTTGATATCGCGCGACTATCAAAATGACGGGATCTTAGCTACCCACCGTGCATTGAAGGCTCATGAAGTCTCCTCACCAACACAAATTTGAACTGGTCTCTTCATATGATGGGGGAAGCTTTAAATAACCCCCTTTTTGTACCTTGAAGCTAGTCCATGAGGTGATAGTATTCACACTTAGATATAGATGTTTCTTGGCCACCTCTTGGCCTATAAAAGGAATCCATGGGCATGCATCTTGCAAGAGAAATCTAGAGCAAGGTTATGTTGTTGGAATTGTGTTGGAACTTCTTCCACCTCTTCCCATACCTACTAGCATCCTTCAGGTTCCCTTGCCACCTTCCTCTAAGGGGCAAGTGTTTTTCCTATTTGTTCTTTCAAGTTATTTAGCATTTAGTGTGGACAAAAAGGACCTCCCTAAGGGATATTGTTGGATTCCCTTGAATCCCACACCTCCCAGGTGACAGTTCATGTAACAAGCTTGACCATTGGGAAATCTAAATTGGTTCTAGCATTAGTCTCTTATTGTGGTTTGCATATTCTCACTCCCTTTTCTTTGTTTCAAGTTATTTTCATGTTTTTTTTTAAATTTTGCTAACAAGAACCTTGCAGGATCAATTTGGAGTCACTCACATTTTCTTTTTGTAACACAGTACTGGGCCTTGTTGACAACCTCAAAGGCTTTTCCCCAAAGTGGGAAGGTATGCACACCTTTGTGCAAATTTTCACACAACAATATGCTCTGTATTGGAATCAGCATTCTCTTCATAGGCATATTGAAAATTGGTTTGTAAAGTTGGTGCAACATGAAAGTGAGACAAGAAACGATTTTTGTGACTATCATATCTTTGTGAAGTTTGGTGACAGTGTTGATACTTCCTGGTCAAGCAACAATCCATATTAGCTGGGGATTGGAAAACAAGAGGTAGGGGATCTATACTTCCAAGTTTTCAAGTTAATAATTGAGTGTCTCGTCAGTATCCTTTTTAGTGAAATATTTTGTGAACATATTGACGTTGAATGTCATCTCAGTAATCTTAGGGCCTGATTGTTCAATATTTCCTGCTGGAATGCTATATAACTGAGAATCATTTTGAGGTTTTGTATCGGGTTTGTTGTCCTTATAATCGTAATAACTGCTGGACTATAGAGATTAAATGGAGTAATGAGGATATAGTTGGTCATATTGCATGTCATCCTAATCTAGGGTCTGTAATCAAATTTTATAATTCTGAAATTTTTTGCTCTCAGCCTCTTGAGATTCTATTAAGGGACAATGTTGATTGGGGCCTACTTGGTATGTCCCAATTGGTTTTCAAATTTTATAACCCTAGAATAATGTTCTCTCATCTTCTTTGCTTTAGAGTTTTTCAACTATTAACCTTTGTTTTGGAGAAGTTTTATTAGTCGGTAGTTTCTATTTTACAAGCAATGGATCATGAAATCAGTAGCAAGGATAAATTTGAGAAAATGCATGAGAATATTCATGACGAGAAGAAGAGAAACAAAGATATTGATATTCAAACTTTAGTGAAAAGACAAAAAATTTGGGAAGAGCGTTATGCTAGGGACCAACTGTTAGCTAACATCAAGCATGATTACCTGGAAGCTCAAATTAATCATATGAGAATGAAATTGATAAAGGCAGAGATTGAAATTGAATATTGGAAATAAAAATTCAAGGCTCAAGAATAGGATATCAAAGTGCTGCAGATGACAGTTCTTGACTCTATTTGATCCAAATTTTAGGGGGGCATATGGTCTAAATTCAGATGTATAAATCATAAAAGCATTAAACGGAGAGATCGCCCTCTCCCATTAACCATAAAAGCATTAAATGGAGAGTCCACCCTCACCCATCCATGGTTTTGGAATATTCCATGCAACCCACAGTTTAGAATACACCCATCCATGGTATTTGGTAGCCCATGGTTTTGTTCCATGGTATGGCTTCAACGCACATTGTAATAATATTGTATAAAGTGCTTTATGTCTTCTCAATAAAGAAAACTATTATTTTTGGAATCCTACATTTCTCTTATTCTATTGAGTTATTATTGGGTTATTGGTTTTGAGTGCCTTTCTTAGTATAGTTTGAGAGGTGAGGCTCAAAGAACCCTCTTTGAGCCTCACCCCTCCATGTGGCATATTTACTCTATGTTTCTTTATCTAGGCTATTCACAACCCAGATCTCGCTAATGTGTCTTTCTCACAATTGATCCATAGTCCACTTCAACTTTGAGACTATCTCTTATTCTCCTCTCTCGTCATTCAAGTATTCTAGGTCTCAGCGCCCAAGATTCAGATCAGTGGTATTAGAGCAAGTACGTTGTCCTTCGGAACAAGGGTTTGAAGCTTACTACGGGTTCAAATATTTTTCTATCCTCGTATCTTCGTTCACCCATTACAAAGAGAACCATACATGGATCTAATACATCTATTTCTATGCAACATTTTCAATAATTTTACAGGGTGTCCATGCTTCCCATGGAGGTTCCACTACCTTTGCAACAACCCATGTTCCTCTACAAGCCCTTGGTCATCTACATTTGGCACTCTCACATTCAACAAACTTTAAAGGGATGTTTTTAACTCTACAGGACGTTTCATATGGTATACCATATTTAATTTGAAATGTTTTTCCGTCATCTCAAATGGGTATTTCATGGAATTTCATTTCGTTTCCGGGTTTGTGAGATATGCTTGTTTGAAGTAGCACATGTTTGTACACAATGCGTCCGCATGTACATCAACTTTAAACAAGTGCTACAGTCTACATAGAACGTTTTAGAGGCTCTACAATACCTCATTGGAAAGGTATTTCCATTAGTTAAAATGGGTATTTCATGTTTTTTCATTTGGATTTCTGGTTTGAGAGATATCATCGAGTGAAGCAACATATGTCTGCAAAATAGTGCGCACGCATCTCTTAAGCTTCAACAAACATTTTCTCACTTCATGGGCCACCACCGAGCAAGTATATTATATGGATGGAAAGGTCTCTTCGATATCTCAAATGGGTCTTCAACGGAATTCAGTTTCATCATTTGCATCAGAAGCTATAAATGGATTTGCAGCAAGACATCCACTGCACCAAAGATCATGAATTTTTCAATTTTTTTACTTTTATTAAATCTTATTGTAATCATAGTTATGGGCAACCACACAAAACCCATGGTTATGGGGAAAACACACAAAACCCATGGTTATGGGGAAAACACACAAAACCCATAGTTACGTATTGTAATCACGGTTATGGGTCAACCACACAAAACCCATGGTTATGGGGAAAATACGCAAAACCCATAGTTACGTATTGTAATCACAGTTATGGGTAAACCATACAAAATCCACGGTTATGGGGCAACCACACAAAACCAACAGTTATGTATTGTAATAATGGTTATGATTCAACCACACAAAACCCATGGTTATGGTTCAACCACAAAAAACCCATGGTTATGGGGAAACCACACAAAACCCACAGTTACGAATTGTAATCACGATTATGGGTTAACCACACAAAACCTGTGGTTATGGTTTAACCACACAAAACACTTCTCTTCATTGGTAACTAGAACATTGTAATCATGGGTCTCTTTTTAGCATGAAATGATGGGGACCATCATTTTCTAAGGGGGGAGGAATGATTCGAATTTTAGGGGGGCATATGGTCTAAATTCATATGTATAAGCCATAAAAGCATTAAATGGAGAGACCACCCTCTCCCATTCATCATAAAAGCATTAAATGGAGAATCCACTCTCTCCCATCCATGGTTTTGGAATCTTCCATGTAGCCCACAATTTAGAATACACCCATCCATGGTATTTGGTAGCCCAATGGTTTTGTTCCATGGTATGGCTTAAAGGCACATTGTAATAATATTATATAATGGGATTTATGCCTTCTCAATAAAACAAGCTATTGTTCTTGGCATCCTACATTTCTCTTATTCTATTGAGTTATTATTGGGTTATTGGTTCTGAGTATCTTTCTTAGTATAGTTTGAGAGGCGAGGTTCAAAGAACCCTCTTTGAGCCTCACCCCTCCATGTGGCATATTTATTCTATGTTTCTTTATCTAGGCTATTCACAACCTAGATATCCCTGATGTGTCTTTCTCACAGCCGATCCATTGTCCACTTAAGCTTTGAGGCTATCTCTTCTCCTCCTCTCTCGGTATTAAAGTCTTCCGGGTCTCAGCCCCAGGATCTGGATCACTATTAAAGATCAAATCTTCAATCCTTTTATGGCAATTAATTCAACAGTTTTGGCAATATTGGAGCTACAGTTGATGATGAGAAGAACAAAGTTAATGATGACAAGAATGATGTTGAGGAAGTCTCTCCTCCTCATTTAGCCTTGAAGGCAAAATAATCTCCAATGTTTTTAGAAACTTAGGACTCATCCTCCTGTCAATGATGTTATATGAATTGTAAATGCATTTTGTTGTTAAGTACTTTTATTCAAATCTATACCAGTCAAGCTTGTAGCTATAGTTGGAATATGAAAGAATTATGTAACTTTTTTGTAATAAGTTTTTTTTACAACTCCAGGGAAACATATGAACTACTTCGCTATGTCTATATGGAGCATTTTTGCAACAACAAGTCTTCCAATTCAACCAAGATCTTTTTTTTTATAATATAAAAAAGTACCTTTTCTTGTTAATTTTTTTTCCATGAATGCTTCAATTGTATCATCAGCACTGACTACGTCTCGCTTACCATCTAGTCTCTTTGTATTTGAAGTAATGCTTTACTCTTTGGAGCCCACTCACAAAAGCCCTAATTGTTGAGCTTATGTTGACCCTAGACAACGAGAGAGACCTCCGATAATCCTTGCTCAAATTAACCACTTTAGAACAAGACGATGACAGGGTTCGAACCAATAACTTCTTGACAGCTACCTGAGGTGCCCAAAAGTCGCACCTCTGCAAGCCCTTCTCTATCGGTTTAAGCCCTAAATTCGTCACCACCACCTGCTTTTTGTGCTTGTGAACGACGATCAAATATTGAGGACTCCTAATAAGCGGGTGTTTTCCTTTGCCCGGTTTTCCTCTGAGAAGAAATACGTCGTCCGAAAAAGATCACCAATAAAATCTAGTCCAGCGTCCCGAAAAAATTGCCAACTACCCCCACTAGCTTAGTGATAATCTATTTATAATGTTAAACTATTACATTATTTTTTTTAATTTTTATAAACAAATATTTAATATTTATCTGAAAATATAATCACAAAACTTGTCATGTCAAAACAATCTAACCATCCAAATTTAAGTAAAATTTAAAATTTAAATTATTATTATATAAAAATTAAAAAAATTACAAACAAACTTTAGCAAAACGAAAGTTATAGAAATTCAATTTTTTTATGAACATAAATTAATACAAAAGTCTGGAAGATATATAATCACTTGGAACATATATTATATAGTCACCTGCCTATGACACGAGCTACTAAATGAAAATGAATAATTGACCATTAGAATTTGTATATTGTAAGAGATAAAGACAATACAAATAAACAATTACCATAATTTATAAATATAAAAAATATAAAATTAAATATGAAGTTTGTAACCTGATTAGTAATGATGTCTCATTCCATGGTGTGCATTGTTCTCTCACATGTGATGGGCTGATGCATAATCATGGACTCCTTTAAAGACACTTTAGATGCCACATAATACTGAAAAAACTTGGAACCTCTGACTTTAGGTGACAATTAGGGGTACTTTCGTAACGGATTTGAAGATGAAGTAAAAAGACAAAAGATATGTAATTGAATCAGCTTTCATAATATATAACATTTATCTATAAAAAAATTGTGTAAATGATTGTAAAATTAGTTTCCGTTAAATTGGGTTTTCAAATTTTCAGCACATCATAACATATATGTTTGTGCGGGTGCAACACTTATTGAGGTAAATGATATAAATTTTGGATAAAATGTTGCACACATATAAAGGACATATGTACCTAGTGCAACACTATTTTTTCAAAAAAATTCATGAATTATTTATTATTATTATTAATTATTGAAGTCAGAAAACCTTGAAATGAAAACGTAATGAGCGGGTGCAACATTTTAGGGGCAAAATTGAATGAAATCATTGATTTCTATATATACGATTGTAGAGCTCAGTCTCCTCTAGTGCACCATATAGTTTTCTTAGGAAATGGTGAAGGCAATCAAAAGTTATATAAAAACCAATTGATGTATGTATTTTCGAAAACTGACGTGTGTCATTTAGAAAATTAATAATAAATAAATAAAACATACATTTTTATGAAAAAATTAAATATTTAGAATCGTTAGATCGTACTCTACAATATTCTATATTTTCATAAAAAAATATTGATTTTTTCATAGCAAAACACGCCATTGAAACTGAGCATATTGATAGAGTTCTAAAATACAGGCAATGGCCCTGGTTTTTTTGTTCTAGCCAATAGGTTCGGTAGTCCGAAGCGATTTCCGAACATCATCCCAAGCCTTGTTCCCACCGAGTTTTTAAATTTTAAGACAACGCATGTGCGTTATAACGTATGTGTGTTATAACGCACATGTGTTTCATATCGCATATGCGATTCATTTCGCATATGCGATATAACGCATATGCAATTCATATCGCATATGCGTTTTATCTTTAATAGCTTGGTAGGAGAGTAAAAAATAATTTACCAAGTTAATGGATAGGCTTTGGGAGAAACCCCATCTAAAATAAAAAGATCACCATACCTCTTTATCTAACCATCATTATTTCCCTCCTTCACCACCCCTCTACCTCTATAACCATCCCTCAGCCCTCTCTCTCTCCCCCTTCCCTCTCTCTCCCTTCTCGCTTCTCCCCTCCCTCCCTCTCCTTCTACCTCCATGTGTTCCATCCTCTCACTCACTCCATACCTCACATTCTCTCACTACCTCCTCTCTCCACCCCCTTCTCTCTCCCCCCATAATTTCTTCTCTCTCTTCCTCTCTCCCCCTCTATGTCTAAATCCCCCCTCTTTCCTTATCGGGCCACTCCCCCTCGAACAAACTTACACACCTCTTGGTCTTGAAAAAACACACACCCTCTCTCCATCACTATCTCTCTGCCTCTGTAACCGTCCCTCAACCCTCTCTCTCTCTCTCCCCCTCTCTGCCTAAATTCCCCCTCCTTCATAATCTCACCACTCCCCCCTCAAACAAACTTACACACCTCTTGGTCTTGAAAAACCACACCCCCTCTCCCTGTATAACCAACCATCCCCCCTTTGTCTCTCTCACACACATCCACACACCCTCTCTCCATCACTATCTCTCTGCCTCTATAACCGTCCCTCAACCCTCTCTCTCTCCCCTTTTCCTCCCTCTCTCTCTCTCTCTCTCTCTCTCCCCCTCTCTAACTAAATCCCCCCTCCGTCATAATCTCACCACTCCCCCCTCAAACAAACTTACACACCTCTTGGTCTTGGAACACCGCACCCCCTCTCCCTCTATAACCTATCTTCCCCCTTTCTCTCTCTCTCACACACATACACACATCCACACACCCTCTAAAACAATTCCTTTGTTGCCCCTCCCTCCCGCCAAAACCCTTTCTCTCTCACACACACATCCACACACCCTCTAAAACAATTCCTTTGTTGCCCCTCCCTCCTACCAAAACCCTTTCTCTCTTCTCCCCTCCCTCCTGCCAAAACCCTTTCTCTCTTCCCCCCTCCCTCCGGCCAAAACCATTTCTCTCTCCCTCCCTCCCTCCCTCCCTCCCTCCATGTGTTCCATCCTATCACTCACTCCATCCCTCACTTTCTCCCCCTACCTCCTCTCTCCACCTTCAAGCCTTCATCCCTCCTTCATCTCTCCATCTTTCTCTCCTTTCCTTAATATCCATGATCTCTCTCTCTCTCTCTCTCTCTCTCTCTCTCTCTCTCTCTCACACACACACACACACACACACACACACAATACCTCATCTCTATCCCTCGGTTTAACCATCCTTGACCATCCTTCATTTCCCTAAATCCCTACTCTCTCATTGTTATTATTCCACTCTCTCACCCTCTAACCATCCCTCCATCCATCATTGTCTCTCTCTCTCTCTCTCTCTCTCTCTCTCTCTTTGACTCTCCCCCTCTCACTCTTTAACCACCCCCCACTTGTCTCTCTCACTCACTCACTCTATACCTCTATCTATACCACCACTCCATCCATCCCTCTCCTCCCTCTCACTCTTTAACGACCCCCCCATTTGTCCCTCCATCCATTATGCTATATCTTTCCTCCATCCAATATCCTATATATTTCTTGCACCCAATCATCCCTCCCTCTTATATATCACCCTCTTCCATCCCCCCTATATCTCTCCCCCCCATCCCTCCCTCCCACTTATATTTATTCCCCTCCCACCAATCCCTTCCCTTTATATTTATCCTCCCTTCAGTCCCCCCTCATATCAATGTCCAAAGACCCATCCCTCCCTTCCCCTTATATTTCTCCTCCCTTCATCCCCCCCATATCTCTCCCCTACCCATCCCTCCCTCCCATGATTCCCTCTACAACTTCCTCTCCCTCCTTTGACTCCCACCACACCTCTTTTAGCTTAATCAATGTAATGTTGGACCATGAGCCACCCCATAGATCGTTTGGATGGAATCTTGGGAGTCTAAATTGTATTATAAGGGGATAAGGGTACCATTATAGGGTTTTGGATGGGAGGGATGGGTCTCTGGACATTGACCATAGTCATGGAAGAAAATATGGTCCAATGAGTCTCTAAATCAACACACATGCACTATAGATGGAATATTTGGCTTTAGTGGGATATGGGTGTCATTATGAGGTTTTATGCACTAAGGATGGGTCTCAGGGTCTTAACCATGGTAATGGGACAAAAGTGTAACAGAAACAAGTCTTAAACCACTACACATGCCCTTTAAAGGGTATATTTAGCCTTAATATGGGATATATGTGCCATTAGACTATTTTATGCATTGAAGATTGTTCTCGAGGCATTGACCATGGTCATATAGGAACCATTACGAATATTTCCAGACAAGACATAGTTCTGAAGACACTACCATGGTCCAAGGATAAATCCAATCTTCTAGGGATTAAATGATGTTTTTATGGTTCATGGGCAAATGACAAGGTCCCAGACTATGACAAGCCCTATAAATGGAGTCTAAATGGGATAAGGGTGTCATTATAAGGTTGGGACTTTGATCATGG